>VZDJ01007754.1:2886927-3016997 GCA_008694505.1 Cyanoderma ruficeps | reverse complement strand
TGAAGATTGCATTTTGGTGTTCAACAACAAATACTTTTATTTTGCTTTCTGAGGTGCAACTTCATGAAATTATTAACTACATACAATAATAATAGTAGAAACAAAACTTTTTAAAATCCTCAGATTTTTGTGAATTTGTGAATTTACCATGTGCTTCTGTTAAGCTCTCAGGTACTGTAAATGTCATGTAGTGGCCATGATTGTGCAGATCATAACTGTTTAAAAACAACATGAAGGCAGCCCTGATAATACTTTATGACAAGAATGTATTATGTCAAAAGTAGGTATTTCACTCTTCCATAGATAAAGCAAGGAAAATTGACTGAAAAATCTCCATTACAGGTAAATGCAGTTGTTAGTTCTTAAATAACTGAGAGGCTTCCATACATAATTTTCTAGCATATGTTTTAGGTAGATTTTGTCATGATATTGCAGTGAAGTGTCCCCTGCATTTTCAGTGCTGTTTTTTATTCTCAAGCGAAATGTGTGTTGCATGGTAAATGGGCATAGTCATGAATATGTTTCCATAATAAGCATGGATATAGATACTATTTCCCGGTTGTCTAATACTGATGCAGAAACAGTAATTTCTTGTTTTTCAACACTATATCTGTCTTCGGTATCCCTTGTATCCTGAAACAGGAATGCTTTGAATCTTTGCTGAGCATTCTTCACTGGAGTTGGACAACTCTGGTGCTGGGAGTTGAAGAACTTCGTGGGCTGAAGGGTTTCCAATACACTGCTACTCTTCTGGATTTAGAAAGGTTGCGTTTTGTGGGCACTTGCTGCCTGAGATTGCTGAGGGTCTACACCTGTGAAATATATCCAATATCAGGTATTCCTCTCAGTTCACTTGTTTCATGTTTATTAGCAAATAGTCTACAGGACATTTATGGTTTGATCTAAGTATTCATGTAGGATATGATATAAAAGAGATTTGCTCACACAGGTGGTTTTATTGGAGCAATTAAAAGGCTTGCTGTCAAACGGGAAATTTTCAATTGTCTGTGTAACTAGTTATCCTGGTACCACAGGTTTACCCTGTAGCCTGTGTATTTTAAAGTTAATTTCCTGTTTGACGTGTCAGTTGAGTTGTTACAGACTATTCGTATCTTACTTTTTCCCATTTCTGTACATATTGTTTGCTGTGATGGTGAGCACAGTGTGAATTTGAAAGATTGTGTCTGTTTTTTATGCCTGTACTTTAACAATTCTCATTAAAACACATTATATATTATAAAAGATCAGAAAAGTGGGAGTTTTTAATGCTCTGTTTTCTTTGATAAGAGTTTAACATCCTTTCACTGTTTCACTTTTGGAATTAACTTCTCTGAATGTAGATTCAACAATGTTGCTGAATTCCTGGTTTTTCTATTTACATGTAAAATGTGCATTTTAACATGAAAATGTTTCATTATTGTACATTTAATGCTTCTGTTTGTGTAATCTTCTAGCTACAGCTAAGGCAGTTGTAGAAGAAACTAGCAAACTAGCAGATTGCATTGGAAAAACTAGGACCTTGCTGAGAAAAATTTTATCTGAAGGAGTTGACCACTGCATGGTGAAGCTGGACAATGATCCTCAAGGATATCTCAGTCAGCCTCTCAGCCTGTTAGAAGCTGTTCTTCAAGAATGTCATAATACATTCACAGCTTGCTTCCATTCATTCTATCCAACACCAGCTCTCCAGTGGGCATGTCTATGTGACTTGCTGAACTGTTTGGACCAGGTACATTAAAATGGCACAAGTAAATATTACAACTTAGCTTGCCCCTTTGCTCAAATTGAAACCAAGTCATACTTAAAACAGTTACTAATTTTTTGCCTTTATCCTGGTTTGCAACGTGAGTTCTATTGTGGTTTTGATTTTTTTTTTAAATTGACTGGGTGTTGGATTTGTTTCTGATCTTGTTTGGGGCGTTCTCTAAATGTAGTTCAATAAAAGCCTAGCAACTTCATCTTTAGATTTTAAGTTTCTCTGTGGGAGAGTGAAGAAAATTTGTGGTGCTGGTAACTGTCAGCACCTGCTTTTTCAGTATTGTGGCTGTGCCTTTTATGTGCTTACACTTGCTGCATGCTGCGTAAGAGCATCCGTGTAGTATTTTTTATCACTAATACCTGAGTGATTCCTCATTATTAAACATTACAACCGTGCTCTGATCCAGCCAAGTATGTGAGAAGCATCTGGAATTACTACTCTACAATCAGCAACTTTCTTCTTTTGGTTATTGTGAATGAACATCCCACATCTAAACAGTGTAGTTGGTTGCTTACAATGCTTGTGGTGAGATGTAAACAGTTTGCTGCTTTGCATGCAAATTCATTTAGCATATATGGTTTCAAGGAAGAATCTGTTCTATAATGTATTACTCTAATTAAGTTGTTTAATTAGAATTGATAATTATAAGAAAAGCCTTGTCTTCAAAGGAGACCATAATTTCAAAAGTAATATTAGATGATTTTATTATTTTAAAATATGCTGACCAATAAATTTTAATTACTCCAGTTTTGAAGATCTAAATTCAAGCTTATGAGAGACAATAATGTAAAATTCATAGGAAAGCTTTCTCTAAATTATTTATTTTTTATTAATTACCATAAAGCCAGAAAAAGTATTTTCCTTTCCTTTCAAAAGTAGTTTCTCTGTTGTTTCCATGCAGCGGTGCCATTCTGTTAATTTCTTTTTATGTCTTCAGGATATCCAGGAAGCAAACTTCAAGACCTCCAGTAGCCGGCTCCTTGCTGCTGTCATGTCTGCTCTGTGCCACACTTCTGTGAAGCTGACCTCCATCTTCCCCATTGCTTACGACGGAGAGGCCCTGCTGCGCTCCATGGTTAAACAAGTCAGCACTGAGAACGACTCCGCTCTGGCACATCGCTTTCCTCTGCTGGTTGCGCACATGGAAAAGCTTAGTCAGGTCAGGATGGATGCTAACAATTTAATGATTTCTTTTATTTTGCAACAAGAAGATGTTATGTACCTGCAAGTCTTTGTTTGATAAAGATGTACGCGAATTTGCCTAAGTGCTTTCTTTCTAAAAGGCTTTGTTCAGAGACTTATTTTTTGCAATTTTCAACTTTTTGTCTGAAATACTCCAACTGTCTTGTCTTTGGAGAATGTCTAAGCAGAGTGGTTCTTATCTTGGAATATTAAATTGGAAGAAGATACCTTTGGAGTGGTATTCTGTTGCACAGTGTTTCCTGCAACAGTTTTTCAGGTTTTTCTTGTGATCACAAGGAGGAGCGTGTAGATAGATTCAGTGTTTTGAGGAAGAGTCAACAGAACTTTAGTAATAAAGAGTCATGTCCCAAACTGGAGTGTTTATAGGGGTCAGTAAAAGAATCCTGTACTGTTCTAGCAAATGTTAAACAATTTCCTCATTGAGGGCTCTTCAATCCTGTATTGTTGCAGTTCTGTTATTTTAGAGTTGATATACAGGAATGAGAAGGGTAAAGATAATAATCAGGGAAATGGGACTACTAAACAGTATTCTTCAGTTTGGAACACAACAAGGGTAAGATAGTATGAAATTATGAATTATGCAAGAAAAGTAAATAGAGGATAGTTGTAGAGTCTACCATAACCAGACGTTTAGAGCAAAAAGTAAGGTCAGAAGTTTTCTGCCATTCATAAAATACCCAGTTAAGCTGGGAGACGTAGTCCTGTAGGCCATTATTGTGCTAAAAGCTTTCACGGACTTGAAAAGCACCTGTACAAATTAATGAATGAAAAAAACACCGGGCACTATTAAATGCAAATATAATATTTGTGTCTTGGATACAGCAGCCTCCTAACTGTAAAAGATGGAAAAGTGTTCTCTACAGATTTCCTTCACCTGATGGTTTTCCATATTTGTTCACTACTTGGGTATTTTTTTGGGAAACAAAGGGATAAGAAAGATAAACCTTGGATTTTCATCAGTCGAGCTGATTTTATTTCTTTATTGGTAATGATTTTCAGCATGGATAACTGTTACAAGAAACAGTGGATTTCACTGCTAGGCAGAAGACACAATAGATACCTAAGCTTAGATTTGTTTCATAGTCTTCATTCAGCAAAAATCACCTCACCACTGGTTTTAACTCTTTGCATAGAAGATTCTTTTTGCTAACACCAAAACAATAAAGCTTCCAAGTTTCTTTTTTAGACACTGCAGAAGAAAAATATGTGAACAGTTTCAGAGGTAGCCATATATCCACTCTGTTTTAGTGTATGCTTTTAAAGCCCATAGGTTTTATGGCTGTATAGTGTATAAAGAAGAGACCTCTCCTGGGAAGGACACCTGTATATGGTATCTTTCCAATGCAATAAAAGACTTGTCACCATTTCATTCAGGAAATTAAGGACATTAATCAATTCTTTTGACAAAGGAATGAATGCTATGATAGCTTTGATAATTTTAATTTCTTTCCACCTTCTAGACATTTCTTATCTTTATGAAATCACAGATATTTCAATTTAATACTTACAATATGTGAAAGTTTGTGGTTTGGGTTTTTTTAATAACCGTGTCATTTGTCATTGTTTTTTTCATACTGCAGAGTGAAGAAAATGTCTCAGGGATGACAAGTTTTCGGGAAGTGCTGGAAAAGATGTTGGTCATTGTTGTTTTACCAGTACGGAACAGCCTTAGAAGAGAAAATGAACTTTTCTCTTCACATCTGGTTTCTAACACCTGTGGGTTGCTTGCTAGTATTGTGAGTGAGCTTACAGCATCAGCATTAGGATCTGAGGTAAAGCTGCTTCAAAATCATTTTTAGAAGTCTTTCAGGACAAACATGTTATGAATGTGATACTGGCTGGGATGGGTATTTTACAGGTGTGCAGATATTTCAAAGATTCTGGAATTCTGTGTTTTGAGTAGTGCAGGTGTCTTGCATAAATTTAAAAGCATATATTCACTGTTTTAAGGAAGTAGTGCTGATAATTAGCTATCTCATTAGGGCTGTAGAATACTGCAGATTGTTTAAAAAATGGCAAATTTTTTGAGTGGTTTATAAGCTGACATTTAAAATTTGCCCAGTTGAAAAATCTGTAATTTGATTCACTTAACATTGCTTTATTAAAGTTGTCTAACATCTGTTCGTGTTTTCTGACAAGTATTTAACTTTCTACAGGTTGATGGACTGAATTCTCTCCATTCTGTCAAATCCACTCCAAACCGATTCACTAAAACAAGTCAGGGAAGAAGCTGGAATACTGGGAATGGATCCCCTGATGCAATATGTTTCTCTGTTGACAAACCTGGTGTAGTTGTAGTAGGATTTTCTGTTTATGGTGGAGGAGGAATTCATGAGTATGAGTTGGAAGTATTAGTAGATGATGTAAGTACTGCATTTGGGAAAACAGTTTGAACAAAAGTAACCTCAGGTTTTTTTAGAGAATATTTTACAATGGGATATTTTCATATTCTTATTCAGTCTAGGCTACCAGTAGAATAGTGCACTAGTAGTAGGGTTTTTTGCTTGTGTTGAAGTTTTTTGTTACTACAAGCTTCTTACTATATCTAGTAGGGTCCTCAGCTTGGTTATTGTCTTAAACTCTTCCTTTATTACACATAATATTTGAAGTATCAGGGGCTTTTCACTTTCTGAAGCTAAATGTAAATTAGTACCATTTATCTCTCTGTAAACCATGAATGAAAATAAGAAATGATATTAAAACCGTAAGTTGAAGGAAAGAGTAATGGCCTACCAGCATGATCAGACTGTACCTACAGATGTTTCATGTGCTGTTGATGTACTCTCTTAGAAGAAACATAAAACTGTGTTGTGGGTTCTTGTAATGAAACAAGACTCCTTTTACACGCAGTTGTTCACTGTAACTGATGATTCTTGTCTCTTCCAAAGGACAGGCATAGGTTACTATGGGAAATGAACCTCTCTGTCCAGTAATTTCCTCTTTAGGGGAAAGACTTTACTGTTGACTCTGGACAGGTTTTTCATCTTTTTGTTTGTAGTGCCATGTGTAGAAATTTATGCAATGAAACATAAGTTGCATAATTGTGTGTGACATGTATTTATATTATGAATGTATTTAAATTACTTTTTCTTTGAATCAGAGTGATCATACTGGAGATGCAACTCATTCTCATAGATGGACATCTTTAGAGTTGGTTAAAGGAACTTACACCACAGATGATTCTCCTAGTGACATAGCTGAAATCAGACTTGACAAAGTTGTACCACTGAAGGTAAATAAAATACAAGCACATCTGTAGGTTTCATACAACTTCTTTAGATCACAAAATTGAAACGGTCATTGTAAATTTTTTGGGGCTTTGGGTACACATTCACAAGTTAATCTTGACATGTGTGCTTCATAAAGTCTCGATTTCAACCTATAAATTAAAAGTTCCAAATCCTGTCAGCTAAAAGAAATTATATCCCAGTTAATGGTTAATTTTCTTGGATATCTGCTTACTCTTCAAGTAATTAGTAGTAATTTAAGTTACTGTCTGTAGTTTAGGAACATGGAACAGCCCTGGTTTTTTTTAAATGCCATATCTGTTTTGTTTAATTTCGTTTGTAGAGTGCTTTGAAGGACTTTTCAGATTCTCCAGTATTAATGTAAAATAATAACTTTTATATACCATGAAGCCATTAGATACTTGTTTTCTACTGCAACCTATTTTTGCTCTCCTTTCTAAGGAAAATGTGAAATATGCAGTTCGTTTGAGGAATTATGGGAGCCGGACTGCCAATGGAGATGGTGGAATGACCACAGTTCAGTGTCCAGATGGAGTAACATTTACATTCAGTACCTGCAGTCTGAGCAGTAATGGCACCAACCAAACACGAGGACAAATCCCACAGATTCTTTATTACAGGTTTGTGTGTTGTAATGATTCAGTTCTAAGAAAAGTGAACAAAACCATCTCAGTGCTATTATACCACATCTGTTTTTAAGAAGTGATAGAAATAAATACATCCAGAGTGTGTGTGTGATGTCTCTTCCAGTCTTGTTTTAGGTTCTCTGGTTTTTTGACTTTACAGATAGTGTATGGTTGACTTGGTCCATTGTTTTCTCCCTTAAAGCTTTAAATATGGGGAACTAATAAGATACAGTATTTTAATTTCTGTTTTTTCTATACCATAAGAGATGTCAGAGATTACTCCCTGGCGTGTTTATATCTCCAATTTTTTCAGTTCTTCTGTTTCCAAAAATCATTGCATCAGGTAATGAAGCAAGGTCTGTTTATATAGGAACTGTCTCCTCTCTTACTTAGAATTGAAAGGTATAAAAAGAGAAATTGTCATTGCCTGAAGAAAATCAGTTGAAACAGCTGACTGTCCTGCAGGGGAGCTTTACTTCAGCCTTTCAAGATGACAGTTGGATTCACTTGTGCTAATACTTCTGCAGAAAGCATTGCTTTTTGTTTGAGATGCTGACCCTGATTTGTATAAAGACATGGTTTTCAAACTGGCAGTACAAGGCTGATCAACAGAAGATGGAAGGAATAAAAGGATCAATGAATAATAATTTACTTTTATCTTTGATTGTGTGAGAAGTACCTACATAATAAAAGATTGAGAAGATATTAAAAAGGAATACTACACCAACTTACGTGTTTTAGACTAACAAATTCATGAACATATTGTTCTTAAAGTTTTAAAGAAGGTAAAATATGAAGAAATAAAGTAGCCAGCAAAATTATAGTAATAGTATATTTGAAGATACAGGACAGCTCTAAACTACCTTAAAACATGAGATGATGCTCAAAGATCCACCTTGTCTGTAAAAGCAGTAATTACTTAGTAAAGAATGGAATTGCACTGGTGCAGATCATGATACTTTAACTGACTTAGTCTCCTGAAATCTTGGACTTTATTTTGAAGTATTGTAATTGGAAAGTATAATTATGTAAGAAGGATGAAAGACATACAAAACATCTGTTTTCACTCCTGGATTGTCTGCTTTTATACAGAGAAAGGGGGAAATAACAATTTCTTTGATTTCAGAAAAGAAAAGGACATAATAATTTCAGTAATAGAAACTTCAAGGCATTCTAACAATGATAAATTAACATATGAAAAAACACCACACCAAAGTCCTGTCTTCAGATCAGAACAGTCTTGGGTTTTTTGTTTCAACTGATGAAATTCAAAGAAGCTTTTGAAAGACTGTAGTGGTACAAGTCGGAACTGCTACAAAATAAATGGTCTTGAGAAAAATTGCAGCTGCTCTGCTGTAATCACAATGTCTTTTGTAGTTGGCATGGACAAGATAAATTTAATGTTTTCTGATGCATGACTGTGGTTATAGACTTAGTTTGAGAACTCACTGTTTGATATATAATGATTTGAAGTTTTGATTTGCCTACAGCAAACAAACGAGTGTTTAGTCAACTATTATAGAACAGTTTGTAAAAGTTACACTCCGTTTTGTTTGGAGGATGCTCAGATATCAATAAAATTGTTTCTTAGGCATATGCAAAGAAATGCCACATGCAGAAGTTAACACACTTTTGGTAAGGGCAGAAAAGTTTTGGAGGGAATTGCTGGAAAATTCAGGGGAATTACACCTACCATCAGTGGCTAAAAAACTCAAATGAAAAAGGCTTGACAGCAAACATATGATTCTAGGACACTTTGAAAAAACATAACCTTTCTGTAAGAGTGATTCATATTACAGAGAGGGAGAGATATCCTTGTTCACTAAACTGCTCGAAGTAAAATTTCTGAACACAGAGGTGCTAATCCTGAAATAATATACTGGACAAACATAAGATATCCAAAAGAGAATAGTAGATTTTGTTTTATGTGTTTACTAAGTGATTTTATTTCTCTGTTCCAAGGCTTAATCACTATCATATTGAAGGCTTGAATTAGTTTTTAATTGTCATTTGACAGCTTTGAAAAAGCAAATCTAACCTTATTGAAATAGTTTCATGCATAATGTTGTTTAGGAGCGCCTAATTTGACATACAGATTTGATTTAAAAGAAAGAACTATTTGTTGAGGGTAATTCAAAGCCATAATTAATCTTTGAAATAAGATGGGAGAATCTTTATCACTTATGAAAATGTAGAAATATCCATTAAGAAAGTTTTACTTGTTTCTGTGATGCGTTTAACACTGCTCTGTTTTTACCAAGACAGGCAACTGGCTTTGGAAGAGCATAGAAATTAATACATTTCTGTGGTTTAAAAGGCATTTAGAGAAAAGAAACTTTTCAGAAAAATGGTATTTATGCTTTTTGTCAAAGTTTTTGCAAAGGACTAACAGTGAGACATTTTCTCCAAAATATTCTGTGTGGTTTCTTTGTGTTTTCTTATGGCTTTATCATAAATTTTTTTGCTTATTGTATGCCAAAAATTAAGTCATTTTTTAAACATAATTTTGTATTTGTGAACTCACTTTAATTTAATCCACTATCCAGGAGTGAGTACGATGGAGATCTGCAGTCACAGCTGTTGAACAAAGCTAATGAAGAGGACAAGAACTGTAGCAGGGCTCTTTCTGTTGTCAGTGCCGTTGTGCGAGCAGCCAAAGACTTGTTGCACAGAGCTCTTGCTGTAGATGGTAAGGCTTGAGAAAATTTACTTTACTTTTCAAAGCTTTTTACCTTGCTAGCAAGCTTTGATAGTAGAGTATCACCTCAATACAAGAGCTGTGGTGTTTCTCTTTTGCTTTCCAATGAGTATTTTTCTAACCTTTCATTCCTGTAGGTATCAAACTGTGAGTAACTTTTATGTCATTGAGTTATGCCTGTGATATCATAGTCAGATACTTTGTATAAATTTGTTCATCAATGTAGCAAGTAGCATATTAAAGCTGGTAAGATTCTTTGTTTCCCAAAGATGTTCCATGATGGGTTACTTGCAAATTTCATTAGTGTTTTGCACAGAGATTGTAAACAATAGGAATGGTTAATGTAATTAATATATAAGCACTTAAACATCCCTTTTTGAGAAATGTAGATATCAGCCATTGTAGCTAAAATGTCCAGAATATTACATAGTGCTATAAAACACATTTTGAAGGGCTTGGAGGACTGTTGTGCTAACTTTTGTACTGAAAAGATGAACACAGCTTCACAAAATGGCAAAGAATGCAGTAAAATAATGCTCTGATAGAAGTTCATTTTAAAACACAAAACCGTATTTAATGACATATTTATCTTGTGTGGACTTGGCAGACTCAGAATTCAACAGTGACTTCATAATGACAACAATTTGAAGTAAAAACAGTCTAGGAAATAGAAGTTTAACTCACAGGGGGCAAACCAGACACATAAACTATGCTTTGAACAATAGCATGTTTATTAATAATACCTCTCTTCTAATTATCTCTATTTAGCTGAAGACATTCCAGAAATACTCAGCTCTTCCAGTCTGTTTTCAATGCTGCTTCCCCTCATCATAGCCTACATAGGACCAGTAGCAGCAGCTATTCCCAAGGTATGCTCCTCAGCAGAAATTACTGAAGAAGTGTGTGAATGTTATGCTGCAAAAAGGTTTACTCTGAAAATTTGAACATCTTGATTTCTTACTGTGTTGTGAATTAGTGGTTTATATTTGATAACATGACTCATAAATTTTCCACGAGTCAAGAATTTTAAAAACATGTAATGACTTTTTTTAACTTCAGTTGAAAACATGATTTAAAAAATACCCTAAAGAAGCAGAGAAATAGGGCAGGCTTTAGTAGTAGGAAAAGATAAGGAATGAGAATGTCATTCACAACTCATTGATGAACATTGGTGGGATGAAATGGTTTTCTTATGTTTTATAAATTGTATTTTTACATTAAAGAGCAAAAGCATTTGTTCATTAAATTGCAAGTATTTCTGTCAAAGTTAGAGTTCAAAAGATGTCAGCTATAAATAAGAGAACATTTCTTTCCAGTGCCATGGCATTTCTTGCATGTGCCTGGTTTGAGACACTCTTGAAATCTGTTATTAGATCTACAAATGTCAATAAACCTTAACTAGTAGACACTATAGCCTTTTATTGGTTTTTCATGAGCTCTAAGATGTTTTCTGACTTCTTTTTAAAGGGGGAGGAAATAGAACTGACCACTTAAAATCTAACAGACATGGCATGAAAGACAATGTCAGATTTTAGTTATGTTGTTTCTTCATGGAACTGGGATTTGAAACAACCAAGTGTTTTGCTATAGAGGTGTTCCCTCTGCTCAGAAACTGTAGTGAAGATTACAGGGAACAGTGAGATGCTTAAGGTTTCATGCATTAAAATATGTTGAATATTTGAAAAATCCCCCAATATTAATATGGTTATAAAGTACAGCTGAATTATTACTTTAGTATGCTATTTATTTTCTCTGAACTTGTTCTTGTTGTTTGTTAATGTTCAAGATTTTAGTAGAAGCTATTTTAGGGAAGGGATGTCACAGTTGTTTATAGATTCTTGTTTCAACTTTGGCAAGCCTCCAAGGGGAGATTAATGTACTGATACTTTTTCTGTCAGGATTGTGTAGATAGAGAATTGCAAATGACTGAATGAATTATTAGTGATATTTTCAGAATGTTCAAACAACGACTGGAGAGAAATGAAAGTATTAGAGTATTGTTTTCACCAAGTGATAATACTTTGCAATAACACATGTGGTGTTATGTTACAGGTTGCTGTTGAGGTCTTTGGCCTGGTACAACAGCTACTTCCTTCTGTGGCAGTCCTGAATCAGAAATACGCCCCTCCAGCTTTTAACCCAAATCAGTCTACAGATAGCACCACTGGAAACCAGCCAGAGCAAGGGCTTTCAGCTTGTACTACCTCCAATCACTATGCTGTTGTAGAAAGTGAGCATCCCTATAAACCTGCCTCTGTTACACACTATAAGGTGAGCACCATTTCTAAGTGCACATGCTGCTTCTTAAAAGCTTGACACAGGAGTTTTCTTGGGTCAGCGTTTGCTGTCTGAAAAATTGTCGCCATGGATGATAATTAATATTGTCTCATATAGAAGACAGTTCCTTATATTATTGCTGTACTGCTTTCTGGACAAAACTACAAGTATAGTGGAAAATAGTAAACTTTTAACCCCCTAATTCAGGTATCTGCTCTTAGGACTCTAAATTTGCATTGTCTTAGATTTTTCTGCTGTCATACAGAGTTTCTTTGCTCTTACTGTACAGACTGTAGAGGTTCAAAGTCTTTACATATAGAGTATATAATCACTAATCAGACTTTCTTGTCTAATGCTAAAACAATGTTTTGTAAAAATACCTAAAGTCAATTCTAGTCAAATTAGCATCCAGAAGTAGCAAACCTATAATCAAGAGCTTGAACAGGACATTATTATTCCACTATCCTATTGCTTGTCCTGTCAGATGGCAAGACATCCACTGCAAAAAATGTAGTTACCATGGGATCATCCTGATGCAATAATGCTTACTTTTGTCCTAAAAATTTATGGAGGCCATCTAAAGTTGTGGGTTGAATAGTTACTGCAATTGAATTTCTGTAGCTATATGCAATTGTACTGCAGGCCACATTCACAAGTGAAAGTCAGCTGCTCTGTACTTTTCTGGGATTGCACAAAACAGATATTCATTATGTTTTCGTTGAAGTTTGAGTTGGAAAAAGGTGTCTGAGAGTTCAATGTTTGTAGTAAGCTGTGGTTGTTTTGTTTAATGAACCTGTACAGAGTTCTTAAAAACAATCACAAGTGGTGCCAGTGCAAATACTTAATCAGGATATTAAGTTATAGTACAGGATTCTAATTGAGTAAAGTGCAAAGCATTTCAGGTGTACATGAATTTCAAAGAAAAAAATTAGGATAATGTTAATTTAAAGAATTTCAAAACAGTTGCACAGAATTGCATAATTAAATCACTTTTGTAGACTAAATTAGAGTTAAGTCCAAATGGGAATGAAGCAAATGTGAAAAAATCCTAAGAGCCCCAAAAGCTTGAACATAATTCAACTATTGCTTTGTTTTAGGTGACTTTTCCTGAATGTGTCAGGTGGATAACAATAGAGTTTGACACTCAGTGTGGCACCGCTCAGTCAGAGGATGTTCTTCGTTTACTAATTCCTGTCAGAATTGCACAGAGCCTGGGATTTGGACCAAAGCATACCTCTGTTCATGAAAACCTTAATTCATGGATAGAACTGAAAAAGTTCTCTGGATCTTCAGGATGGCCTACCATGGTGTTAGTATTGCCAGGTAATACATAGACACTGATGTAATTACTAGTAATGTGAGTTACTACAATAATTAAAGAAAGTTCGATTTTTCTGCAGAATTATCTTGGCAAACAAAGTTAAAGAAGGGTCTTAATCCAAGCTGGCAAGTTAATTATGTCTGTAGTAAGTTTATTCCTTGAAGTATTGATCTGCTTGTTTTTCCCATGGTTTTAATTCACATTTTACATATAAAGGCTGGGTTTCATATATACTTAAGTAAAAGAAACACACAAAAAGAGGAGGAATATATTATTTATTTAATTTATCCTTTTACTTCTTTCAGGGAATGAGGCTCTTTTTTCTCTGGAGACTGCATCAGACTATGTGAAAGATGAAAAAGCTTGTTTTTATGGTTTCAAATGTTATGCAATTGGATATGAATTTAGTCCAGGAAGTGATGAGGTAAGGGAAAAAGTGAGATAGTTATAATTGTAGCACCTAATAAATCTCCTAATAAATGCACCTAATGAATTTTTGAGGGTAAAATATTTGTATTTCCACTTATGACTAAGTGACATTAGCAAAGTGTTTTTAGATTAATTTTATTGAAGTTCTAACATTTTTTGTAAAAGACATTATTTATTTGGAGTTCTTTAATCAGGATATTATTGGAATGGATTTTTGCATAGTTTGTAGCACTCTGCAAAAACATAGTGTGGTTTTATCTTGTATATCAGTGGATATAAGATTTCCTGAAATTCTGGCCTACTCTTGCATCAGAGATCCAAAAGTTTGGGGCTTTCTACGGTCACTGCCAATTGAATGACATACTTGCATCATTTTCCAGTGCTCACTTACATCAGAACTCTCAGACTCCTTGGAAATGCTGTGTGCATTTAGACTGCCTCAGGTTTTACCCAGTACTCTCCTCATTTTGCCTTTAAGGACATGAGTCATTTCCACCACTGTTTATTGCAAGGGGAAGATCAAATTTCTTCATGTCCTTGACCCAGTTCTCTCCTTTGGCTTATTTTAAGAAATTACTGAAAACACTGAATATATTTTATAATAATTCCAAAAAAATAAGTCTTCCCTTATGCAGGGAGACTTTGGGCCTGTTGCTTCATATGGACTTTGTAAGGTCTGCCTCTTGCTTGCACTACAGCCCTCACAGAAGAATTACCTCATCTTATTTCTGGATTTTGCTGAAGCTAAATCATGTCTGAAGGTTTTCAGAGTGTCAAGTTCTTTGGAATTTCTTTACCTATCAGACAAGAAAACATACCATAAGATTATTATCTCTGGTAGTCCCACTGCCTTTCAGCAAAATTAGATATGTAATTCCTACAGATGATCCAATTAGTCTGTGTTTGAATGGAAATAACTTTTGCTTAAGCAAAAAAAAATGTAGGTTCATATGCCATTCTTTTCTTTAAAGCATTTACAAACAAAGATGCCGGCATGTTTTGAGCACTCAATGCTAAAATGTGCTAGCCAGTACTTTAAGTCTATCATGTAAAGAAAAGTTTTAAGTAATTGTTTTCAAACATACCTTTTTTTCCTAAATATTTTGGTACACTATCCTGTGTCACAGCAAAACATGGCAGTAGCTGTATGACAAGAAATACATTGCTGAGAAGCTTCAAACTGGAACACACAATATTTCTTAAGATAAAACATTGTCAGGAGAATGTATTTATGGTCCTACTATCTGAGACACTAATTTTGTTTAACTTCTTTTAATTTGAAGGGTATTATTCAGCTGGAGAAAGAACTGGCAAATTTAGGGGGATCATGTGCAGCAGCTTTGATGAAGAAAGATTTAGCACTTCCCATTGGTAAGAACATACTTCATTATTTCATCATTGTCCATGTTTTCTGATTTCATAGTACATTTAAATCATATTGTTGCTTTTAATTAGAAATAATAATAGAAAATTGAGTCTTCAAACTGCATTAATTAAATAATAGAGTTGGCAGTATTTTCTGCTTGTTCTTTTCCCTTTGTATCCATATGGGGGAGGAGGGGAGACCTGGTCATTTAAATTGGAATAAACTCACCCCATCCACAGGTAGTGTATGAGTGTATGGACTGTGTCCCACAGTTTCCTCATGGTACTTCATAAATGTGCAGGTATCATCTTTGTATTTCTCTTTCATTGTTTATTTCTCCCCACACTCCACACCTCTCTGCGTGAAAAAATAGCTGCAGCATTGAATTACAAAATTTAAAATGACTGTTTTAAATTTCATCTGCAGACCTTATCGCTAAAAATATTTCTTGGTAGAGCTTTTTTCTTTGCAATTAGAAAAGAAATCACATACTTTCATGGCAGATACTGCAAATAAATGTTTATAATAACCCAACTGCAATTTAAAATGTAAGGAAAAGTGAGTTTGTGGAAATTAATGGATATGGAGATTGAATTAGAACTTCTAATGATGCAGCCATATTATAAATAATGAAATTTGTCTTCAATACCATCAGCATATATATTAAATCATTTTAATTTAGGACCGCAAATCACAGCTTGGATACTGTTATACTGGAAGCATGGATTAATGAGCAGGAGAGCACTGATCAGTGTGGAGTTATAATCACAAAACCTACTTTGTATTTTTAATCCAGTATTTTGCTTGTGTATTTGAATTATGTACAAATTTCTTACTTTATATTGTAAGGAGGCACCTCAGTTGCACTAGTAGGTCTGTATTTCAAGCTCCAAAGTACAGGCAATTCTACAGGTTAAATAATGCCCTCATCTTGTTCCCCAAGCTCCTTAGTTTTGTTGACTTCTGAAGTTTTGCTCTTCTTCTGTGCAACAATGGCAAAAAGATTGAAATCCTTGTGACTTCATCACCCATATTTTACAATACTTTGTACTTCTCACTTGGGAGCTTTTTATGTTTGTTCTGCTTAAATGCCTAAAACAAGAAGGGTGACACATAGATTGACTTTATGCTATCCCATAGAAATTTGAAATAAAATATATAGTTAAGTTACCTATGCAGTCACAGCTGCATATAAAAGTGGTCGTGTATGATCTGCAAGAGAGGAGGGATAGGTGCATTGCCTTTAAGGAGTTTCTTGATTACTGATCTAATGGCAGTTGATTTGTCTGGCTGCTTATCTAACATCAGCTCAAGAACTTCAACCAAATCTGTTAATGTTGCTGGTAAGCTTACAGTGCTTGTGCTGTATAAGTGTATTGTTTCTCTCCAAGATCTCTGGACCCTCTGAGTAGACAAAACTGGCAAATTCTAGTCAACAGTGGTAGTGTTTGCAGATGGAAACTACTGTGCAGCCTTTTAAAATGGTTTTCAGTTCTGTGTAATTTTGCTTTGAGTGTTTTGCCTGCTATCTCGGAAAAACACTGTGGTAGAAAAAGAGGTAAAGCTGTGGTTTTCTAGAGCAACATTTAAATGCCTTAGTATCAGACTTCTTTTTCTGCATCCTAGGTTATCTATCTTCTACCTTCTGCTGCAAGTGAAATGGTTCTTTAATACTGTCATTCCTAATCTGCAGAGCCCTATCACCTTACAGGTGGAAAAGTGTCTCTTAAGAAAAACCTGCATAGAATGATAGAATCAGTAATCATATAAGACTTCGTTGTAGTGCATACGCACAAGAAGGCCCTTTTTAATCGACTTTTCATACTTTGTTATAATATCTGCAATTCTATTATTTAGTAATTGTTGTAGAGGGTGTATTCAGTGTGTAAGTACTCAAATATTTGAGTGAATATTACTCTAGGAATAGTAGAAAGAAAAGTGTTTTGAAGGACCTAACAAGATTAAACCTATTTTGTTCCAAAGGAAGATGGACAAGAAAGTGATTTCTTCACATAGTAGAAAAACTATGTTTGAGAGTTACACGCAAATACTGTTCAAGTTACCATGTTCAAAAGGTTGTTCTTCCTTCTTGCCAGTTCAAGATTTAAATTTTGGGTAATTCTTCCCAAGAGAGTGATCTGGTCTATGACCAAGATCTGACTTAAACAGCAATATGAATTTGTTGATGCACTTAACATTATTACATTCTTAGTTGTATCAAATTTGGTAGAAGTTTATTTCTGAGGGCAACTTTTAGATGCCTTTACTTCTTTGAATTTTGAAAAATTGCCTGGGGACTTGATATTTCTTATTTATCTTCTGACTAGTAGAATTGCCTGAGATGTTTTTAAAAGAGAGTAGAAATATGGTAACCTTATCTGTTTCGCTCCTCTGTTAAAAGGCTGTTTGGCAATTCTGGTCACTCTGGAATCAGACTTCTGAGTTGCATTTGTGAAAAGGAAATACTGTGTAATAGTATGTATTTGAGCTTTGTGTTTTAGGAGGAATCATAATTTATAAAATTGTGCAGAGTTTATCAGGTTTTCAAATAACTTTACAAAGGTAAGCTCTTAAAAGGGAACAGTTGTTGCATGCTTAGAGGTACTGCTTCCCAGAAACCGTCTTGACCTCTCAAAATCTTTCAGAAAAGTATCTGGTCACATCCAAAGATTTGCCATACATACCGTCTTGGAGATAAAAAGATAAGCACCAAGTTTCTGGTTTTCTGTAGCTTACATTGTTCATTTGTGTGTGCACTGAACTACACAATACTGCATGTTTACTACATTATATGAAAATACTAGTATTTCAGCTGTTGATTGAACAGTATGACCCACCATTATACAAACTTGAAATTTCTAATATAAAAGTCTTCACAAAACAGAATTGAATCTCGTGTTCTGTAATACGTCAATAACTGCCAATATAACTGTTACATTTTTCCAGCAGGTAGTGAGTTTGAAGAGGATCTTGAGATACTTGAAGAGGCTGCCTTACAGGTGTGCTGCAGCTTTTTATCCATTGCAATGTACTTAAGCACAATTGCATTGTTAATTAAGCACAATTGCATTGAAATTTTCTGACTGCTACAGAGGAAAATAATTTGTAAGGTTTTTGTAGTAGAAAGGAATCCAGCTTATTATGTAACAGTTTAAGAAAATCATACAGACTTCTAGTATTTACATGAAATCATTTTTTATGATGAATCTGCTTGGAAAAAAATGCATACTATGTCACATAGATGACCAAAAATGCATGCTATGTCACATAGATGACCAAGTATTTCAAAATATCTGTTTGGCTGAAGTTGCAGTATTTGGCAAGTTTAAAATGTTACCAAAATCAGTCTTTTACATGTCTTTGTAATTAGAGAAATAAAATCACTTTTTCAGCTGAGCAGTGATGTTAATTAAGTCCCAAATAATACGACTGCAATTGTTCTGGTTTGCTGGTAGCCTTTTGGTTAGTGCCGTGGGAGCTAATGCTGAATCTCCCTTAACTTAAGGTCATTTAACCTCTTTTGACATAAATTATTATTTAATTGCCTGAGATGGCTTTTTTTAAAGTTTTTATCAGGGTAAAGTTTATTCTTATTGAATGGTTTTAAATGCCCAAAATGTTTGTACCAATTTTGTCACATTATGGGAAAATGTCAACACGTTACTGAAAAGCTGTTCTGTGTCTCTCTCTTTTCACCCCCAACCTCTGCCAAAAAAAAAAAAGGTGTGCAAATCTCACTCAGGCATTCTTGGGAAAGGCTTGGCACTATCTCACTCACCAACCATACTGGAAGCTCTTGAGGGAAGTCTTCCACTGCAGGTACAAAGCAACGAGCAGTCCTTTCTGGAGGATTTCATTGCTTGTGTACCAGGATCAAGTGGTGGACGACTTGCAAGGTAAAACTGCACTGTTGCTTGTCCTTTTAACTGGCTTTAGGACTGTCACAGTTATTTTAAGTACTAATTAAATAAAAGTATTTGACTATATTGTTTCCATTAATACATTAGTTAAATCCATGGAGACATTCAGATGTTCTGAGTCCTTCCATAGCTCTGTGTCCCATTTGTACAGAGTAAGACTTTGTCTTTTGGAGCCTGTAAGAGATTTTAATGTTTGGTGGTTTTCTTTGCTGTAGGTGGCTGCAGCCTGATTCATATGCTGATCCTCAAAAAACATCATTGATTTTGAATAAGGATGACATCAGATGTGGTTGGCCAACTGTTATTACAGTACAAACAAAAGACCAGTATGGGGATGTTGTTCATGTTCCTAATATGAAGGTAATTATTGTAATCTTGGCTGTTCTGTTTTATCTTGATGTCTTTTGGTTTTTATTGTAGTTATTCCACAGAATACTCTTGTATAGGACAGAAAGTGGCATTCATAAATTCATTGTAGTCAGGCTTTCTTACCTCTAAATCCACAAAACTGCCAAATTCTGTATTAAGCCAGCACCATTTCATGCAATTCATTGCCTGTAGTGAACTATGCATGTGTAGTTGCATAAATAATCAGTCATAAGTGAGGTTTGGTGGTGATGATGTATTAAAATGATACGAATCCATTTTTTAGTTTGTAAGCCAGGAAAAGATGTTACTATAAACCATATACTTTTCTGTTATAAACCATAGACTTTGTGATGGGAAAAATGAGTCAGAAGTATATTGATGAACCACTTTAGAGTTACTTTATTTTAAACTAGAACAATACTCTCCCCTTTTCTGTTTCTAGAACTTCTAAAAATGATAAATATAGCTCTTAACCTTCATTATTATTATTGCAAGTTCCTGTAGTCCTTGCAGTTAATAATAACTGGCAGGGACTGGTGTTCCTGTATTTGCCTGCAGCCTCTTCACTTAACCACTGTTTTTCAGTACTGGCAAGGAGGTGTTCTTGACAGCTTCAGGCAGAGTTAGAAGAATTTTGTGCATTTTGGTGTAAAAGCTGTGTGGAATGGATAAAAATGGGCTGCTTGGTTTGAAGCAGTAAAGCAATGCAAACAAACGCAAAATGGTTTCCATGTAGTTCTAATAAATTAGGTTACTTCTGTGTTTTAAAGCTCACTACTACTGTGGAGTAGTTGGTTTTGTTCAAGCCCAAGTGTAGATGAAATTCCTTTTACAAAGGTATGATTCCTGTGATAAAAGCTGTCAAATCTGTTCTTTGTATATGATGTAATAATTGAGAGTTGTCTTACAGTGAGCTGTAAACCTAATAATGAACAGCAGTTCTGCTGTGGTAACACAAGAATCAGCTTAGTCAGAAACATTGCTTGAGTGAAACTTGTGTGATTACTGACTTAAATTAGTGACAGAACAAATAGAAAACTCTCAGTAGTTTATCCTATCAATCAGGAAAAGGATATGTCAAAATATCAAAATTATTGCTGGTTTTATTATTTAATTACTGATCACAAACGTATTAAAGTGACAAAAATCTTTATTGAATTTAATTATTCTTCTGGACTCATTCAGTGTGCAATGCAATGCTGTAACTTCTGGTAAATTAAGTTGAATTTTGATGAAACAGTGTGTGAAAATGGCAGTATTTAAGCATCTGTACTTTATTGTAGATTAACGATGAGTAACATATAAACATGATTTCCAAGTAGTCTGTCTGTCTTCCTCAGAAAATAGTGTGCTGCTGTTCCCTGCTCTAATGGAGACCTGTGGTACCTCTGGGGGAAAAAGTCAGTTAGGACATGCATTGAATAGCACAATATAAACCACGTACAGTGCTGGTGTGAGGTGGCAGAGCCAGCCAGGATCCAACCTGGCCATTGCTGATCTAGGTCTAGTGCCCATGGTGATCCACTCTGAAATCTGTGCACTCACTTGGAAGGTTCTCCTTCTTTGTTGCACTTCTCTGCTGTGGGAAATCTTCCTAGGCATACCAGACTGTGTACTGCTTCCCAGGGAGTGCTCTGGGACTGGCAGCCTGTGCTGATGGTGTGCTGAGTCAGCTGGATGCTTCTCCCCTGCCCATTGGCATCTTTCCAAGGTGCTCTGCTTGACTTTGCAGATTAAGTGTAGATACATTGGGTTTTGACACAGCTGGATTTACAAGGAGTGCTCTAAGCACTTTGTCACTGCACTGCATCAAATTTAAAGGAATGTGTGTGTATTTTCTCACTAATTCATAGACCCTCTTCCACATCTTATTACAGGTAGAAGTCAAAGCTATTCCTGTTTCTCAGAAAAAGACATCTTTGCAACAAGAACAAGTTAAAAAAGTGCAACGGATACCAGGGAGTCCTGCAACAGCTGTTTCCCCTAGCAGTGATCTGACCTTTGGAGGACTTCCTTCACCAAAGCTTGATTCCTCCTATGAGCCAATGATAGTAAAAGAAGCTCGGTATATTGCTATTACAATGATGAAGGTAAGTTACTGTAATTTTGGCAATATAACTATAGAATTCAGCATTCAAAGTTTGTACAGGTATGCAACAGAGAAGGAAAAATGTATACTTACTTTTGGTCCCAATCTGAAAATATATTCAATGCAAATTACTTTGATTATGTATTAGTTCAGCAGTAAACTAAATACATCAAAAGGGCCAACTGCTTAAACTCTAAAGCAGTTGGATTGAATTAGCATGAAAAGGAAAGTTGTATTTGGTTTTGATTAAACAGATTAACAAATTAGTCTGAGTCACTCAGGAGAAATAAAAACAGATTGAAATGGTGAAGGGAAAGATAAACCAGTATATTTATTTATATGGAGTTGAGGTTTTGTAGTGAATACGTATTTAAAACTAGAATAGGTGAACGTAGGAAAAGGTAAGATGCTATGCTCACCATAGCAACAGAAGGCATACAAATGATTTATATATCAATGCATATGTGTTAAACTGCATCTGATGAAATGAGCCAGTTAAATGGATCAGCTCAGACATTTTGCCAGGAAGTTTTTAAAGAAGTGAAAACTGAGCAGCTAGTGTTGATTTGATTGAGTACATTATAGCACATGCAGTAACTTTACATATGCATACCATACTGACCCAGTTAAGAGATGTGACATGTTGTGTACAACTAACAGTTGCACAGCATAATGAGACAGGATTAGCCAGGAGGGCAGAGAAGGATAACACTTAGCATAATGAGCAGGGATTTGGTGTGGGGGCAGAAGCAGCAAATTAGCCCCTTTTAGAGGGTACAGGGGGTTTTTTGCAAAGGATAGTGCAGCAGTAGCTGTGTGTAAATAGTGTCGCTGCATTCTGAATAGTGTCTTAATAGATCAATGAAAGAACTGTTAAATCAATGTAGTGTACAACAGATGGTTTAAGAACTTGCTATATTTTGTGTATATCAAGGTGTGATTTGGACATTTTTATTTGGGCTACTGCAAACATCACTTCTTGGTTTGATGCTTCTTTTGAAAGTGACTTGATGGGAGGCAGAAATACGTTATTTATTCCAGGTTGGGGCTTAGATGTTATTTCTGATAGCCACTGTCCACAAGTACCTACTGCTCCTTTTCCAGTGATAGGTGTCAAATCTGCCCACACAACTCTTAGGGCAGTATATCTTGTTATGCATGAGATGCTCTGGGGTAAATGATGGTGATGCAAGTGTAGGGTGTTCAAAAACTCTTTTGTAGATTTGATGGAATGGGGAATGCTTAATATCAACTAGTTAATATGTAATCATTTTTTAATTGAAAGAAGGCTAAGGGAACATGAAAATGGAAGGATTCATTTAAAATCCTCTTAATAGATGATAACAGTATGAATCTTCATAAAGATAAAAGTAAAAAGACACCAAGGTTAAATTAAAAAAGCATCTCTCTTGTTGAAACATGCTTGATTTCCATATTTAGTGCTTTTTCAGAGAATCTTCCCAAGATTCCTTTCAAGTTAAGTCCTTTCCATCCAAAACTATGAATTCAAGGCATTGTAAATATTCTGTTCTATCTCCCTGCCTGCATTATTAAGCACACTCATTTCAGTGTAAAATGCAGATGTCCCCATATATTTTCATTTTATATCAGCCTGCACATTGTATCAGTATTTGATACAAACACCTAAATATGATTATAAAATCTAGTTTATCACTTCATAAAAATATATATATTATAAATTCTGACATGTTTGAGGGACTGATACCCGAAACTATACCCTTATATAGGGACCCAAAATGACTGATCTGCATATATGTTCAAAGGTTCTTATCCTACCTTTTTTTGGTTTTGACTTAAAAGGAGAATGTGGTAACTCAGCAACTATTGCAGCCCAGAGAGATTCTTGCTGAGGGACTTTGTGCACTTCTAGGACTCTCTCTGTTTTCTTACGGGGCTTTTCAGAGCAGTGATTTCACAAGATGCTATGGAAGTGAACCAGGTCTTTTTTGCAGGGGAAGTAAATGGAACACCTCAATGTTGAGCAAATTGCATCTTCACTTGAAGTTGAAAGAAAAAGGATTTGAAATTTCATTGATAAAACCCCTGGGCTGGTTTGCAGTTTTACCTGCAACATGTTTGCTTTCTTATCTTCACATGGTCTTCAGGACTGCCTGCATTCAAAAGGGTTTCATACAAGTCAGATTTGAAGAGATTCAAAGACTTAACAAGGCTTTTTATTAGCAGTAGCAATATTTCTTAGCTAAATTATGACTGTTTAATGAGACAGTGAAGATACTCTTTCATGTGTGCATGTGTATTTCTGTGTTTTGAAATTTGTTTCTCATTCCCCGATCAATGTGTCTGGGGTATGGAAAGTTAGATTGATGTGTTCTTTAGGAAAATACTCTGCTTTCTTTTATTCAAGACTGTGGTATACCTGATAACTGTTGGTTTTATGTTTGAATTGAATCTGTTTATAGGCATATGAAAATTATTCTTTTGAAGAACTACGTTTTGCTTCACCAACACCCAAGAGGTAACCATTAAAAAATTTCTTTTGGATAGGGACTTAAATTAACATGTTTTGACACTTCTGCTTACACCCAGACTCCCAAGTGTGACTGGAAAGTAGTTGTGCCTGAAAGTAGAAACACAGAAGTCAAGTATTACGTTTTCTTATATGTAGCAATTTTATTTAAAATCCTTTTTTCTTAATTGTTTTAATGTTGTTTTCTTATTTGTATTACCTACCCTCTGAATGTGTTATTTTATCAATTTGCTATAAATAAATGTGAAATAGAGGATTATATTTTCATAGTAAATAATAGGAGGCTAGTACATTGGAAAGGGACAAACTGTATTTAGATGATCTGGTAGAAAAAAAGTAGTTTCCAAATTAAACATTATGCTAATCATTATATGTTTATGACATATATTATGTCCAAAAAGACAGTAACTGTTCAGTGATTTTAATTGTTTTGTTTATGCCTAGACCCAGTGAAAACATGTTGATCAGAGTCAATAATGATGGTACATACTGTGCAAACTGGACTCCTGGAGCTGTTGGTCTCTATACCATTCATGTTACCATAGATGGCATTGAAATAGGTACTAAATTTTCACTATGTTTAAGCATAAATTTATATTATTTCCACTTTGTATACTGACACAATTATGTCTTGATGCTCATAAGGTTTAATATTACAGTTCATAGCAAAACTTGGCAGCCAAGTTTTCATTCAGAAGCCTTCTAGTTAAATCACTCTTTGTCAGAAGAAAAAAACCCCACACTCTGGAATAGGAATATATGTTGCAAATCGTGTATTTATAATGTGGTTACACTACCAGATTAACAGACTCTCCTATTCTCAATTCTCGGTGTTGAAAGAAGGTAGTGTTTCAGCTGAGAGTGACAGAGAAGTATAATTAAAGGGAAAAAAACCCCAGCACTACGCTGAAGAACCTGAAAGAACTTCAGGTGAAAGAAAGGCGAAATTGTCCCCGACGATGCTGAAATACATACTGGCATTTGTTCTGGAAAGTTGAGGAGGTGTGGTCTTAACTGAGACTCTACCTGATCTCTTAATTATTTGAACTAATTTTTAAATGCTTTTGATGCATTCCTTGCTGGGAATCTTCTAGTTATCTTGCCAGTCTTGGGGACTGCACTATGAGATACTATAGCATGTGGTGGAAAGAGTGTTCTTCCAAAAATTCCCTGTATCTTGAATGTTCTCATGTTAGCCTTACTGGTGATACGGTGAGGATGGCAGTCGAGACACTGAAAGTGCTGTAGCTGGACCCACACCTGATAAGAGGGTTTGGGTGAGTTCACGAGCACCAGCAGTTCCTCTTTCCCAATACTAACCAGCACCTTTAGTAAGCACATAGTGATACTCATAAATACAAGTATACATAATTCACATAGAAATGGAATGGGATTTGGTATTATGTGCTAACTATAGAAGATAAGAGGTATAAAATATTATTATTAATGGTTATCTGTATTCCTCAAACAGAGGAATATTTGCCTTCATAGGAGCCTGCAGTGCACTCAGTTGTATTTTTTCCAGTGTGTCATCTCTGGAGCAAACTTGACACTGTAGTTTAAATCAGCTGCTCTTATACTTCTACACAGATTATACCATCCTCAAGCAGTGTGTGGGGTGAACCTTGAGAAATGATAGATGTAGCTCTTAACGTTGATTATTAAACAGAAATGAGTATACTGTTAATATTTAGCTGTGCTATTTTTCTACAATGGAACTTTCTGACTCAGTCATTATATTAGACTATGCCCTCTGAAACTATCATGTATCTATGCCTGACCCATAATTCTGTCTTTTGACTGGGTAAGTACTGGTAAGAGTTTCTCTTTTTTTCAAACCTTTTATGTTCTTGATGCTTGTAGATTGCTTCTGTTACTGCCATGCTTGTTTAAAAGGATGTTAGTGAAACCAATAGTTTTATTGCTAGGTCTGGATGCTTGTTCTTCCAAGAATCACTCTGTAAAATGAAACAAAGACCACTAAAGTATCTACTGTTGCAGTTTACTTTTAACGCCGATTTCCTTGAAGGTTATCACTCAGGGTTATATTCATCTATATTCATTCAATGTTTGTGTCTTTCTTCACACGTATTTACATGTATTTTTCTTCGGGAACTAGAATGTCAGTTTCCATTGCCTTCAGGTTTTATAACAGCACTGATAATTAAATATGCCAATTCTTTACATTATAGGCCTTTTCTGGTTGTGTAACATGGCTTTTCAGGCTCATATCTATGTCTCACACGTAGCAATTCGCTTCTGAGGCAGCACAGCATTGCATAAGCTACTTCATCTCCAGAAGCTTTCACTTGCACCTCTCAAACATTGCACTCTGTGTTGACCATTCTTTGAAACATAACCCTAGAGACATTATTAGGATACAAAATTGCCTGGTAGTGCTTTGTATGTATACTGTGACAGATATCTAACAACAACATGAAGCTACATCTCTGTAAATTTCCACATATGAAAATAGAAGTGTTCAAAAACTAATACCTTGCACCATGAAAGTGTTGATTTTGGCAGACAGGTAAGTAAGTGGTTATTTTATTTACTCTGAATTGTAGCACAGACAAACTGTAGTTACTGCTTAACTTCTATATCCCCTTATGTTAATTTTTTTAAAACTTAGTCTTTGTTTGATTATAGATGCTGGACTAGAAGTGAAAGTAAAAGATCCTCCAAAAGGAATGATACCTCCTGGAACCCAACTTATTAAACCAAAAGCAGAGCCTCAGCCAAACAAGGTTTGGAGAACTGAAAAAAACCCCAAAACAGATAGTTATGTTTGGGTGGGATTTTATTGTTGTTTAATATATACTTTATCATATAATAGTGCTGCAAACTTAAAGATATTTGCAGGTCACTTTAACATGCTGAATAGAATGAAATTAATATACTGGATAAAATGAAACCATTTCATTTTCTTTTTGTACATGAATTCATAAAACTGTTAGAAGCTCTACAGAAACTGCCTTTGCCATGGCTTGTCACACAAACATTACACACACAGTATTAAACCCACAGACAAAATTTTGCACTATTAATAGTTCTGTTTCTTATATATCATACTATGAAATTAGTTGTGCACAAAATTTTACAAGTTTTTTTTTGTTTTGTCATAAGCATCTTCTGTCAGTATAAAATCCATAACCAGTTCTTTAAGTATATTTCCCTTCCTTAGAGAATGACATGATTATGTTTTTTGAAGGTCTCTTTTCTGTAGCTTTTGACGTCCCCATTTCACCTTATCATTCTACCCTGAAGGACTAAAGTGAACACAATAAAACAAGTATGCTGAAATGGGTGATGGGCAGTGATATAAGGAAAAAGGTCCAGATGAGGAAACTACCTTGCATTTATTTCCTCTTAGATGCAAAGGAAGGGATATTAAATGAAGTGCTGATTTTGGGTTGGTTTTTTGTTTGGGTTTTTTTGTTGCTGTTGTGGAATAAACCTGTATTAAAAGATATGGAATTCAAAAATACCATGAGGTTGTTTCCTGTCCTACTGAACTTGGGAAGGTGGTTAAGAAATACATGGTTACAAGAAGGATCAGTTGTCAGTTTCTGACAACTTCTTACCTATGCAGTGCATCCTGATTTTTTTTTAATAGACTTCAGGATGATCCAGAGACAGTAAATTTGTTGTATGGTCCCCCAGTCTTTAAAATGCATTCAGCATCTGCTTCTTCTACTAACAAGATTGGTTTTCCCTGCAGCCATGCCTCAAATTTAAAAAAATAAATGTACTTTAATTTCAATGCAACATTTACCCCTCACTGGGCCTCTTTTTATTTTTTTTCCCCAAGAAGCTTCTTTTAGACTTTCTCCCTTGTCTTGGAAGGAAGACTTCCCGGTTAGTTCATTATCTTAATTAGAACTCCCAATTCTTACTAAGAGAGATTTATCTCATGCAACTTAATGATATCTCCACCTAAGCTCATCATCATATGTGTTGTTTTGCTGTCCCCAAGTTGAGAGACTCTGGTTTGATATTAGATGAATTGCTGAACAGAAGTTCTGTTTCTTTTCAATCATTCTAGTGGAAATTGGGGTGACTGGTTCGTACATGATAACTGTGTTCTCAAGGAACAGTCAAAGTACTTGACAGAAGTCAGTCCTCTGGTGTTCTGAGATGTTATGTAGTGTTTAATCCTCTCCTTATGTTGTTCTGTGTACATGTCTCATTTCTTGTTCCAAGTTTTAGTCTCTTTGAAAAAGGAGCCATCTTTGTCCTATGCATAGTGTCTGTAAAGCCTGCTGAAAAATTAAACTAGACCTTTCATGGTAAATCATTTAATCAGTCAGCTTTCTTCTGTGTCATAATAAATCCCATAACAAACCATGATAATTCTTTGTGTATCAACAGCAGTATTGTAAGTAATACAGCAAGGTAATAATTGTACTGTGCTCCATGTTTCTGAAGCCAAGAATGCAGATTAGACATATATCAGTCAGAGACAGTCCAATATACTAAATCATGTTTTGCTGAGAGAAAGGGTTTAGTTGAGCTCTAAATGCTTCTTCATTGTCTTTGTCAGCCTGAAATTTCAGATAGCTATGACCAAAGGGCACTAACAGTGCATTCTCAGTGGTGATCTGTTCTCAACTAGAAACACCAAAGTATTTTCATTGAGGCACTGGAACATTCGAGTTTTGCAGCCAAACCTTACTTAAATTGCAAGCTGAAAATGTGTACTGCATTATGATCTTATATGTGTATTCTTTATTTTCTGTTACTTGAAGTCAGATGAAAAAATCTGAGGGAGGCTGTGGTATGGTCTTTATACAACCTGGGGTATGTGACCCACAAGAGTTGCTACCTCCTTATTAGCTGCAAAGCTTAAATTAACTAACTTGTAGGAAACTTCATTCCACATCCTATTGAGGAAAACATTATTTTTCAAGTGATGTAATGTAATTCAGGGTAGTTGGAACCAACTAGAAGAAAATCGTCCTAATTTAGCTGAATTTGAAGGTGCAAGACTGGTACCAGAATGATTGGTGGCTGACATGTTTTGATGGTTTCTACCGTCCTGACACAACAAGTATTGATTGCAAAACCAAAAAACCAAAAAACAACCACCAAACCCAAAAGCTCTAGGGTGGAGGTGATTTTTCTCACCCCTTTGTAGAAGATCAACCCCTTGTTAAGGTTGCTTTATCCTATACAACACTTCTTTCTGTAGTGTGACAAGTAACTCTTTGCAGATTTGTCAAATAAAAAAGCACGGCAACGCAGCTCTTGAAAACTGCTGTGCACTGTAGGGATGATCTACATCCTAATTGCTAAGCCTTTCTGCCTTAGTTAGTTCTTCAGTTGGAATCCAGTTTGTGTGTGCTCCACGGAAGAACTGCCTGTGGAGGTGTTACAGGGTTACAAAACTACTGAGCTATACAGAAATATTCCTAGCAAAGAGGTGCTGTATCAGAAAGAAGACACTGACAATAAAATTTTCATCATGGTCAGAAATGAGCATAAGAGAACTCCTAATCTGTTTTTTACTGTATTGACTGTCAGAGGATCTGATCCTTAAGCAATTTCTAGTTATAGGTTGAAGCTTTTTATTAACTAGTTAGGTTAGCTGTTGCAAAAAGGAAGAAGGTTCTTTCCAGACCTGTGCTTACTCAAAATCTGGAATATGAGTTTTTCCTCTAAATTAAAGTTTTAAATCTGATTTCTAGCAAACTCATAATGATTTTCTGAAGTAACATGATGCAAGGACCCCTAATTTGCAAGACTTGTTTATGGCTTGCCTGTATTCAGAATGCTGTCAGCAGTGATTCAGCTTTATACTTTTACAAGGACCTTGAAAGCCTTAGTCTTGTCTGTTGCAAGAATCTAAGTATTGTGAGTAAGAGGACTGTTACTAAGCAAAACCTTGCACATTTTGAATTTCTGTATTAAATTTAAATCCTTTACATGCTTCTGGTTTGGGGGTTTTGTTGTTTTTGTGGTTTGTTTTTTAAATTAGCCGCAGAATAAATACAATTTCTTAAAAATTTCTTTAGGGAAAAAAGGTTAATGCACTTAGCTGTTCCCTTTCATTATGTATCACTAAGTTTGTTCCTTACACATCATTCAGTGCTTTATGTTGTTATAGATGAAATCCATATTTCCATTGATACTTTTATCCCTTTTACCTGTGGAGTTTGAAAATAACCTTCCAAGAAAATGGTCTTATACCATATGGATGGAATATATGCATCTCTGGTTTTAAGAGACCAATAGGATGGCTTGCATTTCTTCTCTCTGGGACAGGTGCCTGATAATATTTGAATGGTAAAAAATGAGATAGTGAATAACAAGTAGGAGATTTTGGGGTGCTGTAGGAAGTCCAGCTAATAGCAAGGAGCCTCTGCTCTAACCTTCCTGTGCAAAAAAGAAGAAACTATTGAAATAGCCATTTGAAAGATCATTTTACTTTAAAATGGCTAGTTAAACTCCTTAGCTAAGGAAAATATCCAGATTTTGGTAAAAAAGCTGACTAAAGAGAATGCCACAGTAGCACAACTGAGAAATGGTAATCCCAGGCTGAACAGTTAAGAGGAATAATAAATTTGAAAATGCAAATCTGGTGAAATTTTCAGCAGCAAATGAAACGTGTGTGTTAACATTATTGTAGGGTGTAACAAAAATAATTCCAACTTAATGCATGCTTACACTATGTTTTTTTGGAACGTTATAATTTTATTGACTGTAATAAAAATGTGAAGTTATACACAGCAGCCATGGGAAACTAGCAACAAACTGTAACTCTTAAGATTGCTGTCTTGTCACTGGCATTTCAAAATCTGTTAAACCTATTTCTTTTTACTCTGAGAGCTCTGTTCCAATTTTTTTTCTTCCTTACTGTCTTTCTTTGCTTCTCTTAGGTTCGCAAATTTGTGGCCAAGGACAGTGCAGGGCTTCGTATCCGTAGCCACCCTTCCCTTCAGAGTGAGCAAATAGGCATAGTGAAAGTCAATGGATCCATCACTTTCATTGACGAGGTAATCAATAAGACATTTCTGTTGAAAATTGGGCTGAGATGTGAAGGTAATTCTTGCAAATAATGGGGTTTTTTCCATGTTTAGATGTTGACATATACAACTTAAAACCATAAATTGCAAAAATCTAAATTTACTAATTTAGTTTTTCAAGTTGTCATTTCCTGTAATTTACTTACTTCAAGACCTGTGTAACAAACATGTGAGACTGATAAAAGGAAAGAAAATTCCTAGAGTTCATCTTATAATAATACCTCTTAAGATTTAACTTTTCAGGACTTACTATTTCAACTCTACACAAAAATTCAGATGTAGATGCCCTTTTCAATACATCTTTCACTTAGAGGTCTGAAAGATCTCTAGTAGTATGTTACACTACTATGCATGTGTTTTTCTTACAATATAACTTCATACGCCAGGAATATTTTTGCAATTCACCAAGTCATACCAGCAGTGTAAAAATGGGAAGTGGGGAATTTATAAAGCTTATAAAGGCTTGACTTTTTTTCCCTCTTTTATTTCAAAGCAATTCTTATTACTGCATGATCTGATTTAAATTTGTCTTCACACCTTGACTTATGAAAAAATATGCTTCCCCGTTGCTTTGGAATTCTGATTTTGTCAATATTCCTCTTTATCTCTACTTATGTTGTATCAGCATTGTAAGGATCATTGCTTCTTTGCTGCTATTGTCTGCCTGAAGTCTGTTAATCCTTGCTAGCTACAGAACAGTTACAGGAGGGCATGGCTCGTTCTTGTTGCTTGTTTCCCATAGATCCACAATGATGATGGTGTTTGGCTGAGGCTGAATGATGAAACAATAAAGAAGTACGTTCCTAACATGAATGGTTACACTGAAGCCTGGTGTCTGTCTTTTAACCAACATCTTGGCAAGAGCCTTCTGGTACCTGTTGACGTAAGTAAAAGGTGCCTTTGAAAAATATCCAAAAGTACACTCTATCCTCATTACAAGACTTTCTTTAATTAAGGCTGCAAAAAGTCCTGAGGTAAACAATGTTTTAATTATCAAATACAACCTTCTACGTGATTGCATTTTGGAGGGCTGCTGTGTAATGAGGGTGGAGTGTAGAAAGGTATGAGGCTTTTTATGTTAAAGCCTCTTCTCCTAGAAGAGAAACAGAAGTGCAGGGACTGCTATAACAAGAGCAGGGTAGTATTGTGGTGTGCACCAAGTGTTTCCTATGCTAGATAGTACTGTCGGTGAAGTGGTCCACTGGTGCCATGATTTCAGAAGAAGCTGACAGCCTACAGTGAATCAATGTGTAATTGATGTTTTTTTTAAAAAACCAACCAAGCAAACAAAAGGTTCTTTAGGCTCTGGGTTTTGTGGATTTTTTTGTGAGTTTTGTACCTGAATCCTTAAGTTACCACTTCATTAGCTATTCAAAGAATCCCAAAGCTTCAAGACAAACACTATTATTATAAGAATTATAATAAGAATTTATAATAAGAGTAAACATAATTTATTTGAATACCTTTAATGGTGATCATCATCACTACGGTTTCAAGGTTACACCTTTTCTGGAAACTAATTACACTTTTTTGAAAAACGTGAAAGGCAAAAAAGGAAAAGCTATAATGGCTAAACCAATGTTTCTCGAAAGATTCATGAAAGTGCAGGCCTTTCTGCCTCATCTGTTTTCGTGCATTCTCTGAGTGGGCAGTAGCTTGTTTTTTGAGCAGAATGTGAGAATCAGATCTAATTGATACTGCTGTTTAGATTTGATTTGTCATCTTACCCTGAGTGAGCTGCTGCTGCAATTGAAGATAGTTGAGAAATATTTAATTAAACTAAACACAGTAATATCATGCTGTTCATGTGTTTTGGTTATAGAGGAACTGAGATGTGCCCAGTTCCAGTGAGATTGGGCTATTTGCTAGTAGCTAAATCTGGAAATTCATAATACCCTATGGCTGTTCTGCCAAACACTGTTACATGATCTGAATAGGTTTTCTTGTCTACAAATTATTTGTTGATATATTTCTATTTCTAGATTTCTTTCAATAGAATCCTTATTTGGGAAGTTATTTTAATTTGGCATTTGGGAAGCAAATTATTTCTGTACTCAGAAATCAGTCACTCAAATATGCCTGTCATTACAGTGTTTTTCTAGTCAGTTGTAGAATATATGAAAACACAGAAAAAATTAGGCTTTGTTTAAAACTTTGCCTGTATTTTTTTGCCTTAGAAATTGGTAGCCATTAGAAAATTACTGTATTATACTTCCATGAAATATTAATATTTCTGTGCCGTAGTTGAATTTTACCAGTTCACCCATGGTAAAAGTGAATTCATCTTGACTAGGTCACTAACCAGTAAATATTGTATTCTAGATGGATATTATAGTCTGGTAGATTTTTCTTAGTTGTGTGAGGTTTTGGGTGTTTGTTTTGTTTTTTTTTTAGTTTAGATATCTTCAATACCTTTTTACTTACTGAAGGGAATATTTTTGAGCTCGGCAGTTGTCTCTGGTTAGCAAGAACTTACTGGTTGTCATATTTCATACAGCTCTGGTATGCATGTAGTTCTAGGGAAGAGCATATGCTGTGCTGCTTGAGAGAAGCCTGAAAAGAAACTTCTGCCGTGAATAAATGAACATTCAATCTTGACAATATAATTTTGCGAATTCAGATTTCGTGTGAGTAAGGAGGCCAGGCACAATCAAATGTGAAAAACCACATACAGTTTTCAAATATTTCATTCTCTGTGTCTGTAAAGTTCAGATAAAATATTATCTCTTGGTTTTGTGGGTTTTTAAACACTCTCGTGAATTAGTTTCATTACTATTTAGAATATTAGGAGCTGTTAGGGATGCTTAATTTTCTTTTAGGTAGCCAGTTGTGTCTTGTCTAACACAAGTTAAAAGTCACGTGCTTTCTTAGCTTCTGCTCTATAAGTGACAGCCAACATAGCGAAAGGGTTATGAAAGTAACTCTTACAACAATGCAGGCATGTGCAAGAAATGTGTTTTGAGCTACTTTCAGAAAAGTTTCCTTGCATGGCTCTCATTTTCAGTTTTTTAAGAGGACTTAGCATGTCCTGAAACTATTTGATTTCATTATGACAATATATAAGCAGTAAGATTTGTTGGTTTGATTCATAATAATTAGAGGAAAAAGGAAAAAAAAGAGTTCTCTAACATTTTATTTCTTAAAGGTGAGAAAACATAAGTCAGTGTTCAGAGGCTGACTTTTGAATGCCTAAAGTCTTTACAGCATTCTAGTCTAGCATATACTGCTTTCCTACTAGATACTGCCTTTGCACAGATGCTGGTTTCTTGGTAGAAAGTTTTAAAATCATTTTTATGGTGTTTACTAGGATGAAAATAATTCAAATTATACCTTTTTTCCCCCCTCTGAATTGTCCAAAAAAAGGACTGTTTGTAAGTTGTCAAATTTGATTTTTGCAGTCCTCTAGAGAGGAATGCCTTGTGTCAAAAAAGATGTTCAATCAAGCAAAAATGACTAAAGTTTTGTTAGGTTAAATTGTGATATAGTTCATATCTGCTCAATCCTGTTGATTCAGGTAGATGAATGGCACTATGAGCAAAATGTAGTAAAAAAAAATTGTGATTGTGCAAGATTTTTTGGAGCAAAGCTGTTCAACCAGTTTTGGCTTTAAAAGGCTGGAGAAAGTCTCTTTTGTGACAGAAAATGCAAAGGGAAAATCAAATGCCTGAGTTAGGCCATGTATTCCCTGTTCAAATAGATGTCACATTACTTCTACTAGACTTCATTTTCTGTTCAACTCTGTTGAATGAGCAGATTTGTCCTCTCAAATTACATTGCTTTCTCATGTTTAAATATACAGGCTTTTTATAATCAATCCCTTAAGTAAATAAAATTTCTCAGTACATTTTGGAAAACATGTAAAAAAACTTTTTAAAAAAACTTTTAGTTACTCTGTTCCTTCACTGTATTGTGGAACAGTGAGCAGATGAAAAATAGTAGAGGTTCTTGGGAGTGTTAATTGTGACCTCTTTTCTTCTTGATGTATATTTTGTATCTGCATTTTATGTATGTTTGTTAGCATTAACTGGGTATTTTATGATGAAGCAAACACTGAATATTGTGGATCTCATAAAAGGACTTTGTGTATTTTTATCAGAGCTATTATATTTGAGGATGAAATGTCATAGGAAAGGAGAGATCCATGGTAGTTACCAGTGTGTTATTTATTTGAGCTGTGGTCATTTACTTTCTTACAAAGTCTTTAGCTCTTCTTCTGTTGCTCTTGTCCTTTCACAAGGAATTGCTTTACAGCCCCTGATCTGAAATTGTGCATCCAATTCATTGTAGGCAATATAATTATGAGATTGTGAATTTAATAGATTGTAATTTTGAATAAGCTGTTTCCATCTCTGGTAGTTATTTTTCCTTCTGTCTTGGATTTTCAGATATCTGTTTTTGAAAAAAAACTTGTAAAATTCTTTAGCCAGACAGTTATTCATGCTTACACACAGTACTTAGTAGAAAGGTACATTCAATACAAAAGAAATAGAAATTTATCTTAGTCAAGCTCTGGAAGTTGTCTTTTAAAAAAATCACATTCTAAGTAAGTTCTCGTTACTTCATTTTCAATTTACAACTTTGTAAGAAGGAATATTGTAACCTGATGTCCAGCTACAGTATTACATTCCCCAACCACCGCAAGATTGAGAAACCACATTTTTCAAAACATTTTTGCAGCAGAAGAAAGAATTAAAACTAATATGTAGGTTCCAGTGCTTGATCACAGAACCTCAGAAAGCTGAATGTTCTGTGGGAACACTGAAGGGCATTGACAAAGGATTTTTACCGTTGTTTTAAGCATGATGGAAAGCAATTAGAGAGTAAGACTACGTTGGATTGAACATCAAGATGGCTGTTTAAGAGAAGCCTTAGTTTCGAAAAATAATTACTGATGTTTTAAATACTTCCTAATCGTCCAATGATTATTTTGTGGTAAAGCAATTTTTTTTTAAATCTTTGAAACTTAGAATTTATTGGGAATTGTATGAATTTCTAAAATTAATTTTAGGCCTTGGAAGGTAAAGTCTTGAAGGAAAGTATTAACTGTATCTACAGGTGATAGGATAAAGGCTAAATTCAAAGCTTCTATATAGTGGTTTCTTCAGAATGAAAACTTAGTTCTCAAATAGATGCCTGATCTATTCATCTAAACTGGAGTACAGAGTTACAGTAGCCGGGAAGTTCTCAAGCTCACAGAGCAAAGGAGAGCTTCTAGTGTGGTCTTCTTGGTGCTGCTAAGCCAGCATGGTCCCACTTCACTGCTTGACTTGTATGTTTTATACATAGAGCTCTATGATGGAGAAAAATAGATCCTTGAAATGATAACTAGGTATTTTAGGTATGGATAGTCCATGTTTCTCAGTGGTATTTTAGGTATGGATAGTCCATGTTTCTCAGTGGAAGTCCATCAGAAAAAAAGAGATATGCTGCAAAATAATAGAATGAGACAATTTAAGTGGGCTGGGTGCCAATGAAGTACACTCACTAGGCACATGTAGGCTTTTTATAGTTGCCACAGTTTCCTGCCAAATTGATAAGCCTTTACTTTGCTCATCTTCCTGTCTAACACCCTCCCCACCTTCCCCAGTGCCCCAGAGCATATATCACTAGTACATTGCTACCTCCTTCAGTTGTGGGTAAAGGTACTCAATTCTAAAGAAATGCTGGTGTTGTGACAATTTCCCTCTCTGTCATAATGGCAGGTAATTTGTATTATTGAAACTTGATGTTTGCAAGCAGTATATCGTAGATAATTTGCTTCTACCATGTGATAAAAGTATAGATTTACTTGCTTTTAATATGTTAGTGCTTTTCCAAAGAGTACAGATGAAGCATGCCAAGGGTGTTTTGTACTTGTTTCTGCCTGAAAGGATTTACTGTCTTAGCTACTGTTAAATTTTAATGTGGCTACTGAACAGGGATTTCATTTGGTCCCCATATCAGGATGGGATAGGGAATTAGATTTTGATACTTCTGTTCATATAGATGAAATGGGTGTTTTGTCAAAGGGATTCTATCATAAATACCATAAATAATGATTGTTAGTACTGCTTTATGTATACTATTCTTTCATTTGACAGTGAAAGAATGGTTAGAAACTAGCTTATGGAGAAAAGATGGCTTCTTTTTCATGTTTTCCAGTGATTAAAAAAAGCTGTCCTCACAGTTTTGTGGGAGGAAAAATTAAACAGAACAACAGTGCCGATTTCTTTAGTGTGGGTAATTGGTTATAAAATCAGTGATGTCTCTCTGGAAGCTGTATTTGGTTTACAGTTATTCATAACGAACTAGTTAATGCATAGCATGTTTTACAAAACTAATGATACCTTAGCAATTGTTCTCTGTATAGCACTGAAACTTTTGGCTCCAGTAAAAAGTTTGATTTTGATATGAAAACTGGTGAAATCATTCTGTGCAAGTGAACTCCTTTCAGTAACAGCAAGCTTAGCCCTTTTGCATTGCCTTGGTTCTGACTGAGTGACTAAAATTCTGTGTGCGCTTGTCCTGCACTGGTTGAAATCATCTTTCAGAACAGGAGACCATCTTGCTAGAAAACTGGTTTGTGATGGGACCAGCAACCATTTCTTTGTAACAGAAATATGAGATTTTTCTGTTCTTCTTCTGTAAAACGTGAAGTCTCAAGCTTTATAAGAGATGTCTGGCTCTTAATTTCAGTAAATGGCATGACACACTACATCCATTTTGAGCTTTTGACATACTAAACTGTTTCTGTGTAATGGATGATTTGCCATGGTGAGCAATGGACTCAGGTGACTTGATTAGGAAAACAAAACTTTCCCCTTTTGCAAAACATTCTACCAGCAAATTTACTTGAGGAGAAAGTTTGCATTATAGTACCTTGAGCTTCTTCCTCCAATATTTCTTTGTTCCCATTTCTTTGTTGATATATGTCTTTTTTTTTCAAACTTTGTTGCTCAGAATGTCTTTAATGCTAGCCAAGGAGTAAGGGATTTGGACTTTTTTTCATGGACTTCCAAAGCTTTACCCCCTAAGGTGAGTTATATTACAGGAACAGTCACACTGTATCTCATGTTTTCAGAATGCACCTTATGACTCAACTTTATGCTAAATATTCTTTGAAGTCTGTTTTACTGTGAATTATTTTTATAGGAAATAGCAGATTTGTATTCAGTGCTGTATCTGTGTCTCCTTCTTCTAAAATGAGAAAAAAATACCAGGGCAGATTATTGAGTTTTTATTAATGCATGAATAGCACTTCTCCTTTTATAACAAACCAGATCAGAAATTCAGAGAGGTGGCCTAGTGACCACCTAGGTGGCCTTTCGTTTTCCCTTAGAGCAGAATTTACTGGTGAAATTTTTTCTGTTATTTGAGGCTCCACAAAAAGTTGCAACATCTAATAAGATGATATTTGTATGAGTAAAGCTACTGATATTTAATAAATACTCTGCCCATTCTTAATTTTTTTAAGTTATTTAATTCTAGGAACAAGATATGTTATGGACAGTTAAGCTGTTTAAATTGACTATAGAAATGTTTGTCTAAATATCAGTTCTGTAATGTTTTGAGATGGACTTTTTTTTTTGTATGGACTTTGTAATGAAGATGATAATGTGTTGTACATTTTGGTTTAAAGATTTTAAAACTTGTTTGTCCACTGATTCTTTTTCCCCAGAATAGCAGACTTTATTATGTCAAGATCTAAACTATGTTTAAATTGTCTTTTTTTTTTCTCAAACCAGTTTACCTCAGCTTGCATTAACTTGCTTTGTAAGTTACATGTTTACATAACAGAATTTTTGTTAAAAGGCTTCTTGAAAAAACTGCTGTATTAGTCTGGATACGATGCACAGACTTCCATACCAAAAAAGAGCTGAAAACATGATAATTAAAGAGATCAGAGGAAATTGCATTCATTTAAAAACAAATAACGTAACCAGAAGTTTCATTTAAATCTGACAGAAAAAAAGTATTCTTTGTCACAGCAGGAAGTGAACTCCTGGAAGGTGTTTTTAGGGGAAATTGTCAAGGCAGGAAATATCAGCATATTCAGAAGAAATCAAATTTAGATAAATCAGATTAATAAATAAACACTAAATAAAATAGGGTATACCCTGTAACATCCATAATAAAAAGGTTTTAAATGCTTTTGGTATCTAAAGTACAGACCACTTGTAAACATTTTTATGTTGCTTCTAAAGAGCATCTCCTGTTGCTGAACACAGTAGACTGAATGAGGTGAACCACTGGCTTCATGCAGTTGGACATTATGTAGATTGTAACTTTCAGATGTTCCTTTTCAGATGTTCTTTTAAAAGCACCTATGACTTTCAGTATAATAGAACTTGCTCCTGCTTCTTACTTGCATTCTTCTGAAATAAATGCACATTTGTTACTCCCATCCCTCTTTTTTTTTTGTACAAAAGCCTTTCAGTTAAGCTGTTGCTGGCTGAAAAATTTATGCTAATTTTTTTCTTCTTTTAGTAACTACCTTTTTTTTGTAAGAAATTCAAAGTGTTTTCTTACTTCAGGTTTGGATATATATTTCATCAGCAAATACTAAGAGGTGAAATAAATTTATAGACCCTTTTTTATTGTCATTGTGGAAACAATAAGTACATACTATTACTTACATGTGCATTTAAAAGTCTATGGTATTGCTGTTCCTCTTTGTCATGATTTTGCCTTGACTCTAAATTAACAATATATTCTAAATGTGAAATCAAAAAAAGAAGCATGTCATATGGAGAGAGATCGTGTTGAAATTCCCTTTCCACAGCCCCAGACTTCAACAAAGTTTCACAAATAGAGCAGGAATAATGAATGTGTATCCTGAGAAATGTCAGTGAGGATGAAGGCTTAGTGAAAGCAGTCAGATTAAATAATTTGCATCTAATGTTAGATATGAGCTATTATTTTTATGTAAATGGTTACGTTTATACCACGCTTGCTTTAAGAGTAATGTCAGAAGTAATTCAATTAATGTGCAATTTAGTGATAGTTAGTAGTTCAGCACTGCACACTAAAATTAGAAATGTAACTAGGATCTCCTTTAGCTTTGAAATTTACCTTTTGTAGTCTTGAAGTAAGTATTTCTTATCTTAGTAGTTTAAAGGTGGTATTAATAGGTTTTATTCTGTTCTGTTTTGCCCTTTTTTTTTTAATTTCTCAGGAATCTAGGTCTAATGCTGATGATTTTTTCAAAGACCTAAATTCACACTGCCCGCAGGAAGCAGTGATGCAAGAACAAGACATGCCATTCCTTCGAGGTGGACCTGGAGTGTACAAGGTAGTGAAGACTGGCCCATCAGGTCACAACATCAGAAGCTGCCCTAACCTTAGAGGTATCCCAATTGGAATGTTAGTTCTGGGAAACAAAGTCAAGGCAGTGGGCGAGGTATGGATCCTTGTAGCTTCAGTTCATGTCTTCATAGATACCAGTATATAACAGTAGTAACCGCAACAAAAGAATCTGCCTCTCTACAGGTTTGCTTTTCCCCTCCTCATCTTAAATACTGGCCTTTGAACTTGGTTTATAAGTACTAATGCAGTTGTGTCTTCTGCCTTTTTGCATTGATTGGAATAATGTTAAAATTGCACTGCAGTTATGTGTGCTTGCTGATGTATTTCTGTTACAGTATTCCTTACAAAATTGTGTTTCTTGATCTACTTACTTCTTTGTCCTATTCTTTGAAAGTTCTGTTTCATTGACAAAATGTTTTCCTAGGACCTAACCATTTAACAAATTCCCGTGATGCTGTACTGATTTTATTAATTTGTTTAGTTGCTGAACTATTGTTATTATTCTGGGTTGTCCAGTTGTGGTGTTTTATGGTTAAGAAGGGCTTAAGGATGAAGTGTGTCATGCTATTTCCTAAATATAATATCAGGAACAAAATTAATACTCATAAAAACCTTTCATGTATATCTTGGTATTATAATGCTCCTGTTGCCACCATTGATTAGAAGGTATATCTTGGTAACTATTTCCCTCGAGTTTTTATTTAGGCTTATGTGGATTTTCCGAAGTTGTGGTATTGGTGTTTTGCTTCTTCTGAACATAAATGGGTCTAAAATTTTTGGAATTACTCCTAAATGTAAATGTGCCATAAATAGATTTGGTACTTCAGTCTGCCTCAGCCTGTGGCCTTAATTTAAGAAACTTTTTTTTTAACATTTATATTGTAATAAAGAGATTGAAATTTAATGTGTTTTCCAGATACTATAAGTAGTTGCTGAATCATGTTACTGAATTATTTGAGAAGTCAATAAATTTTGCTTTTTTATGTGTGTGCATCAGGTGACTAATTCAGAAGGTACGTGGGTGCAAATGGATAAGAACAGCATGGTAGAGTTCTGTGAAAGTGATGAAGGCGAAGCGTGGTCATTAGCTAGAGACAGAGGTGGAAACCAGTACCTCCGACATGAAGATGGCAAGTGGTTGTTTTATTTTTTTAAAATTAACTTAGTAAAAAATAAGCAGTCTAAACAGGAGAAATAAAGAAGGATCTGAGTTTTGTACAGGTATAACATTTACTTAGGCATTTTCATTTGAGTTATGTTGCACAGTTGGACTTAGAAGTTGTTTATAAACATTCATTAAATGATTTTTTTAAAAAAACAGTTAAAATATTTGTGTATGATTTCTTCTGCACTAGTTATGGTTATGGACAATAATTTTAACCATCTTTTTTTCTTTTAGCTCTGGGGTTGATTTTTATGCATCTGTTTTCCAAAAAGTGTCTTCATGAAAACCTTTGACCTTAGCAGTCATATCCCACTTGTGTTTTCAGGTCCCACTTATTGTCAGCCTTTTATTTGTTCATTTTAACAGACTCTTTGCCATTTTCCTGGTCTTGACATTTGGTGAAATTCATTTCACACGTAGATACTCTAGCAATTGTCATCACATTACTGTATTGGAACAAAGCAGGTCCTTGCTAATGCATAAGTATTTGCTGTAGATTGTTCCAGCTTGACTTTCAGGCATAAAACCTTCTGCAAAGAAGGGAAATGATGAAGAGTTTTTCATTAAATATATAAATGTTTACATAATACTTCAGATACTTCTTTAGAAGTCATAGCTTTTCTATTTTTGATTGCATCTGATGATATCAAGTTCTCAGCTGCTCAAAGAGCCCAGGTAGATTCCAGAAACTAAATAATTGTGAATTGGAACAGTACCTTATTGTTGAAGGCACATGTGTTCTTAATAGGGTTGATAAATCCATTATTTTCTATTTTTATACAGGGTTGTTTGCTTTTCCAGTAGAAAATAATTTCTCTGAAATTAATAAATTAAGCAGCATGCAAAAACTCCCATTCCAGAGTGCTTACTTTGAGAAATACATTTAAGTGACTTGACAGTATTTTGCATTTTTAAGTAGTCTTTTCATCATCAGTAAGTGACTTATCATTTTGTATTGTCTTAAATTTCTCAAAGTATATGTGTACTCTAAGAAAGAATTCACTGATCAAGAAGACTTTAAACGAGACCCTTGTTTGAAGGTGTGTCTTCAGATTCTTGATCATCACGTGCTGTTACTGAAGGACATCTTTGAATATAGCATTGCTCTCACAGAAAAAGAAATGCAAGCTTCAGACTTGCAGGACAAAACTCCTTAGTCGGATTTCTGCAATACAGCTCATAGAGATCCCATCTTAGAAACTTTGATACGAATCCTGTGCCTCAATATAGCAGTTTTTAATCTTTTTTAGATGAGTCTCTTTTTACAGGTAGGGTGAAGATGGATGTCTCTTGTGTGTCTAGCGAAAGCAGTTTAAGCAGTTACCAGCACAATTACTGAGATTTTTCAACCTGTTCTAGGTTCCTAGTCCACCTCAGTGCCATGCAAAACTTAATGCGCTTGAGCCGTGAAGGTTATTTTAAACTGACAGCTTTTATTTGCCATGAAATTATTTAGAAATAATTTATCTTCAGTTTCAATGGTTTTGCTAGAGAGAAATAATAAGGATCTACAGGAGCTCTAGCTGGATTTCCAAATGTGTATTTTTTATCCATGAATAGCACTGTCTTTCACATTACATTCATATTTTCATTATTTAATAAAATTGTGATTAAATTCCCATAATGAGGTAGGATTTCTGTCCGAAACAAGGCAAAAGTCTGAATAGCTAGGTCTGTATCCAGTTAAAATACTACAGCAAGATCTAGAGTGGCCTATTATTGAAAACATTCTAGACCCTTTCTTTTATAAACTGACTTTCAGTTTCCAGCTTTCTCCCTAGTAATTTCTTTTTAATTTGAATATGTTACGTAAAGTTTGTACTCTGAAATGCAGTTTTGTCCTGAGGTGCAGTTTCTTAAAAATTACTTTTTGAGGAGTTGTGATTTGTTTTTGTTTTTTTTTTTATTTAATCCATGTTAAGTTTAGTGCATTGACAAGAAAGAAAATTTTTTCAAGGTGCTAGCTCAAGCTTTCAAACCTGCATTTGGGATATTTCTTCTGAATGCTTTCTTATGTATTGTCAGTTGGAATAGTATTCTTGACCACATTAAGGCAGTAATTTCTCTGTAAATCTAAATAGTCAAGTGGATTCTGTGTAATTTATTTTAATTCTGCTGCAGTTTTGAATATTATGAAATACTCAAGGTTGGTTTGGGTTGGAGGTTGCTTTAGTGTCGTACAGAAAGCAAAATTACAGTACTCATTTACAGATACAAATAAATCTGTCAGGAAAAAATATCTTATGCCCATGAACTATCAGGGGTAGCCACAATTAAATGTTTATTGGCTCTGAGTTTGCCACTCTGAAAACTATCCTTTCTTCACCTTGCTTTGTCAAAGGCATATAAACAATTGCTGAATGATGTTACTGGAAAAAAACAAGAGTCAGGTAATGGCAGAGCTGGCAACAACTCAGTCAAACAAAAAAACAGTCTACATGGTATTAAGTCCTCTGTCTTTATATTTTTAGAGCATGAGTTCTGAAGAACAGATGTGGGGTTTTTTAAAGAGAATTTAGTCAAGAGGAAGAGAACTATCAGTGGAAATAAATATCACTCTCTTGTTTTGTGACTCATCTTTAATGTAAATCTGTTACTAAGAGGTCTAACTCGGAAGTGATGTTTTTTTACAGAGCAAGTCCTTCTAGATCAGAATGTGCAGACTCCTCCCCCAAGTCCTTTTTCAATACAAGCTTTCAGTAAGGGAACAAGCTGTAGTAATGGACAAGGGTTTGATTATGGCCTTGGAAATAACAAAGGTATGTTTTTACACTCATATGTTTTAAAAACTATATTTATCTTAACTCTGCTTATATTTTATTACTCATTTTCTGCTTTGTTAGGCACCACAGGTCCTCTCCAAAGCAGCAGCACAATGAACTGCAAAGTGTTAAAACTGCTTTTTTTCTCTGCTTTAGTTTTACACAGTCTAAGTATTCTGTATAAAAAGGATCAACGAAGATTTGGAATTTAGTTGTGAATTTCCGCAGTGGTAGGCACAAAACTGAAATGCTGAAATGATAAATACATGTAAAACAAGATTAGAAAACTATTTTATTTAGAAAGCACATGTTTTTAAAATTCCAGAAACATTTATGATCTATCTTGACAATTTTTAAGTGCCTTTAATGGATTGACAAGATAAAACAGGCCATTTAAAATTTGCTGTGAAATTAAAAAAAGAAGTTGTAAAACTGAAGTTACCTTTCAATCACATGGCAACCAGTTACAACTGCTGGGAAATAAGTAAAATCTACTTTCTTTTGCTGATATGAAATAATTGTTTCTTTTCATCATGGTTTATTTTGCTGGCACATATATAAAAGCCATCAAAATAAACTCAGTCCGCATGCCTTCTGTTCATTTCTTGGTTAGTTCTAGCAGATTTAATAATACAGAAGGGACTTTACTTGAGGCAGAGGTTCTTGAGAAATATTCCTGAAACATGGAGGTCCATCATTGCATTCTTATATATTGCTATAGTATATGTCACTACAAATAGGGGCCTAAGGTGTGCTATGTGACTTCTAGCACCAGCATATATTTCTTCATTGTGTCCTAAATAAAATAACTTAAAACTTACTTTAAAGGAGAGAAGATTAGGAAATTAATTATTCCTAAATAGTCTAGTCCGTTAATGCCACAGCATGAAGTGGTTTTATATCATTTTACAGTGGTTTACTGTGAAGAGAGTGGTTCATACTTGACCATGCATTTTTCTAGGAAACCCTCTTTTTTGGACCAAGGCCGGATAAGTTGAAGCATTTTCATTTTGTTTTATAGGGCCTTTAAACCTTATTTTCCTAGTTCATCCATACGCATTTCAGAGTAATGGTGGAATCACAAAGTGGAAGTATCTGAGATGAGAGGCAGTATTACAACTTGTCTCTCAATGTCCATTGTGTAATGGTGCAGAAATACTATCTATTCTTTTTTCTGCAGAAACATACTAAGACAGCAGTTTTTTTCTTCTGTGTCGTCCAAAGATAAAATCTTAGAGATGAATATGCTAAGTGGCATCCTGACTTCTGAAGACATTGTGATTTACTCTTTACTATATCTTAAGCAGTTTCTAAGGTGGTGTTTTGGGATGATGCAGCTACAAAATGTTTGGAAGCTACTTCTGGCATTGAATTCCATTCTGTTTTGTATGCATTGTTTTCTCAACATACCCTCAAGCTGTGATGTTTAGTGTGAATGAACAACTCAGCTACATGACTTCATTCAGTCTCTGTACTGTATTTCCTTCTGAATTGCCTAAGGGTGGAGAGTTGTGGGCAAATACGTTGAAAGAATAATGGTCTTACTTTCCCAAAAACAGAATTCTTCAGCTGTACCTTTACTTCATATGCAGTCTTTCTGTATTCTCAGGTCTAAGAAGCTTTGAGTTTTGTGAAAAATAAAAAATGGAAGGTGCAGGCACGATCTCTTAGGGGAATTTCTGAAGGAAGTGCTTCTTTTGGAGGGGCTTGTTTGTTGAAAGTACTTCTATAGAAATGCCCTAGTTTTGATGCAAATTCAGTCCCATCCAAGAGTGTTTCAAAAATGACTGATCAAATGTAAAGGTCCCCATAACTGGTGTGTAGTTTTACAGTAGGTAACAGTTTCCTACTGTAAAACTGCGAATTATAGGTTTAAGTATTACCTGCAAGAAAGAAGACTTGCCTCCCACAAAGAATCTGATCTAGCTGTCTTGTCTCTTCCAGCTTTCTATGGCAAGTTTTTAATATTCCTCATGATTGGCCCTACCCACCTCCATATTTAATTGTTGTGGGCAGATGACTTTCAACGTCTTGTCAGATATTCTTCCCTTTAAAATAATTACTCATTTTAGGAATTAGGCATGTTGCATTTAAAGATAATAGTTTGTCAGACATGTAAATCACAGAATGGCTGGTGTTGGAAGGGACCTTAGAGATCACCTGGGTCCAAACGCCCTTAGGCCAGGTTGTTCCATCACTTCTAGGTTTTTAAGGTAGGAAGGATTGCTGCTGAAGTAGAGATTCCAGTAGTTTTTAGGTATGCTACTTCCAAAACAGTGAAATAAGATCGATTCATTTATTCCTGTAGATGATTATTTAGAAGGGCATCCCAGCTATCTTCTGGTATTTTTCTCTTCTTATTTTTTAACTCAAAATATCAAGAAAATAAATTTAACTTAGAATTCTTAGGTAATACTGGGTATGATACATCTGCTGGTCTTTCTCTAATTCCTTAGAAAGACAATTGATAATAATCCAAAAACGTTGTTAATTCTGTGTTAGCTGCTAAAATTTTTACTAGGTTTTCTACAATGCTGTCCAAATTATAGGAATTTGCAGAATAAAGTGATATCATTGGGATTTGTCTGGTGGTGATTCAAATCTGAGATTCTCTCAAATTCTTTGTGCCTCCTACCTCATATTACTAAGTATACTTCAGATTACAACATGGTGTGGCCTTCTTACTGAGGCGTCATGTATTTCTAATGCTCACATTGAGTTTTACGAAAAATTGGCATTCAGAAATTAAAACTCTTGTTTTTAACATGCTAGTTTGTTGAAGGCCTTTGTTAGCCTCTCAGCAAATGTAGGTAGTACTTCAGCAAACCAGTTCCAGTTCTTAAGTGGTGCTTATAGATTTTTTAAATTACCTTCAATCTGACCTCGAAAAACAGCGTGACAGAATACTTTTAAAAATATTTGCAAAAATGAGCAAATATTTACCAAAGTGTTGGCACAGAAATACATTTGCCAAACCCTAATTATGTGTTAGCTTTCCCTTCTCATCAGTTTTTCTAACGTTTTTTCTGCATGTACTGTTGCATGTGTGTATTATTGTAAATGCTAGGGATTTCTGGGGGTTTTTTTCTTTGGCTGCACTTCATTTTTTAGCAAGGCAAATATAAATCTCTATTTTGAAACGTTTAAAATAATTGCAGTAAAATATCCATGATCCTTAAAAACAAGTAATTTTATTGCCATGCATGGAGTGAGATTTTTATGTTTAGCCACAACCAGAGTTGTATGTGGCTAAATGAGATCTATGGGCTTTCTCTATTATCATCATTTAAACTTTGAGTACCATTTTACTCTGCCTTTCTGGAGAATGACAGGTAACAGGTTGTAGTTTTGACTGTTTTGCCCACTACAGGTGACCAACTGAGTGCCATACTGAATTCCATTCAGTCACGGCCAAATCTCCCAGCTCCTTCCATCTTTGATCAAGCTGCAAAACCTCCCTCTTCCCTTGTCCACAGTCCATTTGTGTTCGGACAGCCCCTTTCCTTCCAGCAGCCTCAGCCACAGCTTCAGAGTAAGTTTGTCAGCCTTACCTGCCTCATCAGTCCATTTTTTGCAGCTTTGACATTGCTGTTCTCAGTTGCTTACCAGCTACTAATCATCCCACAGTGCACCTTTCTGGTTTTGTTTTTTTAAGTTTTTCATGATTCAGAAGCATGTCAGGTAATGCTCCCAAAGAAGTATACTTGTTCAACTTTAATTTTTACATTGACAATATTTTGGGTTTGTATATGTAACTTAAGGTAAATATTTCATATAGTACAAAATGTTGATAATTCTTCTAACATCAAAAATGCACTGAAGTAAGTACATAGCTATTAACTTTTCTTACTTGCTGTATTTTTATTTTTGTCATTGCTCCTAGCTTTAGGGACGTAGCTGGACAGTGGGAATAGTTAGCACTACTCATAAGAAATGTTTTCTGTTGGGCGCTCATAGGATTGCCATGGTAATGAAAGTTTGTCCATTGAGGTGGATACCAGCTAACCTGATTACTGATGGGAGGACAGGAAACGGTTTTGATTAATGAAAACAAAAAAGCTCAGCATTCATGACAGATAGCTGATACTGCACTGATTTCTCTCTTACATGCAGAACAGTTACAGCACAGGTCACAGGAATACCAGTTTATCCCTGTCTCCCACAAACTGTCTCTGAGGTGCCTCACCTCTTTCTTGTGGGACCCTGGCAGTCAGTTCAATGTCTGTGTATATACAGTCCTGCATCTCTCCAGCTCAACTTACTGAAGTGACAGTAAAGTCCTTCATGTGAGAACTAGATTAGTTTCTAATTCACTTTCACAAGGATGACAAATATTTTGACAGTGATCGTCTGTAGTTTTGCTGGATTTACACCGACATCCTCAAAACAGAATATTCCAAACTCTACTGAGATAAAACAGCTGATTGCCAATGGCATCAGCGCACCCTCATTGAGAATTTGTCAAATATTTATTCTTTCTCATCACTTTTAGGGTTTTTTTCTGTTCTTCAGAGAGGTAAAATCAGTTACTCAGCTTTGCTTCAAAAATAACCCTAATTGTTTTATTTAAAATTCCGGATGATTTGTCCTTTAGCATTTAAACCTATATTGTATGAAAACAAAAGCATCATTTTTGACTGCCCAGCAAGATCTTGCTAAATGGATTTCTCCGTCCAAGACGTGTAGATAAACTGTATTCAGTAAGCTGCATCCATGTTTTGTGTTTTTGTAAGGATCCAATTCAAATGGAAGCCTTTTTTTTTTGTCAGGTAGGGGGGCAGCACTGGTGGTCTACCAAATAAAAAAACAATGAAACTAGAAATTTTTTTTCGAATTTGTGTCTGATTTAGGATCTTAGCTTGGTATAAGGTCTCAACCAATTTGGTTATTTGCCCTTCTAGAAGGGCAAAAAATTGTCACTCTGAACTGGTGTACTGGTGCACTGACTGTGATTTGATACAAGGACTTACTTTTTTTAAGCAGTTTATTATCCAGAGTCAGGTTTGGTGCAGATAATATAAAATATTCATAAAGGAGAGAAATACTAACATTTTTGTTTTCACAAAATTTAAGAATAATATGGGAGAAGATTTCCTGTTTAAACTTAGACTTTTGCAAACTTGTTCATCCTCCATTTTTAAGTTCATCCAAATTGAGGATATTGTTGGGGATGCCTGTAAGACTGCATCCATATACTTGTTCATTTAATAGTTTTATACACTTGTATTAGAACTCTAACAGAAACTCATTTTAAGTATGCCATTTTAATTCATTATTTCTAAATCACTTAATAGCCTCCTGTCACCAAACGTGTAATTAAAAGTTAAATCCATTAAACAATGTATCTTAAGAGTCCGTAGCAAGTCAGTTGAATTGCCCTAGACATGCTTAGTTTTTGTCTCCAATTATGTGCTCCATCCTTAAGCACTTCCTGCAGTAAAGTTAGATTTTAAAATTAATGTTTATAGTCAATATACCGTTATATTAAATGGACTAATGATAATCTAGTAGTTGAAAGAAGTTGTGTCAGCCCAGATTTCCCTGTCTGCAGAGGTTGTATACTAAATACCAATCTTGATTGCAAGTCAGCCTAAATAGTTCAGTCTGCTATTTACATTTTCTGTTCTTCCTCAGATAACTCTAATCTGGGGAGAAATTTGGTTTGAAAGCATAATTCTGAGGAAAGCTGGGATCCTGTTGAATGCCCTCTAGAATTATTTCCTTGATTTAGATTTTTATAATAGGAAGAAAAATCTTGATCTGATATAAACATACTTTGTGCTGGTGACAGATTATAATTTTCATTAGAGGTATTTGTAGGTAGGTGGTTTTTTTAGATTTTTCTGTCCGTGAGGTTTGGTTTGCAAATTCGCATAAGAAAGAAGAAAAGGGCTTGTCACAGCCTTTTATCCTTCAACGCAGTGTATCTTCTTTTTTTCTTTTTTTTTCTTTTTTTTTTCTTTTTTTTTTTTCCAGAAATACTACAGTTTGGGACAGTTACCTCCTGAGATATGATTCTTGAAGGAATAAAAAGGACCTCTGTTACTCCTTTCACATCATAAATAAGTAAAAACAGGGCTCTGTGTTATATCAAAGAATTTGTTACAGAAAGGATATTAGAAAAAACAAAATGGAAACTCTTTTACTCAGTTTTGGGTTACTTGCTAGAGCTCTATGAAGGGCTGATTGTTCTTTCCTGCTTAAATTCCTTTGCTAATTTTCAGACCTAGTTATACAATAGATTGTTTTCTTTTTCATGGGGGCAGACAAAATTAAGGTTCTATTGCCATTTAATTCTTTGTCAGTCTTATGTGCAACTAAAAGTTCAGAAAAGGTAGAGCTGGCAAAACCTACCTGGAGTACAAGAATATCTGTATTGACTTGGAGCCTTAGCAAGAATTTTTTTCCATTAAGATCCCAAGTTTATGTATGTTTCTTTCTTGGATATTTGACCAAAGCAGGCTGTAAGTCCTGCAGCCTGCTTATGCTTGCTTCTGAGAAGCTTGTAAGATCATCAGTAACAGATTTGCTTGTGACTGCAAACTCCCATAGCCACAAGATCACTACTGGTTGCTTGATTTGTCAATGAATTTTGTTAAAAGCATAGAAGACTCAAATTTCTGTTTGAGTTCTGAGTGTAGGGGAAGTGTGGAAGCCTAGAGGGTCATGGAAGATCTTGTTTCTCAACCTTCAGCAATATGTGCTAGATCATAAATCTCCTTAGATGTGCCAAGTGTGGGTAACAGGATCTTGGCATTCTGTTCAGCATCAGTTGCCAAAATTGGATGATTGGCTGTGGAGCTCTGAAGTTAAGGAGGGAAGTGTGAGAGACTGCAGTCACCAGTGTTAGACCTTTATGCCATGTTTCCTCACACCTGAGTTGATACTGCAAATGAGGAATGGATTTCTGGGCTAAAAAGCTTTGGACCTCCATGACTTCTATTATGTTAACTATCTTCCAATGCAGCCCTGGCCACTTGCTTGAGGTACTGCTTCCTGATCAGGCAGAAGTATCTTGTCAGGCTGCTTCCTTTCCAATCCATGCTGCAGAGCTGCAGTCCAACCATCCATTACCAGCTCCCACCATTCTTGTAAGGAGTTCCTTGATGCATCCCTTCGGTATTGTGCGATCAGTTTCTTTGTGGCTTTGTTCCCTTTCCATCTAGGTGCTGGTGAAATGGATTTAGAACCAAATGCTTCTCTCTGCATTTTCTAAAATTGTAGAGGGGGCACAAAAGACCAGCACACATGTGCTTCTTGGTAGTGTTTCAGTAAAATGAAAGGAGAGAATCTTTTCAACTAGGCATGGTGGGTGATCTCTTCTGTGTGTGACTTAATCATCAGTTAAACCAATTGCACTGGTCTAATTGTTTTTTTCAGACGCTGCACATTGCCAAGGCATTATTTCTGAAAATTTGGGCTAAATTAAATGGTCTCATAACCTACGCTTTTCAGGTTCTATAGGCAAGGGTACATATAAACATACATTTGGCCAGGTCAGTCCAAAACCATCCTTGGGGGGATGGTATAGTAAAGGTTGGAGGAAGAGTACGAATTGTCAAGTGTTTTTTTAGAACTAATTTCCTTATATCACATCTCCAAAAGTTGTAGTTACAAATGAGAAAAGCATGTAATTCTTTTTTATCTACCTTTTCAGCACAGGAACGCTTCTTTCAGTTAATAAACTTAGGTGTCTCAAGTGTTAGTGTTCCAGACCCCACCACTGATACAGAATATTGCTAATACTTTTCTCATGATACCATATTTCAGCTTTTGCTTTAATTCATTCACTCATATCCCTACTTTAGCCATAGTAAATTACTTTTTTCTTTCTTAATATTCGAGGGTTTTTTTACTTCAGTGCATTCTTTTATTCATGGAAAAATAATGTCCAAAAAAAGTCCCTAGTCCTACTGTCAGTATGACATTTGGCATTTCAGGAGGTGAGAAAAGATACATTGATTGCAGTGCTTGAGGAAATTCAGCTAACAGCTGTATTGTAGTTTTCATGTCAGTGACAATGAGTGAAAGAATAATACATTGTTTTTAGGAGACATCCATTGCTTAGGCAGCACAGCAAAGGCAGGTCAGTGCTTCCCTTCATCATGATACAGAAAAGCAGTGGCATTTCAGAAGAAACATGAACTTATCTCCATTTTCCTGTGACATTTTATGTGATTGTTACAGAGTTTTTTTAAAGAAGACTCACATGAACCAGTTAGTGGTATGTCTTGCTTCCTAGGTTTCCTCAGAGGAAGTAGGCACAGCTGTTAAAAGACTGCATCATGCCATAGAAATGGAATTGCCTCTTATGTCTCCATATTGGGTAGCTTTTCAAGCTGGAGCTATTTCCATGTTGAAGGAAAGAGCGTGACTTAAAGGCACACTGTCACATTTGAATGGCTGATGAACATGCCTTGCCTGTGTTGTATTTCCAGTCTTTATAGTCTTTGAGGATGTTTCAGAAAGAGGGAGTCCTGCTCAAAACGTTGGTCCCTGAGGCTGTCCAGTTATCCTGGATATACATAGATTGTCATACTCTTGGACCCACCATCCCCTTGAAATGATTTTATAGTTGTAGTGCATCATTCAGCTCTAGATTACAACATTATAAAATGTAAGTATTCTCAGACACAGAGTGAAAGAATGAAGTATAAGTGTGCATTCATGAAAATGGAGGTAGTAAAGGTTTTCCTTTAATTACTCATTTAGTGGGACGCTAGTTTATCAAATTGACATTTTTAGGTTTGCTGCTACTGCTGTTTTATGCTTCTATTGTTCGTTTGCCTTTTACCTTAAAAAATTGATGGAGCAACATCTTGTTACTCAGAAGCTATATAGTTATCATTGGATCTCTCCAGATCATTTGTAGATATCAAAAGTAGGTAATACTAGTGTTAAATCTGTGTTAATACATTGTTGAGAAATTAAAGATTAGTTTCTTTTTTAAAAGAATTAAATTTCTACTTCAACTGTATGAACACCTTCTCCTTGTAGAGTTTCTAGAAGCATAGCTTGTTGCGTAAGATAGCAGTCTTGGTAAGTTGATGTGTACAGGTTAGTAAATGTATTACCCGATCAAAAAGATGTCTTCAGTAGTGTAGGAATCGAAATGATTAATTCTCAATACAACTATCTTACTCCATTTGTACAAAAGGATGTGTATAAAACAGTCTTCTAACATTAACATTCTCTTTACAATTACTACTTCAGTAAGAATTTTGCTTTTCTTTTTTTCCAAAGGAGGGAATAGAAATTAGAATTAAAACTGGAGAAAGATAGAGAAAAATAGAAAAAACGATAGACTGAAACAAAACGTCATTTTCATTTTTCTCCAAGTTTCATTTTGTAGAGCTCTACTTCTAACAGATTTGGTGTCAGTAGACTGCTGAAATCGCCATGGATAACATCACAATTTTTATTTGTCAAAATTATTTTAAGAGCTGATAAATATTTTTTTCATGTACTGTTGACACTCATCTACTGCTAGTTGTGTCTCTTGTATTGAGGAACTCATCATAACATAAGTGAAGTTCATCAAAACATTACATTACTGAGATGCAACCCTATTTGAAAATGGAGAGTTTTGATGTGTTTAATATATTTTTTTTCATCCATTACAGTGTTTAACAAGACTCCAGCACAAATAATTAGATGTTCTCTAACTTCCATGAAAGAATGTGTAAATTGATCATCTGGAAGGCTATATTGAGGCTATAAATAATTAATTTCTGAATTTACAGATGAAATATTAACATTTCAAACCCAGGTTCAGTTCAAAACTAGATACCACTGATGTTTATGATAAACCATAAATCTCATTGGCTAGCCCCCATATGTTACATTTTTATAGCCTAGAAACTAATATTGGAATTGCAGCATTTTTAGATCAAGGAAGCTGATCTACTATGTTCTACTACAAACTAGTGTCTGTCATTTAAAACTAATGTAGGAATCTAAACACTGAATTCAGAATAGATAACAAAGAAGATGCATATCATTTGAAATGCTTGTTTTTATCTTTGCTGCTTTTCCATTGAATCTGTGCTGCTTCTGTGCAACTGTTTTCCACTGTAGAAACTCCATCCTGCTGCCTTGCTTCTCGTGAGCGTATTTACAAAACTAGTGATGTAGCTGGGCCTGCCTCTGCTATTTCATCTCTCTCTCACAAACTGAAGGGTGGGTATGCATGCCAACATAGCAAGGTTATTCAGATTTTTTACCTGCAAAATGTTTTGGGTTTGATTTTTTTTTTCTCCTTCCATTCATTTTCATTTCATTCATGTAATAAAATAATGTTTTGAAAGCAAATGTTCAAGTTTGGTATTTGTTGGGAGCTCATCTGATGTAATCATTCAGTGTTGCCTTCCTGAGTTGCAGAAGTTCATCTCTGCTGTGTAAAATGGAAAGTCACTGTTAGTCTAATTGCACCTGTTTTCAAGCAATAGGTAAAAGAAATCTATAAGAAGAAACGGGAAATAAAGTCTGGGAATTTTTTTTGCTTGCAAAGACAAAGCAGCTTGCTGTTTTATGCGATTTTTCCTTTGGGAGATTTTTTCTTTTTGTGCTGATACTCTTGAATGCTATTTAGGATTATTTATATGTGCAAATTCAAACCTTTTTTTAAAAAAAACCCGAAATTTTGTTGTTGGAAGCCATTGTTAGGCTATACCTTTCATAAGCAGTTTTACTCTGGGATGTTTTCCTCATTTCTATTGGCTAATCATGCACGTACTTTAAACTTGATGCTTTGCTGAATGGCTTGAAGTGTTCTATGTCCTCTAAAATGATTCTCATTTTTTCACTTTTTTTTTCCCCCTCTTTTATGAGGCATTCTGTAAAAGTTTCAATCTAAAGTATTTTCTCATCTGGCAGAGTGGGAAAAATGTGTATAAAAGTAATTCCAATTTGCATTTCAGAATTTATCTGTCACAAAATAAGCATCTCAAAATAGCTCATCAGTAAAGCTGGAATGGTTGAAATGCTTGGACTGATATTTCTGAAACTTTTTTTTCTTTTAGAAAGAACAGTCATTTTATAAATCACAATGTACCATGTTATTTCTTGCCTTCCTATTCCACCTCCCCCCTCCAAGTGAAAAATAATTATCGAACTTATAAAAATAAAGACAGATTAGGCTCTCAAAATTGATTAGGATGATAGATAGTTGAGATAGTCTCATTATATTCCACCACTTACATTTGGTCTTTTATTCCTGAATATACACACAATATTTCTTCTCTGTTCAGAAAAGTACGAATGTCTGCCATGTCTTGGGAAGGCAGGAGAGTATCCTAACTTTCAGGCTTGTTAAATATTCAAATATAATTATTTACCTTCACTTTCTCCAGTTGTTAATTTTATTGTAAGGTATATTTAAATATGGAAATAGCAAATAAATAATAAATTTTTTGTACTTGAGGCAGCATCTTGGTTGCTAAATTTTACTCAAAATTTTTATTGTTTTTTTTTTTATACTGTGAGAGATAATAGTAGGAAAAAATGCATCTATATATTTTCTAGCATAGGGGTAAGGGTTGGTGATTGAGAACTGCATGAAGTTACTTCAGATGCCATAATGCATAAGAAAGTAGACACTGATTCCACATCTTCTAATACTGAAGGTACTAGATAAAAGGTGACCGTCCTGTTAGAAATCAAGGCTTAAATTTGCGAATATTCTCCAATTAATTGAAACTTCATTTTTTAACAACTATTTGCTTTCCAAAAAATATGCCCAGACAAGTGCAAATAACCTTTTAATATCTAGAAAAATAAAATATTTCTAAATACTGTGTCTGAATTCTGCAGGCCTTACTAGGGAAACACTTCTGTGTTTGACTAATGAAAACCCATTCAAATCAAAAGGATTTAACTTTGCATTCAAGATTTTGTAGTGTAAGGATTTACAGAGAGGCAGCTGCATTGCTTGCCAGTAATTCCTATGTTGCTTGGATTAATTTTCAAAATACAATTCTACAAGAGGGACTTGGTTCACAGAGGTATCAGAAGCAGATTGCCTTAATAAGCTACTTTCTGCATTTACCTGTTTTGTATGTGCTTTTACTAAGCTACCTGTAGTTCTTACAGCTCTTATAGTCTTACAGTTCTGTAGATTAATAAGTGTTCAAAGTCAGTGTGCATAGGAACAATGAATAAATGCATCAGAGCTGGAGGACATGGTAGACCAGACTTGGCGATTTAACTTAGCAGTTGAAAAAGTGTGTTTTGGCGGGGGAGTTTAAATGTTTTGGTAGCAGAACATTGGGTAGATTGTGGACTTAAAAAAGTAGATTCCATAGATTATCAATTTGAGTTGTTCTGAGCGTATTTGCAAGACTCTTGCCCAATTTGCCTTACTAACAGTGTTCGCTTCCTACAATTCCTGACTCTTGAGCATTAAAGAAAATAAATCTGGCAATACATTTGATCTCTGTGCAAGTCTCATGTTGCAGTCAGCCTGTCACACGTTGAAATAGATAAGTAGTCCCTGGTTTCTGTTGCAACTGTGGTAAACTTAGTTAACTCCTGGAATTTTACCTAAGGGTGTAAATGGTGCTTCTTTTACTAGTGGTTTGTAGAAAGAGTGAACTGTGCCTTTTGATACCTCCATAGTAGTGTTTCCTCTGTAAAAACTTCCTAACACTTGTTTCTGTGTATCTTTGGGAAAAGAAATGTATCAAAAATATTCTAGGGGGAAAAAGATCCCTTCATGTTTCCTTTCATTTTGATGTGAACAGAAGCATGTATTTGATCTTTATCTTGTGTTCATATCTTTAGTCCTTGTTTTGGACTATTAAAGATGTCACTGTCAACACATAACAATTCAATTATGAAATATTATACAGGTGACCGAATGAATTTCACAGGAGCCGCTAGACCGATTTCTCCGGCAGGAAAATCAGACATATCATCAAAACACAGAGCTGACTGCAGGTCACCCAAGCTGGATGTGCGAATGAACAGAGCTGCTGCCGAGCAGAAGAAACCCAGAAACACCGATGGCTTATCAGCCAGTGAGTGTCTGATGCTGAAGTCAGACGCTGCAAAGCTGCGGTCAGACTCGCACAGCAGGTCTTTGTCACCAAATCATAACACTTTGCAGACACTAAAAACTGATGGAAGAACAACTCCTGGTCTGAGAGCTGAATCTCCAGGGCCGGGAACCCGGTCGTCTTCCCCAAAGACAAAGACGCTTACAGGCATTCGATCTGGTGCTAGTTCTCCACGATCCTCATCGCCCAATGACAAAACTCTACCTCAGAAAGCTTCGTCCCCTGTGAAAACAAAACTTGATCCTCCCCGAGAACGCTCCAAATCAGATTCTTACACGTTAGATCCAGACACCCTTCGCAAAAAGAAAGTGCCACTAACAGAACCTTTAAGGGGGAGGTCCACTTCACCCAAACCAAAAATTATTGCAAAAGATGGAAAACCTGCACCAGAAACTGAGAATAGAGCTCCTTCCCCTCATGTCGTACAAGAGAATCTTCACAGTGAGGTAGTTGAAGTCTGTACTTCCAGTACTTTAAAGACTGACAGCATTACAGATACCACCTGTGAAGACAACACTGAATTCAGAAGTCTGGATGATGCTTCTAATAAAGTTCATTTCAGCATTGGAAAAGCACCACTGAAGGATGAGCAAGACATGAGAGCATCTCCAAAAGTGAGCCGTAAATGTGCTGGCAGGCACACAAGACCCAAAAAGGAAAAATCCAACTTCCTTTTCAAAGGAGATGGATCAAAGCCCATAGAGCCTGCCAAGCAAGCAATGTCACCTTCTGTTGCAGAATGTGCTCGAGCCGTATTCGCTGCATTTCTTTGGCATGAAGGAATAGTTCATGATGCCATGGCATGCTCGTCCTTTTTGAAGTTTAATCCAGAACTGTCCAAAGAGCATGCACCCATTCGAAGCAGTCTTACTCAACAACCAGCAGAAGAAAAAGAAACCAAGTTGAAAAATAGACATTCATTGGAAATATCATCGGCTCTTAACATGTTCAACATCTCACCTCATGGACCAGATATATCTAAAATGGGTAGCATCAATAAAAACAAAGTCCTCTCAATGTTAAAAGAGCCACCTCTGCATGAAAAGTGTGAGGATGGAAAAACTGAAACTACCTCCTTTGAAACATCTAGTCATCACACAATGAAATCCAAGTCTCCTCTTCCATTAACACTGCAGCATTTAGTAGCTTTCTGGGAAGATATTTCTTTAGCAACTATTAAAGCAGCTTCTCAAAACATGATTTTTCCAAGTCCTGGTTCTTGTGCAGTGTTAAAGAAGAAGGAAAGTGACAAAGATAACAAGAAAGCCAAAAAGGAGAAAAAGAAAAAAGAAAAGGTTGAGGCTAGGCCAAGGGGAAATCTTTTTGGTGAGATGGCCCAGCTTGCAGTGGGAGGACCTGAAAAAGACACCATCTGCGAGCTGTGTGGAGAGTCCCATCCATATCCAGTGACTTATCACATGAGACAAGCTCATCCAGGTAAGACTCGGTATTTTTAATGCCCCTGTCCATCCAGAAAGTATATTTCACACTCATGTTTTGGTGTTAGTTACTGTTACAAAAATGTGTCAGGCTATCCTTTCTGTTATATACACCGAATTAAAAGTTACGCTTGCATACAGATTATTTACACATCTTTGTATAGTTTTAAGTAGTTATGGATCTAAAGTTTCAAAGTTGTTTGAAACAAGGTCAGAATAAAGCTCTGATTTTACAGAGCTCTTCAGAAACGTGCCATGGTTTTGCACTTTAGTATTTGAAGCTGTGCTGAGAAAATTGAAAATAAAAAATGAGATGGATTGGTTAGGGTCTGTATTGACAGAAGTTTTATTTTACTGTTCTACTGTGAAGACCAGAAAACTTCTGTCTGCTGTGTCGATACTAGTTGGTATGTACTTTTTTCTAGCTCTGTGTGTGCAAGGTTAAAGTCCTGGATCTTTCTGAGAAACTCCAATTAGGGAATACCCTCCATTCCCTCTTGAGCTTTATTGGCTAGGAGGCGAGATTTTTATGTTTGTTAAATTACAGGTATTGTTGGCATACTTATAATACTGACCTTACCGTAACAGCTGTCTGAACAGGGAGCTGTTCATGCTTTGGACAAGTTTCTTTATAAAAACTTAAACTACAGGGCATTTGTATTCTTTGGACACTGGTGGGACATAAAAAACAAGAGCCTTGTTTTGTAACCAATTCAGACATACAGAAAAGCAGAAAATTAGGCAAGGAAAAGACAAGCATCTTCCTTTCTCCCCTCTTCATCCCTCTTTTACAGCAATGAATAATGGAATAAGAATCCTGCTTTTGAAATAACTTGTTCTCACCTTTCCATGATGTAGGCTGTGGCCGCTATGCAGGTGGCCAAGGTTACAACAGCATTGGGCACTTCTGTGGAGGATGGGCTGGGAATTGTGGCGATGGTGGCATTGGAGGGAGCACGTGGTATTTGGTGTGCGATCGATGCAGAGAGAAGTATCTCCGTGAAAAGCAAGCAGCAGCAAGAGAGAAGGTATTTTCAGCTCATGTGTTCAACTTTCTATCTGCTTAATAGTGCTGTGTTTTTAATGGGAATAGTACAAAAGGTGATTTTCTTGCACTGGCCTTCAAGGACTAATTTCAAAATCATGCCTAAGTATGCAAGTATGTTGATGTTAACGATGCTAACTTAACTTCTTTTTGAACTAAACTTTTTGAAACTTCTTGGATGCAAATTTAATCCTAAGGCAGATGTCAAAACTATCAGCTGTTCATTAAATGTTTGCAAAGGTAGGAAAGTAATAGAGATGTGTTCTGTCATAGAAGGTATTTTACAGCAGGTAAAATTAAGCAACTGTATTTTGAGCTAGGTTGTCAGATTTTCCTGTGGTGAATTTAATTATGCCTTATCTAAATTTATCTAGATTAAACAGTCTAGGAGAAAACCAATGCAAGTTAAGACACCTCGTGCCTTGCCAACTATGGAAGCTCATCAAGTGATTAAAGCCAATGCGCTGTATTTACTGTCACTGAGTAGTGCTGCTGAGCCCAGTATCCTCTGCTATAACCCTGCAAAAGCATTCCAATCTCAACTTCCCAGTCTCAAAGAAGGAATTTCTGAAGACTTTCCCATTAAGATGCCATGTCTCTATCTACAGACATTAGCAAGGTAATTAGAGGAAGTGTATGAATATACACTCATCTGTGTAGAGTATTGGATAAAAATGTGTATGTAAACTAAACTAAAACTTACATAGAAAAAGACCTATTTTCCCAATTCTTCATGATGTTTTATTCTTCTGTTTTGATCCATGATCTTGGTCAATTTTTTAGATTTTATCCTAGAGTCAGATATGCCCTCAGTAGCTTTCGTATGCTAAATATTTTATAACAGTTCAGTTTCTGTCCAAAGAATTCCAAATATCCCAAGGAGTTTAACTTAGTAGCAGATATATGTGCTACTTTTTTCTCTTCACAGTTAAAAATAGTAAAAAGAAACCAGAAGACTTGGGCTTTCTTGGTAATTCTAAGTAAATTTCAATGTAGTGTCTCATGTTTATGTTGGGTAGATGTTTGGACCTAAAATACATTCTAGAAGTACCTGATGAAAATATTAGAAGATAGAGAAGTGTGATCCCCACTACCTGTTGGTTGAGAATGCCAATGTATCTTCCATGAACACTTTAAAGTCATAACCAGCTTAAAAGCATTATTAGGTGAAGAGTGAGTGAATAGCATTGGTTTACAAAGTGTATTGGCAAACGACTTTTGTGTATGTGTGTGCTTCAGCACTTTTTAATCTTTAATCCTAATTTAAAAATCTCATTTGGTGTAGGCATCATGAAAATTTTGTTGGGTACCAGGATGACAACCTCTTCCAGGACGAGATGAGATACTTGCGCTCAACTTCAGTACCTGCGCCGTACATCTCCGTTACGCCTGACGCATGCCCTAATGTCTTCGAAGAGCCAGAGAGTAACATGAAATCTATGCCCCCAAGGTACTTCCTTGTAATTCTAGGTACTACATACAAATGTTAAAGCAGTGGCATAACACCAGTTTAAAAAAAAAAAGGAAAACATTGCTGCAGTTAAGAAGCTGAAGTATCAGATCAGTCTCTGAAATGGCAGCATAAAAGCCAAAAGCGTATGAAGCTGTAGTTAGGGAATTTTCAGTAAATCGTAGCATATCAGGTGTATTTTCAACTGTTAGCATTGGAATATGTTTGGATATGTAAATACACAAGGAATATACAGATCAGAACTGAAATTTTTTACTGTACTTCAAACCAATTACTTCTCCCTAGAAATAATCTGAGTTTACAACGCAAATGCAAAAAAGTATTTGTTCAGTCGATAAGGACTCCTGGCATACAGAGAAATTTATCCATAGCCTTTACTTCCTGCCTTCTTATTTCCCCGTAGAGAAAAATTTTCCAGAATCTACATAACTGGAGAAGTGATCTAAAGATCAGTAATCCAAGTACTGTAACTGTTGCAAACTCCTTGAAAATGTAGCAGAGTTTTTTGACTGTATATCTGTTCTTTACCACAACTGATTGAGTGCAGATTAATGGCCTTCTTGAAAGGAAGTAGCTGTTGTTCTCCTTTGACGATTTAATCCTGAAGGGAAGTTTGAACAGGAGGAAATTTCATTACCTTACACTTTCCAAAGCAGATGTTGCTGCTTTGTTCTGTGGGACATACAAATGTCACTGAAAAAATGACAATGCTTTCTAGGACCAATGGTTTTGCCAAGTTAAGCCGCTTTCTTGTCTTGTTAAGTTTACTGTGATCTAATTCAAGCAAGTATAAAAATTTTTGTTTCACCAGGGAAAAAATGGCTCTTACTATTAATAATAGTCCAGAATCTACTTAGATGTTCAGTGTTTTCAGATGTCAGTGATTCCTCATATTATAGTGAGGATGTAATGAAGAGAAAACTTGCTTTTAATCTGTTTTTATTTCAATTTGTTGTATTTCATACTGACTGCACAAATAGTTTATTGGAATACTACAATCTATAATGTAGTCTTTTCAGAAATAGAACTTTTCTAACAAAACTCCTTAAGAGTGCATCGTATTGGTATATTCCTTTATTAAAACTGTGGACACCATGGTCTCCTGAGGCCTATAGGGACAGCATAAGCTGGGAGTCCTTCTGCAGACTGTAAGAAGTCCACTGAAGGTAAGGAGTAAAACATGTCAGAGGTATAGCCGTAGCAATTCAAACTTGACTTTAAGGCTATTGATGTTAGAAATTATTACTTCACATAAAGTTCCAAATTTCAGTTGGCTTGCGTATTAAAAATTCACTTCATAGATGTTTTCACATGCATTCTCAGGAGAAGTTTGGTCTGAAACTTCAATTTAGGCATGACCTGAATGTTTGTATCCCTCTAAATGAAGTACCTAAATTCTTGGAACTCATCATGTCCATCATTGCATTTGTTTATAAAGCACTTGCATGCTTTTTCACCATATTTCTAATATGTGCTCCTTCTATTCCAGCATTTAAACAGTTATTAGGTACATAAGACAAAGTTTGCAGTAGTAACATTGTGATTATGAAATGCATGTATCCTTATTAATCATTGGTGTATAATTCAGGTGTACTCTACATATTTGTTAATGGGTGTATTACTTCACTGATTTCTTTGTAGTTTGGAAACCAGTCCAATCACAGATACAGATCTTGCAAAGCGCACAGTCTTTCAAAGATCATATTCAGTTGTTGCCTCAGAATATGACAAACAGCACTCAATTTTGCCAGCACGTGTCAAGGCAATCCCCAGGAGACGAGTCAACAGTGGAGATGCGGGTAAGGGCACAGACATCAGAAGCAGGGAAGAATGATTCAAGGATTTGCAGTTCTTCCTGGAAACTATAGACAAATATATTTTTTATACATGCATGTAATGACTTTCTAGTTACAAAACAAAATAATAGTAAGGATTAGGTATTCAGTAATTGGCACAGAGTTAGCCTAAAGTTGCATTAAGATTTACAGTAATTCTAAAATTTGTGGTTAATCTTCTGTGCCTGATTTAAAAGTGAAGGTGGTATTTTCTTTCTCAGTTGAAGCATCATTTTTCCATACTGCTGTTTTCTCTCAGAAAAAAAAAATCAATTCTGAAAGAGCTTTATTGTTTTTCATTTTTACTGTGGCTATAAAATTGAAATGCACAAGAAATCTAATGTATGCATATTTTTATGCTTTTGAATAGAAGTGGGGTCCTCTCTCCTGAGACATCCATCTCCTGAACTTTCTCGGTTAATCTCCGCCCACAGCTCTCTTTCCAAAGGAGAGAGAAATTTCCAGTGGCCAGTATTGGCATTTGTAATCCAGCATCATGATCTGGAAGGACTTGAAATAGCAATGAAACAAGCCTTACGGAAATCTGCGTGCCGAGTCTTTGCCATGGAGGTATTCATGTACTGATGGCTCTTGTATGGTTAAAATAAGGTGGTTGTAAATTCTGTGTTGGAATTTTTTTTAAGGTTATGTTACATTTCCTGTAATATAGTTGTCATTTTAATAAACTGTTTTAGCTACAGAACAGTAAAGTCCTACTTGAAGACCTTTGCATTATTATTTGCCTGTTGAAATCATCACTGCACCTCCTTACATAAATGCCTTAGGAAATGGTTTTACTGCAGGTTTGCTCAACTAATTAATAACTCCTTGTATGTAATTTGTTTTAGGCCTTCAACTGGCTTCTTTGTAATGTCATTCAAACAACTTCTCTTCATGATATCTTATGGCATTTTGTGGCTTCCCTGACTCCTGCACCTGTAGAGCCTGAAGAAGAAGAGGATGAAGAAAATAAATCAAATAAAGAAAATGCAGAACAAGTAAGTGAGGTTCTGTTGATTTTGTAGGCAAATTAGAAATACTTCCATGTGAAAAAAAATTCCTTAATCCTCTCTCCGTGAAACAAAACCTTAAATTGTAGTTGAATTCATGTTGTAGACATAGATTAATTTTTCTTCTCAGTCATCACTTTCTAGGGCTGATGAATCACAAGGTCTTCTAAACCATTTTTTTTAGTATTCATGGGAAATAAGAAAGCAAAAAAACCACAAGGTCATTGCTAATCCATTAAAAAAAAAATAACCATTTGCTTCTTAGTCCTCCTTTGGCTTGTGACAAGAGAGAAGAGAAAATATTTTTTAGAGAAGCTTTGTGGTTTGGTTTACTGTGTATTTCAATGTTCTAGGAAAAGTCCATAGTTAATGATAACAGTGCATAGTTAACTTACGTACTGCTGTGTATGTGCATATATATAAATAATTAAATAAGTAATTAAATCTGCACTAAATATACTCAATTTAGTGATGTAAGAAAAATCTATAGTTCTGAAAATGTAGCATGCAAAATGGTATAGTCTTAACATATCTTCCAAAAGATATCTTCATACAGCCTCTTCTAGACTGAGCTCTGATTTAAAACATTATCATGTCTACAATGAATAGCTAAAAAAATCCCATGCTAGTGCTGTCAATAAGTAAACATAATCTTTATCACTTCTAATCTAATCCAGTTTTGAAATTAGTTGTTCTGAAATTAGTCTTCTCAGCAGTGTAACATGGTACACTGCTTTTCTGGTACTAACGCACCTTAACTGAGAATTATTATTTTCACAGCTGTAATGAAATGCAGCAACTGGTAACATTAGCTTAGTTATCAAGTTTGCTATGGCTGGATTTTGCTGCTCAGATAAAGTTGGTTTCAACTGCTGGAATATGTTATTTGTTATGAAATTATTGCAGTGTAATGTTTCACATCTTTAAATCATGAGAAATATGTGACAGTATACAATGTACTTCCCAAATTCCCAGTTTGAGGCTTGTGTGTAACTTACTGTAAAAATTCTCTGCCAGGAACTTCATCAAGTTCACATTCATTGCAGGATTGTTGCAGTTACTCTTAAAGCAAATAACAGAAATGTTTTTGTTTCCTTAACCTTTTGTCTCAACGTCTGTTAATAGCAAACAAATTGCTTTGCTCTGTAGGAAAAAGACACGCGAGTGTGTGAACACCCTCTGTCCGATATAGTGATTGCTGGGGAAGCTGCTCACCCCTTACCCCACACTTTCCATCGCCTTCTTCAGACAATCTCTGATCTTATGATGTCTCTTCCCAGTGGTAGTGCATTACAGCAAATGGCCTTAAGGTAAGCACAAATCAAGAAAATTCTTGAAAAGGCTGGAGATGTTGTTGAGTTCCGGGTTAAAAGATTTTGCAATGTAAATAGGATGCTTGAAAACTTGGTGTGAGAAGGAGAACATCTGTCCTTACCACTAGAGAAAAGGTACATAGAAGACACTTAAGTGTTTATACATATAAATAATAGTATAAAAGACTTTGTAGAGAGGAAAGTACTTTCTTTTAAATTCTATACTGCGTCCACTATGAAAAGGAAAACATCTTACAGAATAATACAGTAGGATCTGCATGTATGTGCATGGTAGTGTAGTACCCTTTGCTCAGAAATCTGTCACCTGGATAGTATCTTTAAACTTGGAGATTTTCTTCTGTGCATTTGTCTCAGAGACACAAGTGAATAATAATGGTTGCATTTACTATTAAAATTCTAAGAAAAGTTTATTCTTGCTTTGTTCAAAATGGTACACTAGAAGCACTTGAGATCCTGCAAAATTTGAAGTTAAATGTTTATAGAAAATACTTTGAGAAGCGAAAATGTAATTAATAGTTTCATGGGTAAGTTATGTCTTTTGCTGACATTCAAAATTTCAAAATCAACTAAATGTGTTTTCAGATGTTGGAGTCTTAAATTCAAACAATCTGATCACCAGTTCCTGCACCAGAGCAATGTTTTTCATCATATCAACAATATTTTGTCTAAATCTGATGATGGAGATAGTGAAGAGAGTTTCAGTATCAGCGTTCAGTCCGGTTTTGAAGTCATGAATCAGGCAAGTATTACAGCTCTGGCTCAGAAGCAGTGATCATTTGTGAACAGACTGTACTTCTGATGATGATTCTCTTTAAATTAAAAGATTCCTTATTGTAATGTCCTATTTCCTTGAACATATCTCAGTTTGTGATCTTGTCCCTGCTATTTAGGCTCTCATATTTTACTTTAGGTTCAAATATTGATACTTAGCCTGTGCATCACTCAAACCTAAATTTTGGAGCAGCGCTTGTAGTGCTTGTTTGCAAGTGAAGTTTTTGGGGAATGTCATGGAGTTGGTTAACTTTTTAAATATTGTGTACTTCCAGTTCTTTTTTGCTTCCATCTTTTTCCTTCTGTTATTCCAAGGGGCGTGAATTAATACTTTGGTTTAATATTTCTAAAGTGTTTTCTTCCATTTACTAATATATTTAGGCATTTGCTAATATATTCCACTCTTAGCTATTAATGTTTCCTTTAGTTTGAAGGAAATAATAATTTGAACAATTCGAATCAATGAAGGACAAATTTCTTGGAGAGCAGATTTGTCAAAACAGAAATGTCTGTGTTGTTTTAAAAATTTTAGGTTATGCCTGTATTTGGGCTTACTGTCAAGTGTCTTAAAAATTTCCATTTGTTTTTACAGGAACTGTGTATAGTAGTTTGTCTGAAAGACCTAACCAGCATTGTTGACATTAAAACATCAAGCCGACCTGCCATGATTGGTAGTTTAACAGATGGGTCTACAGAAACGTTCTGGGAGTCAGGAGATGAGGACAAAAACAAAACCAAAAACATCACAATTAACTGTGTAAAAGGAATCAATGCACGTTACGTTTGTGTTCATGTAGACAATTCCAGAGATCTTGGGGTAAGAGGAAAATAAAACTGCCTTTCATTGAAGGTGCACAGTCCAAGCTCCATGTGTTTATTAATCAAGGAGCACTTGTTTTCTTTGTCAGTTGGTAATTCTAATTCAGAAGTTCACGTTTTAAAGTGAAGTTTCCAAGTCCTGTGATTTAGAAAGCAGGAACTGTTATGATCAGACCAGTCTGCCTGAATTTCCAGTCACATAAAACTGAAACTGGGAAAGGTAGTGGCATGTTCTATTTCAGATGCATTCTCAATCATTTAATTATTTTAAGTTACTGTTCTTGCTTACGGTTTCTGCAGAAGCATTGAAATAAGGAGCTGTCATAAAATCCAAATTTTCTAGACTTTCTACATTCTTTTTTATTGATCTGTACAGCCGTATTACATATATATCTGTATTTCGACTACAGCTTTTAATACAAAGAGCAGACTGTATTTGAGAGCTGTATTTTGGAATTCTTTGGCCTTGCTTTAGATTGTGGGCATTTCTTTTGTAATGAAGCAATTTTTCTCTTTTATCTATGTACTCTCTTAATACAGTAGAAGTAGTCAGAACTGTCGCAGTTGAAGTGTTTCATTCTTATTTTACTTGTTTGTTGCAGAATAAAGTGACTTCCATGACCTTCCTAACTGGGAAGGCAGTAGAAGATCTCTGCAGAATAAAGCAGGTAAACATTTTAACAGTTGATATAGAAAAATTGCTGTCATTTCTTTGTGCACATACCGGAGATTTTTCTGAGCAAATAGTTTCCATTTCTTACAGTAGATAAATTACTTTGCAAATATCAGGCATCACACTAAGCCTTGGAAAATACTGTATTATTAATGACAGAATTCAGTTATGTATAATGATTATTTATCAAGCTTTTATTCTTCTACTGAAATAGAACGGGGTTATGTAAAATGTTCCTTAGATTAATTTAGTTTTAATTACTATATGGTAACTTATCCTTTCAGCTGTAAAGGATTTCCAAAAAGGACTCCCAGAACACAGGCAGGGACTGATTCAGCTTTGCTCCCTCTTTGCTCTGACACTTCTCCAACAGCTTTTTACCTTCCAGCACACCCACATACTGTATCCTGTCTCATGGTATTAAAAAAAGTTAGCCTTGTCTGCTGCATCACAGTTCTTTGCAGACACTGAGAATTAATATAGAAATGGGAAAAAACAAGTATTAGCTTGATTATAAATGAGCCCATGCATAGGAGAGAGGGCTCACTTGGCTCAGGGCTTGGGTTTCTCTGAGTAGTGCTGTGAGGCACTGCACCCTGTCAGTGCTTGGTTTCAGTAGTGACATTGCAGTTTCATATGAAATATGTGATTTCATATAGCATTTTTTTTGACAGTATTTATTTTAAAATAAACTTAATTTGATACAGTTCATCTCCCTTTTTTAGTTAAGTTCTGCATGTCTTGGTACGGGTAGCAAATCCTGACTTCCAGAGAGTAACAATTTCTTTGGCAGGAGTTTGTGTGAATAGAGATGAAATAATATATCTAATGATAATTGTGTATTATACTTTCAGTTAAATTATAGAGGCTGTTTTTTTTCTTTTTGCATAAAAGTAGTGACCAAATATTAGTTTTAAGAGTTATTTTTTAAATATATGAACTGTTGCTTTGAGGATAAAAGAGATAAGTAGATCATTATTTCTAATCAGCTTTACAGATGGAACAGAAATGGCTATGTGTCACTTTCTAATCTGAACTCAGGAGGTTGAATAGTTTTATGATTAAACATGTGTCTTACTGCTCAGGTTGAGATTTTCATAACAAGCATAGTATTTGTTACAGTCCTGTGTGATGATAGGTGACTTTTTGTTTGATGTAATGTCAGTTTCCAACTTTATGTTCCTCTTTAATAGGTAGACTTGGATTCAAGACATATTGGCTGGGTAACAAGTGAACTTCCTGGGGGTGATAATCACATCATCAAAATTGAGTTGAAGGGTCCAGAGAACACACTGAGAGTTCGACAAGTAAAAATTCTTGGATGGAAGGATGGTGAAAGCATTAAAATAGCAGGCCAGATATCTGCAAGCGTGGCTCAACAAAGAAACTGTGAATCTGAGACTCTGCGAGTATTCCGACTTATAACGTCCCAGGTGGGATTTTAATGATGTGTTACACAGCTGAAGTTACTATGAATTGTAGACTTTAAGTGCTTTATGTTTAATGGAAGATTTCACATCTGCGCGAGTTTATCTTTGAGATACACTACTTATCATTGTCTTTCTTCCAGGTATTTGGGAAACTTATCTCTGGAGATGCTGAGCCAACCCCTGAACAAGAAGAAAAAGCACTGTTGTCTTCCCCAGAAGGAGAAGAAAAAGTACACAATGTATTTATTTGTATTCTATCAATAATACTTTGCTGAAAAAAATGATCCAGGATGATTTTCAGTAGTTCTTTCATTTCTTATGCTGCATAATTTTTAGATCAAAACAGAAATAAAATGTCACAATTCCTTATTTTTAGTAGTAAACCATAGTGTCTTTTTTTTTTTTAAGTAAATCATAACTGAGGTATATGCATTTAATGGAAACACCACAATAATGGGGATGCAAATGATACCTACAATTACAGGAGTACTTAACACCTGTAGTAATGGTCAACCCGAAAGTCCTGGCTATTATCTTTTGCCTCAAGAGAGGCTCTGTTAATATGTAGAGAAAAAAGAAGAAACTGCACTCCACTTGCTTTGCCTATTATTTCATTAGATGCTTACATTCCTCTTACAAGGAGAAAGTTAATACATTGAAGAGGTATTTATTGAGCATAGTTAAATTGATCTTGCTTGTATATCTTCCTGTAAAAACACCTACTAACTTATAAAACACAATTTGTTGATACATGCCATGTTAATTGCTATAGTTATTCAGAAGTGTTCTTGAAACTTTTGATCTAATATTAAATACGTTTTTTATGAAGGCAACATCAGATGCAGACCTGAAGGAACACATGGTAGGGATCATATTCAGCCGGAGCAAACTGACGAATTTGCAGAAACAGGTTTGTTCCTTTTGAAATTATTTGAGGATTAAATCTTGGTGTCTTGTAATAAACAAGTTGATTTTCAGTGAATATTGCTATGAAGATTTTCACAATAATAAAGCTGTTAATTAATTTTGAAATTTTTTAGTTTATTAAGTTAAGCAGAATCTACTCTTCTGTCAGTCATCTTCGCAAACATTATAGTCTCCTAAAAATGCTTTTTACCATGCTGTTGTTTCTAAAAATTTTTTAAGCTTTCTGACTATTAAACTGAACAAGAGATTATTTTAGTAAGTGCTTTTTATCTGCGTGTGTTGAGTAAATGTATTTCCTAGGGGGTTTATGTGGAGTGGTTTTTTTAGCCTGAATTGTATGTAAAAAGTAAATTAAAAGGCAGGATCTAAAATAAAATAAAAAATAATTTCAATTAAATTTTCCAGAACAAAGATGAGCAAATTCAGCATTTTATTCTTCATCTGAATTTATGCTAAAAAATAATTTAAGTACAGGCCAGATTTCGCAGGTTTCCTATTTTAGCCATACTTGGAAAGGTACCTAAACCAGGCCGTTTAGCCCTCGCTGGAAGTTTCTCAGCGCCGTTGTGTTTGCGCAGGTGTGTGCCCACATCGTGCAGGCCATACGGATGGAGGCGACGCGCGTCCGCGAGGAGTGGGAGCACGCCATCTCCAGCAAGGAGAATGCCAACTCGCAGCCCAGCGACGAGGACGCCTCCTCCGACGCCTACTGCTTCGAGCTGCTCTCCATGGTGCTGGCGCTCAGCGGCTCCAATGTGGGCCGACAGTACCTGGCCCAGCAGCTCACCCTGCTCCAGGACCTCTTCTCCTTGCTGCACACTGCTTCTCCCAGGGTGCAGAGGCAGGTCAGTGCTCACCGCTACTCCGATGTCTCGGTGTTCCTAGAAAAGCGCCTTCGGAACCCGAAAGTCACGTGCTTGAAAAAAATGCAGAGTTTCTTTTGGGAATTGAAGTGTCATGTTTTAGGGTGTTTCTTTTTTTTCTTAGTAAGTAGAGGATGGTAGAAATACCTGTCAGATGAACAGCACAGTGGCTTTTCAGTATTTCATATTACGTGTATATAATGCCCACACAGCCTGTGTAGACAAGATGAGAGGTTCTTAATTACCAGAGTCTGTTACCGATCTGGCATGCGTCCTCAGCATCTGTGTCTTACACTCAGACTCTGAGTGTAGTAGTGTGGAACTAAACAGCTTCTTTCTACTCTTGGTATACTCAAGGTGAGTTTTGGTATCTGTTTTTTTCTGAATTTGAGTGTTGTCTGAGTGTATATGTAGTTATATGCATATAATACATAAACATATGTATATGTTTAATAATGTTAATAACATATAAACATATAAAATATTTGCATTGGTACAGTTCATGCACTGTTCTTTTGCTAGGTGTGTGCCTTCTTCAGGTGGATTTTAAGTTTCTTTTGCAGAAGATTTTTTGTCTCATACTCTTTATTCTTCCTTCTACAATTTTTGAACTGTTAAAATTTCACATGTCAACTTGCCTGGAGGGAATTACTTAGTAATTTTGATACTTTGCAGATATGCAATAGCTTTTCAAGAGAACATTGAGGGCTTGCAAAATTGCGTATGAAATATTAAGTGCTTAATCTTTCATCAGCTTTCATGCTGATTTGGACCAAACTTTGCATGATATGTGCAATTTCAACCCCAGCTTCACCAGTCGATAAGGTTATGTCATTTCAAGACAACTCTTGTTGGGTCCAGAGCTATTGGCACAGCAAAAAATTTCAATTAGACTACCAAAAGGGAACACAAAGGAGTTGGAAAAGAGTATTATAATTCTCAGTACCTCAGGCAAGTACTTTGTTTCCAGAAGTTTAAACTGTCTCTAACAGTTCTGCCACAGTTTCAGACATCTCTGTAATAATGCATGTGAAGTGGGTGACATGTCTGTACCATGCAAGCAAATCGGAGTTGTACAAACTTCTGTGTCACTTTAAGTCATCACCTAAGTCCAGTACCAAATGTAATTTTGTTATTATATGGAGACTAAGTACTGTTTGAGTGAGATCAGTTTTAGACTCTTTGGCCTTGTCCCGCTGCTTAAATTAATAAACACTTCATCATAAGAGAGAAATACTGCAGAATTTCTTACAGGACTAATTAACTACATCAATTAGATTGAGTCCTTCTAACTGAAATAATTTGTGAAGCAGGACTTTAATTGATTTGGCTTGAAAACTCCAGCTGTCTTGATAAGAATTGTGGTCGTCTGATTTTTTTTTTTTCTCCAGGTAACATCATTACTGAGGCGTGTTTTGCCTGAAGTAACCCCCAGTCGCCTGGCAAGTATTATAGGGGTGAAGTCTCTTCCACCAGCAGATATAAGTGATATAATTCATTCAACAGAAAAAGGAGATTGGAACAAACTAGGTATCTTGGACATGTTTTTGGGATGCATTGCCAAAGCTCTCACTGTACAGCTAAAAGCCAAAGGAACTACTATCACAGGAACAGCTGGCACTACTGCAGGCAAAGGAGTTACTACAGTCACACTTCCAATGATCTTCAATTCCAGGTTTGTTTGAAAATATGTGACAAACTACAACCTACTGCATGCTGAGTATGTACATTATTTCTTTGTGCTGGATTTTGACAAATACTGACAATATAATGGCAATACTAATTATTTGAGTTTATGTCATCTCTTACCATTTATCCTTTGCAGTTATATTCGGCGAGGTGAAAGTCATTGGTGGATGAAGGGCTCAACACCTACACAGATTTCAGAGATCATCATTAAACTCATTAAAGACATGGCAGCAGTGAGTTTCTATCCTTTACATGTGGATGATATTCAAATATTTCTGATAATGAAAATTACATTTTTTATTACTTTTGTTACAGTTAGTATCAGATTGAGCTATTAAATGTGAATTGGTCTCAAGGAAAAAAATCCATGCAGTTTTCTGGATAGAATCTAGGGATAAGAGCAGTAGCAACTGAGTTCTGATTCTGCTAAACAGAAATCCAGTTTTGAAATAAGCTTTTTAATAGGTTGCTTAGACTAGAAATTTAAGAGGTAAACAATAATTGTGGGTTATTTTCTAATATTATGAACTTCAAAGTTTAATTTTTAAATCTTGAGCATTCAGAACTTCAATTGAAAATGAAAACTTACCTGTGAAATAAAATAATAGCATTGTTTTCATGTATGTATGTAAACTTACTGTATGGATTTTCTTGTTGAGATTGAGTTCTTTCAGTCACTGAAATCTACACTTACAGTTACTTATTACTTTATTTACCTGGGCTTAAATTTTCCATAGTTCTGCTTCAGACAATTTTTTTGGCAGGAAAATTGATGAAAAGTGAATCAGCTATTTCCCAGAAACAATATTGGCAAAAGAAAAAAAAGGTTTTATATATGTTTTTGGGAAAGGAATATAGGTGGGAGGTTGTTTCTGTTTTCCTTAATTCTGCACCAGTTTCAGTGGGATGCTCTAAATGACCTGGATTTTCCTCTGAATACCCTTTGAAAGGTTTTTAGCGTCTTCAGGATGGGAGTCCTATTTTCTAAACCATTCACTGTGCTTAGATTAAGGAGGTTCCTTCTCAAAGTTGTTGAAACTGGATGGGAGTTCTCTGCAATTGTTACTGTTGATTCTGACTACAAGATTTTAGAATCTCACTATTGATAAGAGTTACAATTGAAGTCTGTCTGTGTTGGAAAACTTTTTTTTTGAGGCTTTCTAGAGCTGCTAATTATCAGCAGGGTGGCATCAGTCTAACTATCCTCTTTGTAAGAGTTCCAAATGTGATTCATGTAACGTTTTCACCATTTGCAATGTGTAGGTACCTGGATCTGAGTTAGTCACCACAGCTTCCTCTTTAGAGTTCACTGAATCTCAGTTATGTGTCACCTTCAGCATGAAGTTTAGAACTTTAGAGATTATGTTAAGAACTGAAGGATGCAGCAGCTTCTGCATCAGAAACTTGAGGGTATGAGTCAGTGCCATAGGCTCAGAATGTTAGAGATTGGAAAGTATGCTGTGGTTCTGATGTTTGCTGTGTAGCCCTCTTTATTTCTTTCTAATACAAGAACTGTGGAGTCTATTGAGGAGGCTGAGCTAGGCACGTGAGGCTAATTTTTCTAGGAACCCACTGTGATCTGTGTGCTGTCACAGTCACTTATCCATGCTCCAGCTCTCCATCTTTCTTTCTCCAGAAGGGGTGGGGGACACTTCAGGAAAAGGACTGTCCAGTCTTCAAATCATGTGCCCTCACCTATTCCAAGTTAATTATTCTGGTAGTTGCTCAGAGACAGCTTCAATCAGTAACCCCAGTATTTGAGGGCTATTTTTTACCAGATCTGTCTGATTTGAAAATCAAGGCCACGTTGGATGGGGCTTTGAAGAACCTGGTCTAGTAGAAGGTGTCCCTACTCATGGCAAGGGTGTTGGAACTACATGATCTTGAAGATCCCTTCTAACACAAATTATTCTGTGTAAACACCTGGTTTACCAAAGTAATCTCCAGTTTTCTCTTTTTCTGTTCTAACTTGAGATACTAACCTAATGTTTTGTAGCTGTTCTAATTACAATTTTAGTTGCTCTTAATATTAATGAAAGTTGTAATAAATTGAGTTTCCTCTTTAACAGGGTCATCTGTCAGAAGCTTGGTCACGTGTGACAAAGAATGCTATTGCTGAAACCATCATAGCTCTGACCAAAATGGAAGAAGAGTACAGATCACCTGTGAGGTGCATTGCAACAACCAGAGTAAGAACTTCACCAAACTTAGCACTAGTTCATTGTAGATGTGCAGTAGGAGCCCATTCAAGAACCTTCTTATATGTCAGAAATAGACAAGTCAAAACTGAATTAGAAATAAATGTGCAGCTTAGGAATCTCAGAAATAATGAAGAACAAGTGTGATGCCTGTATACATTTTGGGGGTTTAGTCTTTAAATCTGCTTGAAGTTTGTCACACTTGCCTTACACTAAATGTGAGATCATCTCTATGGAGAGTTGCACAATGTGTATCAGCTGTGCTCTTTCAGCTCTCTAAGCAATTATTATAAGTGGTTTGACTTCTAGGTAATCAGCTGACACATCTCAAGGCTATCATGAAAACACTCTAACAGATGTTCTCTAGGACAATTAAGCTAAGCTTCACGTGTTTATCTCAAAAAATATTTGCTGAGCCCTTTATTACTGACTTGGTGTAACCTGGTGGTTTTCTTTTCTTAGTATTTACTTTGTGAATCTTTCACAGAAATTAAAGATTACTTTAACCTGAACAAATTGCTTGAAATACCATGAAAAGCATATTTGTAAATTATGACATTCCTACTGTCATAGGAAGTACATAGTTTGGCTTCTCAAGCTTAATAATTACATGTAAAAGTAAAAAAAAAATTGCAGTGGTTTCAAGCGTTTGACACTCATGTTGTTTTCCATCTTAAAAGGCTACACCAGTTGTTCTTTACATCATTTTTGTCATATAGTCTCTGCTTTCTGGAGGTCACAATCTCAGACTACCACTGGCTTCTGCTGTCATCATATTAGTTTAATCGGGTCTTCGAGGAGCCCTGAATGTCAGCCCAGCTGCTCCAGTGACTGAATGTAGTTCTGTCATGGAGATGTGGGGGTTTGGGGGAGAGTCCAGGAAAGTTTCTCAACAAAAGCAATTTTATTCAGATCAAATGTTTGTTTTTGTTCCAAAAAGCAGCTGTCAAGTGCCTTTCAGTTTCGTTTGCACTGATAAATTATCTTCATGTAGCTCATCTGTTTAGGATTTCACTGTAGTCAGTGGAGAAGAAGAGAGAAAAGCTTCCTTTGACAAGTTAGCTCAGTTATCTTTTCTAGGTAAAGCTAATTGCCCTATGCAGTGAGGAGGGAACAGGGAAACCAGTCTCACTTGGCTGAAGGTTTTGGGTAGTCACTTTGGGGGTTGTTTTTATTTCTGTTAGTCTGTGTCCTTGAATTTCTTCTTCCCCAAAGCCTGCAATGTTTGGGAACAATGTGCTAGTCTGTATTTGTCATATTTCTTCATAATGTGCTTTGGTTGATCTTTCTCCACTTCTTCTTTCCTGCGTGCTGACTACTGTATTTATAATCATAAAGGGACATACCTGAAAGGAACAAGATAGTTCCCAAAAGTTAAATAAAGAAACAAGATAGTTCCCAAAAGTTTAATAAGTTTTATTGTGTTCCTGACTTCTTTTGGAAAATAAACTTGCATTGTATGAGCAGCTACCAATAATAGAGTTTGCAGGTAATAGTGACATTCTAATCTGGAAAATTTTATCTCTTCAGTATTTCGTTTGATATGTCTAAGACATTTAATTCTACCTTGTCTTTCAATAGCTGTGGCTGGCCTTAGCATCCCTCTGCGTACTTGATCAGGATCATGTTGATAGACTATCCTCAGGAAGATGGATGGGAAAGGATGGGCAGCAGAAACAGATGGTGAGACTGAAAATCATACAGTTTTGTGGGGTTTTTTGTTTATTTACTCATCAAAGAATTTAGAATAATAATAGAGAATGGTAAACTCGGCCTTTCTCCCTTTTCTTCCATCCCAGTGGGGATTTTATATACGTTTGAATTATTTATATTCTAGATAAGCACTGCTCAGAAAACAGAAATTCCAACTTAAAACAGCAGTGTTCCAATTCTACCAGTATTCAGGATGAAACAAGGCCTTCCTAACACCTGTGAGATGAGTTTTTAGTAGATTGACTCAGTTTGTACAGCACCCTCTATCAGAGCTTTCTGTCTTATCCCCTGTCATGAAATAAAATCAATTTTTCGTGTTACTCAGTTACTGCTTCTCTGTAATTTGGCTTCCTCTTTCCCATCTCCCTGGAGAATGATTACCCCAGGGAGAAACTCCTTCTAACTGAATTTAGTAAAACTACCATTGACTCAGAAGGTATAAAAATTTGATACGGAATGTGATTTCTGTCCATACTTTTCAGTTGAGAAAATGCCTCTACTTTTCAGTATGACAAAAAGCTTGCGATTTTTAATACAATTTTAGAAAAAGCACAGTAATGAAGCTGGTCTCTATATATCTTGCTTAGGTGGATCCCTGTGGGAAGCAAGGGAAGGGTGTGCAATAGCAACCAAGCATAGTTAGAGCAAAGAAGCATCCAAACCAGTTTAGTGTAGGTAGAAACAGAATACAGGAGGCATAGAGCTGCAGCGGCAGCAAGAAATAAAACTCTGATGAGATGGAAGAAAATACAGAGGTTGCTGAGGTGATGAACAAAGTCAAGGGTCTTGGAGATGTCAGAGGAGCAGCCAAGACAGTGTCAAGCAGGTATTCAAGCTGCTGATCCCAGCCTGAAATTCCTCAGTTGTGTTTCACATCAGGATATTCAAGTGCCGAGGTGAACTGTGTGTCTCCCTACCAGAACTGCTTTGAAAGAACTCTGTTCTAAGTTGAACGAGAGTATCATGAAAACCATGTGTTCTGGTATTACAATGGAAGCTTGTTCTCAGACATGTGCATAGTCAAAACCAGTTGTTCAAGCCTATTTGTGGGGATATTTTGAATTGCAAAACAGAACCCTACTGAATTAAAAAAAAAAAATTGTCAGTGAAGCAACTTCATTTTATGATGGATTTTGAAGTTTGTTACTTCATCCATACTGTCTCTGAGGCATGGATGACCTACAGCTTTGTTTAGATGTTTGAAAAGAGTGAACACACCATATCAAAGTCATGAAGGGTAAATATCATGCCTGTTAACTGACCTGGGTAGTCGTATCTCTGAACTTTCCTGTTAACATGCCCATAACCCATTCTTACCACATAAACCTCTTCTCAGACTAGTTGAAAGTCTCAACTGTATTGTTGAAAAGCACATTTTTGGTGCATCATACAAAATATGAGATGAAGAGTGTCAGAAAAACTGATGTGATAAAGTGAGGAGGGGTTTGTCAAGGAATAATTGTTTAAATACTGATTATTTAAAGATAGCATTAATAGTCCAAACAAGCTCTTTATCCACTTTTAGAAACTGGAGAGGAGGTATGGGGTGTGTCACTGAGGGGATAATAAAAACAGATGCTGGAAGGAAGTGAAGGACTTAATAGAGGAATTACTTCTTTCTTTTTTTTTTTTTTTTCTCTCAGCCAATGTGTGACAACCATGATGATGGTGAAACTGCTGCAATTATTTTATGTAATGTCTGTGGGAATTTGTGCACAGACTGTGACCGATTCCTTCATCTCCATCGGCGAACAAAAACTCACCAGAGACAGGTAGAGTACAAATGGCCCCGTGTTGTGTGCACTGCATCATTGTGTGCATCTTCCCAAACAAAATACAACCAAAAGATAGTAGCAGATACTGAATCTGAAAAGGATGTTATTTATTTTGGAGATGGGATAGATGTCTTTCCAGTTAATTCCCTTTAGTTGATTTTGGTCACATTCTCATGTCCTTTATCTTTTACAAGGGCTAGAAAATCTTGCAGCTGTCCCTCATTCTAGTTCTTATGCTACATCAGCTTTTTCTCTCTTGTTTAACATTGCTTAGGAATGCTTTTTTAGGAGAATTTAGAAGCTGCGTAGACTTTTTTAAGTATATGTTGGTTCTTTATTCCTGTTAAATTTTATCTCCTTTACTACTTCTGTCATATGAGTCAGTGCTTGTCAACCCCTTCATTTCTAATGTATGTGTACTCCTTTTTAATATCCAGAAACATTTGACAGCAAATATTCCTACTGGTTCCCCTATGAGTCTTCTCTTATCTTTCAATATTCCTCTAGCTTTCACTGTGTTTTCATAGATAAATATGTTGCCCCAACCACAAGCTTGAAAATTTCCTGACTTCTTTTGGGTTTGTTTTTACAATTGAAACTTTGACTAGATACGAGTTTTTATAACTTGCTGCGTACTCTGCTAATTACTATTCTTCTGTGGTATTCTTTTATCCTTTTCATCTCTAAATTTGAAACTACATTTTCTTTGGAATTTTTCTTTTTGTCATTGAAATTAATGTTGAAGATACCTTTACTTCTGGAATTACTGAAGATTTCCTCTTTCCTGCCACTATTTCTCATTTAGGGTTTTTTATGAACCTTTATTTTTCCCTTTCCCTCTGACTACTTATATTTGTACAAAGATTAAAATAAAAAATGGCATTAATAAAGTTACTTCAGTGGAATTCAGTCCTCTTCTCCCTCTTCTACAATGCATATATATTAACTTTTTAGTTATGTTCAGGAATGGGCCTTTAAAGGAGATGATCATATCTCCTTAAAGTACAATGTTTTCTGTTATTTAGCAGCCTTGGAGTGCATGAACTGGATTGTTGTCAGGTGAAACTTAAAGCACATCAAAAGACAGATGTAGAGACACTGCTAATGGTCCTTCAGTGCAAGGGATCACCTGGTCTAGGGCATGTGTGATGTAAACACCAGACCTTTGGTACTGAGTTTCACTCTCCAGTGAAACACTCCTCTCTGGTGCCACAGCATTTGCAGTGTAGTCTCAGCCTGGCACTTTTATATGTGTCTATTGCCTTCTGTTTCTTAGCCAGAGTCTTTGCAATCCCCTCTGAAATTTTCCCATTTCATCATCCTAAGAAGATCATTTTATGTCTGCTCTTCTGTCATGGCACAGCACAGTCTAGTCTCATTCATTTTTCTGATTTCTCCTATATAGCCTGTTCAGATTACAGTTGATAAAAAGTAAGTTCTTATCTCATAGAACACCTCACATTTTTCCTTTTATCTGTCCAAAATAGCTGCTTACCAGATTTTCCTGTTTACTTATAAAAGCATGTTTAAACTTCTGCTCTTTATTCACCACTTTTTACCTTTACATCTCACGTGTTAAGCCTCTCAAATTCAATTTTAATTCTGTCATGTTCCCTCTGTCCTGTTTTCCGTTTGCCTCCTGTTCTTTGTCCGACTTCAGTTATACATGTCCCTTTAATGTATTTTCTCTCCCCTCCAGAAAGGACAGCCTGTAAGTTACTCAGATGTGCTTATGTGAATACTTTGTGACGCAGTTAGGGGTTTTCTTTCTGATTCTAGTAAGAATTAAAGTGAGTTGTATACTTCCATATCTGGGAAAATTCTAACTTTTATTGCATTTCAGGTGAAACAAATGCAAAGAGAACTGCCTTCAAAGCTTGGGAAAGGAGCAAATGAAGGGACTGCATGAAATTCCCTAAGGATCTCATGCAGCTTTCTTTTATTTTGCAAAAACTTTATATTTTCCTCATTGTAGCCAGAAGTACTCACTGTGTATTTATATGAAAGTCAGAAATATTATTACATACTTCTATAATTGTTATTCTATAGTACATGTTATTAAGACCCTAATTCTCAGTGTTGCTTTGATAAGCTACTAGCATGGTTATGTGAAGATATTTCTGATGTTATCTTGTGCTTTTAATATTCTGTGGCCTACTGGATGTATTGGGTAGGAATTATGAAGTCCAAGCTCTGTATTTATTAAACCACAAAAAAATGTTGCGGCGCTATTCTAGCATTGCTGCACTGTTGTTTCTCTGCCATGTTAGATCAAGAGTTAATTTTATTAATTTTTACTTCTAAAAACATGAAACCTTTATCCTGCATGTCTACAATATGTACAAGTTATGGAATGTATAAAAGGAAAACAGCTTGCTGTAGACAATCCCCACAGAATCTATGAAATGCCTGGTGTAAATCCAAAGAGAGAGTGACAAAAATAACAGACACCATACTCTAATTCAACATGCTATTTAGTATCTGTTTGGTTAACTTGACAGGTGTTCAAAGAAGAAGAAGAAGCTATCAAAGTTGATCTCCATGAGGGCTGTGGTAGGACCAAACTTTTCTGGCTGATGGCATTAGCAGATTCTAAAACTATGAAGGCTATGGTGGAGTTTAGAGAACAGACAGGTAAAACACAACTGTTACTCCTTGCTCTTTATCCTGATTATTATGATTTTCACCTGCTTTAGGGCAATGCTTTTAAATGTTTGTTAATAAAAGGAGAGTAGTTTAGCTGCACAAGAATTAGATTTCTGGTTGTTTTCTGTGACTGCTGCTTTGATGTCTGATAAAGTATCAGTCCCTCGTGTTCATTAGAACATTTTTGGCCTTGTTCTCTCTTGTGGCCACAGGCAAACCCACCACCAGCAGTTCTGAAGCATGTCGGTTCTGTGGATGTCGGAGTGGAACAGAATTATCAGCAGTAGGAAGTGTCTGTTCTGATGCAGACTGCCAGGTGTGTATTAGCAAGTATCAGTCATCGTTAATTACATAAATAGAAGAGATCATAGGATGAAGTGGGCTTCTTATTTTGAATAAACATTGTTTATCTCTGTGGTCCATTTTAAATCAGATCCCACATACAAAAAGGTTGTTCCCATTCAGATACTTCTGACTTTGTAAATGCTTATTTTAATTACAAACACTACAAACACTAATAGTCAACTAACATACTGGGTAGTTTCATTATTATCTTCAAAAGTATCTCAAGTTTTCACAGTAGCCTTGCAATTATAAAGTAAAATACACACTGTCAATGTAAAGTCAAATGTACTGGAAATCTTGATAAAAAGAGTTTGCCCAACAGTCTGTGTGTTGTGTGAGTGTAGAACATTTCAGACTTGGCCAGGTTTGTCATCTGTATCCATGTGTCCTGAGTGTTTCTGTGTCCTACAGTGGGTGCAGTTGGCAGAGAGCCAAATCATGACCAGTTTCTTACCTCACCTTACTTCTGTCTAAGTAAAGCAAATTGGTCATCTTTTTTTCTCTCTCAGCCTATGAAGACATAATATTAATGTTAATTAAATTCAGTTCAATTTGTTGTTAGCATCTGGGTAACTTCTGTAAGTTCTCTATTTATTAGGGATGGAAATTAGAGGTGGTTAAAAATCCATTTCTGTGTAAAATTGCTTTATGTTGATTAATGATTAGCTTATAATGTATTCTTAAGAGTGGGTTACTTGAAACTTCTCCAAAATCTGCAGATATCTTAAAGCCGTTAATACAGGGTCAGCAATGTTTACGGAGGAAGCACCGAACATATAAAAAATACACAGAGGATCAAAGAAGAGTTCTCTTTCTATTGAAAGTTTAAAATTATGGTTTTATTAAGCCATTTGCATACAAAAGTACTGCAGGTAAACAAAGGAAACATCGTTATTTCAAGTACACAACGTTCAGCTTTTCCCAAGTACTAGAGGGAGCAGCAGACTATAAATCATGATTCTTTCATCTCAGTTTAGTGCATGGACCAGCAGCCTTTCAAAAAGCAACACTGTCAGAACACTCAGTGAAGGGGAAAAGATTATTAACTCTTTACTTTAAATTTGTTAGGAGTATGCTAAGATTGCCTGCAGCAAGACACACCCCTGCGGTCACCCCTGTGGAGGCGTTAAGAACGAGGAGCACTGTTTGCCCTGCCTGCATGGCTGTGATAAAAATGCTACAACTCTTAAACAAGATGCTGATGACATGTGCATGATCTGCTTTACTGAAGCACTTTCAGCAGCACCAGCTATCCAGGTTTTTTGCTTGTTGATTTGTTTCCCCTTTTAAGAGATTACGATCATGATTGTCATGTGTAGTATGAAGGAAGTGAAAATATAAAGTCTTTCAAATTATGCTCTTCAAAATTTGAAAACAGACATCATAACAATAGTTAAGCTACTTAAAAAGCTTTCTTTTTGGCATTCTATTTCAAAAAAGCAGATTGGATCAATTCAGTTTGCTTTGTCTACTTTATTAAAATACATAGTGTTTTATAAAGGAGAAAAACATCTCAGGTAACTAGTGGATATAATTCACATGTATTTCATATATTCATAGGTGATCTTGGAGTGGTTATGATTTTAATGCCCATTTTATGTTCTTTGTCATTGTTAGAGAAAATAGGGGTCTTCTAGGATTTTAAATAAATTAATATTGGAATTGATATATGTTGCCACTTAAAAGCAAATAACTACTTCTATTTTAGTGGTTAATGAACTTCAATATTCACTTACACTTACTCTTTCCTAAAGCTGGACTGCAGCCATGTTTTCCATTTGCAATGCTGTCAACGAGTACTAGAAAACAGATGGCTTGGGCCAAGGATAACTTTTGGGTTTATGTCCTGCCCAATTTGCAAGGTAAATGAGCTGTGTGCCTGCCTAAGTCAAGTAACTTACCTGATACTTTGCTTTTCCTTTTTGTTTGTTTGTTGGTACTGTATTGCTTGTTACAGTATAAATGAGTTATACGTGACTTTTCCTTAATTCCACATATTGCTATAGAAATTACTAGCATTGATGCATCTCTTTACCTTCTCCTACTGTTCCCTGAGGTGTCCTCTTAAAAAGAAAGTGCAGTCCAGACATTGTCTTAATATTGTTTTATACTTACCACCATCAGCTCACAAATTCCCAGTGTTTGGTGATGGTGGGGAGAAGAAGTAGTAAACTTAAAGCACACTGTCTTGAAGCAGGAATTCTCCATTTTACTAACCACTTTTAAATCTGCTTTGCTTTTTAGTGTTAGGGCAGAGCCAAAGAATATATGTACTTAGTTCAGCTAAGTTACTAACAATTCCCCTTGTACTCTATAACATCTAAATTGCTGTAAGCAAAAGCTTATGATAGCTGCTGGAAAGACGAGCACCTTACCCCACCCTAGGAATTTGAAATTTGGGAATGGTCAGCCATTCTGCTTGCTGTGGTTCTTCTGTTAGGTTGTGTTGTGGTAATTTATGACAGTAGCTCATGGTCACTAATTGATAAAGAGCTGCCATAGAGGACTGTCAGTCATTATGCTTAATTGCTGAGCAGAAAGCCAAAAAGGAAATTACAGAAAATTACAGAAAATACACGATCAGAATATTCCTGTGCTGTGGTGAATATTTCATATACTCTTCACCACCTCCCTGGCTGTTACTGTGTTGGAAGGGTTGATGTTCCCATATCACAACAGGCCATAGAAAAAGCAATCATGGATACTATTTTGGCAGCAAAAAGGGTGCATTCTATATCAGCCATTTTTTGAAATATCCATTGCCCAGGCCCATATGTTTTTATGACATCTATCACCCCATTTGTGCCTAACCATAACACAAATTATCATAGCTCTTGGGATAAAGATGCAAGATACTTTAATCAGCATTTTTTTTAATTTCAGAACAAAATCAATCACACAGTATTAAAGGATTTGCTTGATCCAATCAAAGAACTCTATGAAGATGTAAGGAGAAAAGCACTAATGAGATTGGAGTATGAAGGGTTGCACAAGAGTGAGGCCATCACAACACCAGGTGTTAGATTTTATAATGACCCAGCTGGCTATGCTATGAACAGATATGCTTATTATGTTTGCTACAAGTGCAAAAAGGTATGCTGTTATTTATTAAATGTATGTTATCATTTCAAAAGTAGTTTCTTAAAACGGAACATAGGTTTAATATATTCTGTATGGAGCAGAAAAGCAGGAAAAAATGTTGTTTATAGAATCATAATTTAAAAAATCAAGTGTTGGGCTAATGAGATGTACATAGTATCTTAGCTAAAGTAAAGCTCAAATGTGTATACAGAGCAAATGAAATACTTTGTATTTCAAAAGCACCTTAAGTCAATGGCCACTTACAAGAAGGTGCAGCACTTCCTCCAGTACCTACTCACCTCAGGCTGCTACTCAATTCTGACATAGGGTTCGTTGAGCATACAAGTAACTGTTACAAAAGCCTTACAGGTGCTTGCAGAGCAGGGTATGTTGCAGTTTTTGATTTGTTCATCCTGAGCCTGAGGGACATTTTCAGAGTGACTCAAAACCACGCACCTACAGGCAGAGTTGAGAGAGATCAGAATAGTGGAGGCCACTGAAACAGCAGTCATTCATCAGATTCCCCTTACAAATGGAATTGGTTAAACTGAAAAGAATAGTTAAAAGAATATTTGTCTCTGGTTTAACATCCAATCATTTCTATATGCAATTAAGGCATATTTTGGTGGTGAAGCTCGTTGTGATGCTGAGGCTGGACAAGGAGATGATTATGATCCAAGAGAGCTTATTTGTGGTGCATGCTCTGATGTTTCAAGGGCTCAGGTGAGTAAATAACTTCTGTTCATGTTTTTAGTTCATTCTGAAACTCTGAGTACCTGAACTGTACGATAATTCACAGTCATTTACATGCACATGCACTGTATATATATATACGTGTACATGTATTGTACAGTCTTGTGTACTATTAATATATTCTACAGAATGTAGAAGTGAGTTGTTGGGATTGTTAGAACGTGGCTACTTCATTGATTGGTGTTGTCTTCCCTTTGTTCAGATGTGTCCCAAACACGGTACGGATTTCTTAGAATACAAATGCCGCTACTGCTGTTCAGTTGCTGTTTTTTTCTGTTTTGGGACAACGCATTTTTGCAATGCTTGCCATGATGATTTCCAAAGAATGACAAGCATCCCTAAAGAAGAGCTCCCACACTGTCCTGCAGGTAGGACTTTGACCAAGCAAATTTACCACACTGAATTCTGAAATAAGTAACAAGTTCTAATTGATATTAGCTTTTCTTGGTGATATTTTTTTGGTTTTCTGGCAATGTCATTGCACTGATCATTTAAGCATTAGCAAATTCTATAGAGAAAGACATTTCAATTTCCCTGTACCAGGTCAGACACCAGATGCAGATGTATAAAACTGTATACTGATAGAATTAACACATTATTAAGTGATATATCTGTACTTAGCCATTATCTACAAACTGTTACCCCAATGCCTTAGTTACTAAGTTCATGTGCCGTATATTGATTTGATATTAATATTTACTAATTGAGGGTAAAAAGTGTGATCTTTTTGTTAAGGTATTTACATAGAGTATGTAAACAAATAAATTATGATTCCTGCTATAACCTTAGAAATATTGTTTACCGTAGACTGTAACTCTCAGTCATTATTATCCATTTTTCTCTTAGCTTGTGCAAATTTCTTCCAAAGTATTAATGAGATAAAACTTCCTTAAGTGACTCTCTATAAGCATCTTGCCTTTTTTAATTTGATTGGTTTCAATTACATGGCACTTTGATTTTTTTTTTCCTCTTCAAATATCAATTCAACATTTGAACAAGATGTATTACCTTCACTTAGTTTGGGGTTTTTTTTGAGGAAATGTAATACATGTTTGTTTACATTGTCTGCAAGCATTAATCTATTCTTTTCTTTTTTTCCCCTTGTTCTTAAATTCACTGTAGGTCCCAAAGGTAAACAACTTGAAGGAACAGAATGTCCACTTCATGTTGTCCATCCACCCACTGGTGAAGAATTTGCTCTGGGTTGTGGGGTTTGCAGAAATGCTCACACTTTTTAGATGAGCATTTTTTTAAACCAGAGCAAAACAGGTGCCCTCATCCCTCAAGTGTCCTGAAAACAAAGTCCAGCTGGGATGAGGATGGGACCATTCCATAACCCAGGTAAAAGGAACAATTTACAGTGCAAGAAGGATGCCAAATACCATGTACATAATTCTTGCTGTGAGATATTGACATTTTTTTGAACCGAGACATCAAAATTTGTGAGGTGTTTGCATGTGGCCATTACAGTCATCGGCTAGGAAACATTGGACATTTACAAATAAACAATTGTTATTAAAGGATCTGTGTGTCTGTGGACTATGGATGATGCTGGCTTTCAGGAGAAAGAAAAAAATATTGATTATTGTATACTGACTTTTTGTAATCTTGTACAATTGTAACGCATCACAAGTGGGGATGGGAAAGAGGAATATTCTGGTTTATTTCCTAGACTGTTATTAAAAAAAATGTGTTAGGAAGGCATAAATGTAACAAGTATCACACTGTATATAAAGGTATCAATGTTTGTCCTGTATAAGAAATATTAAATTACAACAGCAGTTTCATTTAAACTTCTGGGTTATGTTTGAGCCTGAAATTTTAATGAAGTGCAATACTGAGTGTGCCTCATATCTTGCAGCTGTAAACATAATGGAATGTACATGTCAATAAAGCCACTGTACATTTTTATACAGTGAAAGTCTAACAAATGTGTAAGCCTCCATTTTCCACTTCTAAAACAGAGTGGGGGTGGGAGGGAAGGGGAAGAAGAGAGGTGACCTTTAATTATTACAGCAGACTTTTGAACAAAGGTAGGGAAGTGTTTTGGTAAACTGGTGGTTCTGGAAGTACTCAAGACATGAAAAGCACTGCTCCATTTCTCAACAGAAAAGGTGGATAAGTGTGCTAGCATTCACATGAAGAATTGTATTTCCATTTCAAGAGTGTTCTAAAACACAAAAGAAGACTGCATTTTAAATTATTTATGATCAGTTTTATTTTACTGAAGACTCCTAATCACTCCCACTTTTAGGACAAACAGCTTTTTGAATTTCAAAATGTCATTTCATAAGAGTCCTAAGTCCTCTGCACCTGCATAATGAATACAAAATATAACTTCAAGTTACATCTTTTTTCTACAAGATTTTCTCTTTAGATTTTTTTTCTTAGATGTGTTCAACTCCCTTTCTAGCATTTCTGTCTTGAAGGTGATGAAAAGTGTGTTACTGCCTTTTACATTTAAGGTATGGGTAGATGGCATCCACACCAGACAATGTTGATCAGACTGGAGCCATGAGATCCATCTTGCCTAACTTCAGACGTCTGCAATCACAGAATCACAGAAAGGCTGGCGTTGGAAGAGACTTCTGGACACCACAGGTTCACCTAGAACAGCATATGTATCTGCACTTTGAAATAGTTCTGAATAGTTCACACACCTGTGAAATACAGTTGATCTTACTCACTGTAGCTCTGCCAAGGCATCAGGACAGGCTGGATCCATGGGCTGAGGCCACTTGCGTGAGGTTCAACCAGCCCAAGTGCTGGATCCTGCACTTGGGTTACAACAACCCCATGCAGTGCCACAGGCAGGGGGAAGGGCTGGAAAACTGCCCAGCCAAAAAGGACCTGGGGGTGCTGGTCAACAGCTGCTGAACATGGGGCAGCTGTGCCCAGGTGGCCTCTGGGCTGTGTCAAAAATAGTGGGGCCAGCAGAACCAGGGAAGTGATTGTGCCTGTATTGGGTGTCTGACCCATTGTCATTTTTAGAAAACTGGAGTGTAGCACCATCCTTACAATTCAATTCTATTTTTGAATTTTTCAGCCTTCTCTTTTATTTTAGATTAATATGAGTATGAATTTAGGAAATTGAGATTATGGTGTGGAAAGGACGTGACACTGTTCATGTTTATTTAAAATTGATGAAGTGGGGGATAGGCAGTACTGCAGAAATGTTTCTCTCCCACACACCTGACCACTCCAGGGAGGCAGCATGGCCGTGTGTGAACATCAGGCTCTTGCACAGAGCTCAGCTCCTCACGTAATGGTTGAACCTTGGACGCTGCTCCCACACTGTCTCAGACATTCACGTCACCACATCCCCCCCATGCCGATCTCTGCCGGTGATTATAGCAGATGCCAGCACAGGCCACTAATCAGATCAGTCCACAATAAGATTGCTGTATGCCTTTCCAGCAGTCTCACATGTTTTTCTGTCAGCTGTTGATCCACAGCCCGCGCAATGGAAATAGTCAGTTCTTGTTTGTACCGCCCTGTTTGCCACAGCCCACCACACTCAGCTCATTTATACCAAACTCAGCTCCTGACCAAGGTGGGGCCCCAGTGCTTGCACTTGGGTCATTGGTTTAAAAATAACTTAAACTTTTATGGGTGTATCCACCCACTGAACACAATATGAACAGTAAAAGTTAATACGATACAACTAATTAACATGTCACCATCAGGGAGATGATAGGCTTGGTCCTTACAAAACAGGTTTTGCTAATTCCATCATACTAGGCTCATGTTTCATCTGGACAGAGGCTTAGCTGGAGAGCTTCAGGCCCACCCAGTCATTCAGGATAGAACTCAAACTTGTGCAGGGCTTTTCCACAGACCTCTCGTTAAGCCATGCAGTAGCACACATGGCAGGTACCAGAGTGCAATGGCTGTAGGGGAGATGCCTTGTCCCTCACCCCAAGGAGCACTGGAAGGGCTGTGCTGTCAGCGCCCCCACTCTTACTGACAGGTCTGCTAGTGAGCCTTTGCTGCCAAGCCTTCCAGGATCTGGCTTCTCACCAGGTTTTCCTACAGAAATGCAGCCAAAAACAGAACAACACACTAATTACACAGTAGCCAGATGCAATGGGGACTGTGAGTCATTGCTAATCACCCAAAGATGTGCCCTGCCAGCTGGTCCAGGGGTGGTACTACCCACCTCTGCAGTCTCCTGGGATTCAGGAGGTGCTCTCTGCTCCTGCCTCAATGTTTCATGTCGGCTCTGGGCTCCTCATTGAAATACAAACTTTCTTTCTGTGTATATGAAAGGGGATTTGGACACTGAAACTTTGGATTGGTACTTGAGGCAGTGCTTTGGGTCATCCACTGAGCAGCCCATGCCACATGCCCTTTGCTATTGCCATCCATGGTATTTCTTCTATACTCCCGCTCATTTCTGCATCCCAGGCAATTCAAGTATCCTTAGCCCATGTTAGGTCTCAGCTAATCTAGTATTTCCACCTCCCTGTCCATTCAGTAATATTCCTTTCCTGAATGTGACTATACATCCTCCCCCACACAGTTCAACTTTTTGCTCACTCAGCTGCCCTGGAGAGCATTCCCACTCCAGCCAGCCCTGTTCCTAGGTCTCACCTCTGCCACATACTCTGCCAGAACAGCCCTTAGAGGAAGGAAGGATGGCATTAAGTATGCTGGGACACAAAGGGAATGCATACTCCACTGTGGCCACGTGGGCAGCAGTGTCACGTCACTTTAAACTATTGATGAGAATGGGGTATGGATCTACTATCAGTAACTCACCATCCTAATGCTAATTCCTAACAAGGATACTTGAAACTTGGCTGGGGGACCTGAACAAATGCTTTTTAAAAGCATTTGCCTGAGGGCAGGTTGTATCAGTGGACTCTGTCACGGAGAGGTAATTGCAATGGGATGATCCAAGCTCCAGGGTAAACACAACTCCCCACAGGTTTTGCTCTAATGGACATCACATGTGTAAGATGATATGCTGGGTTTGCATCCATCTCTCTCTCTCCCTTTTCTCCAATACAAACAGAATTTGAGCAACAACATTCCAGTTGTTAGTCATAAGATTGTTGTCTCTATTTCTACATCTTTGGGTTTTTCCATACTCCTAGTGGGTTGTGGAATCGCCTGGGTTCATAAATCTTTATTTCCCTCCTGATGGAGGCTGGGCACAACTATGTACCTCCCACCAAGCAAATCCTGCATTTTGGCACACCCCGAGTGCCATATTGCTGACTGAATTCGACATTTCCCATGAATAGGTGCCCACTGGCAGGACTTTGGGTCTGTTCATCCAGCACTCTCATACATTCAAGGAACTGGTGAATAACTTCTCGGTTTTGCCTCCAGTACTAAGATACAAGACTTAGAAACAAGCCATGTTTGAAAACCAGCTTTAGGGTGTCCTTGCAGGACACATTTCACATGACACGTAAGGTACCCTCCTTCCGTGCCTTGGTACCAAGGTCAATCCTAATACAAATGCCAACCCCTCTTAGCAATAAGTCTGGGAATTTTTACCACTGTGGCTTGCTAATCATAATAACTCCACACCCACTGGCAGTCAGCTGAACTGATCTGCAAGGAGCCACACAAAGTACAGAGAAAATTCTTGTAAACCAAAGAGCTCCTCTACCAGGATGCTGCCAGACCAACCTATCAATGAGCTGGCACTGCCCTTTCCAGCAGCACGGTTCTGTCCATGGATCACACCGTGGCAAAGACGAGGTGCTGTCTGTGCTGCTGGGCACAGCTCAGCCCACTCTGCCCATCCGTATGGCAGCCCTAGCCAAGGCCATGCCACCAGACTCCCCTATCAGAGGAGCTCCAGCAAACAGCAGAGTTTACTGTATTACCTAACAAAATAGAGTGGTACAACAGCTTTTACCCATGAAGCAACCATGGAAACCATTCATCTGGAAAGAATTACTAGAGACTCTAGAGACAGAAACAATATTTAGACAGTGAGGAACCTTTTAAAATAATTATCTCCACCTTCTACTGAACCATAAGCAACACCAGGTAATAAGCGTGTTGCTGGCAACACTATTCTGCTGTTGCTCCTCCTAAGTTTTATCTTTTTATTTTTCTGTGGCCATGAGGCCTTAAATTGACACCCACTGGTTTAAAGACCATTTTATTTGCAGCTACTGTTAAAAAAAAAAAAAAAGAAGTTGAGCTACAGCTTCTATTCTGTAAGTTCTTGCTCGTGATGGATAGAATATAGTTATTTTATCAGTCCATAATACCACGTTCTAACAGTATCAGAAAGTTCCTCAGCACAGAAAATCTTCCAGTATAGACATATTAAGAAAATAAAACCTGGAAGTTTCCCTAATGATATCCATTATTGAAAACCATTGACTTCTTTTGGCATTGATAAAGAACAGGTTCAGCTTTCCTCTGTTTTTCAGCACAATCTGCTGAGAAATAAGATTGTCACAGACATTCTAGACCAGGTTTTTCAGCCAGTACTAATCACATTAATATTCTCAATATTTTTCAGAGCTTCTATTTTCATGTAATCAGAGTGGGCTACTCATGCCCTGTAAGCTTGACATACTTTCATCATAGCTGGATCTGGTCTGCGATGGTTACTTAATTCTCTTCCAACTGCTTCTGTGATTTTCCCCTCTGCACTCTTACCCTAGCCAAATGCAAGCCAGGCTTATCAGGGTGGAGCACAGCTGCTTGCTTCAGGAATGCTTCAGAGCTACTTGAATATGGCCAGAAAATCAGCACAGGAGACTTTCAGTGCTAAGAGGTGCAGCATTTATAATCAAGGCCTGGCATTTGAAATGTTGCCGTGGCTTCATCAGGCAGGCAGTCTGCCAGCTGAAATGAGGTGTTCTGCACAACTTCAGCCTAGGGTGCTGAGATCCCCTGTTAGACACTGGGATTTTACTGGCTATCTCTTGGCTTTTATGTCTGTGGGCTGTTCCTCATCTTCACATGGTGACAGTGAGGGCCTCTTCACATCTCTGCTATAGGTGAGTGACTCTCCCACCAGAAAAACTGAAACTTCAGAGAGCTTCTCCTTCTCTTCTAGAAAAATTAAAAGCTACAATGCAGTTTCCTCAATAGTCTCATTTTTGCATAGCAGGGCTCAACACAGGCTCTGGCGTCTTTTTGTTACTCCTGAAAGCGTACACACACAAAAAAAATTATAATTTAAGATTTTCCCCTCTCAAAAACCCATCTGCTGTTAGTTAAGTGATTAGTAAGGCAGTGACTACTGAATGCAGACACACCTGATAGAGGTGTCCAAGTTACTGACTAAAGCTTCAAAGTGCCCAGCCACCGTTGGCAGCAGCACGGCTCTTTCACAGACCAGCCCAGACCTGCGGATGTTCTTTGAACCTTCACTGCTTGGCCCCTTCTTAACCTGCTGCCACTATCTCAGTGCCAGCTACCTGAGTCCAAGGGCTCTGCAGGGCTTTGCCTGCCAGCTAAACCAGAAGCAGCCCTGGGGGTCACAAGGAGCCCACACCACAGCTGCCTGCAGGTTTCTTTCACTCAGTTCTGATAAACTACCCGGTTCTTCTGCTTTGCCCACAGACACTGCAGACATTTTTGTCAGTGCTCTGCACCAGGTCCTGGTTTGGCCCCAAGGACAGAGCTGCAGCTGCCCTTCTTGCTGATTTTAGCTGCTGTGTCCACAAACAGTGTGATGCTGGGAGTTCTTTCTGCACATGTTCTCGTCTCCTACACACACAAATGGTGCCTAAAACTTACACATGCGGTTACAACAAAGTAAAGGGCAGAGGCAGTGAGCCAAACTTTGTTTACTCTGAAGATAAGCCAGCAAATTGTAACTGCTCAGCACTCTTAAGAAGTTCCTCCCAGTAAGTCAATACAGTAAAACTTGGATAATGCAGGGTTTTAAAATCATGTTACTTAAAAATAATGAAATTGCAGCTGTTAATCTCCCAAGACTTCTACACAAACTCAGAAAATATTTGTTTTGATCAAAAGATATTTGGTTAGTTTTTTTATTTCTTTTTCTGGAGACACCAGAATTTGATCAGAGCATAAATCTCTGAAAATATATATACACACACATATATATACACCCGCACACATATATATATATATATATACACATACACAACACATGTAATGCTGCCTTAAACAGAGACCAGGAGAAAGAGCAGCTGCTTGCTCAGTATTTGTTGATAAAAAATAGATCCTTCTCCCCACAGACTGGGCCCAGGTCTAGTTCAAACCTTTGCAGTCAGTCTTTGCAGACTTTGTCTCCCACATCTCCAGCAGTTTGCAAGTTACATACTTGCAAATATGACTTGTCTTTACTACAGACAGTAATTGGGCACTGTTATCTTCCCACCATTAGAAACAAGCTCTGAACTAGAACAGGAGGGCTGAAAAGGGAATTCCTAAGCACCGAGAATGGAAGGAAGACACGGAACATTTCCAGATGAGGACGGCAAAACAGTTATTGCAGGTTTCTTGACAGTATTGGCTTTATTCCTAAACACATGTCATTACCTACCAAGGTTTATGTAGCTGTCTCATATAACTGAGCAAATTATATCGTAACATATTTGCTATTACAAGGTTGTCTAAGATACTCATTAATCTGCACAAGGTGAGGTGATAACTCACCTCTTATCTCCAGATTTTTGTTGCATTTCCTGAAAAGCTGAAGACTGGATGTAGATTCATAAATACACATAAATACAGAACTATAATGGCTGAGCTTTAGTAAACAGCTTAAAACATTCTGAAATGGAGAAAAAGAGATTATTTTCTCATAGAAACTCAAAATAAAAATTTATGTTCCTCACTGAAAAACAATCCTGTTTCTGGACAAGTCTTTCTCCCCCACTAATAATCTCAAGGAACTAGGCTTTAAAAAAATTTAACCGACTTAAAGTATGCAAGGAAATGTATTTCTACAAAGTGCTTCTTAAAAATCTCAGGGATGGTGACATTTGAGTGGCCACTGAAGAATGTTTCAAAGCCATTTCAAGACTGGGGCAAGCACTGGATCACAGGTACTGTTTCCAAGGAACTTAATGACAGCAATTGGGATTACAGCAATTTGAGCAGTAATTTATTTACTATAGCTTGCAATAAATGAATAATTAAGTTTTGTGAATCTCAACAACTGTAAAGAGCTTGGACACATACAGGGCTGAAAAAGGAGGCATATTGGAGTGTACCACATGCACGAAGCACACATGACGACAAGGCGTTTGCAGCCCATGGGAAATGTCACACATCACTTTGTCTTCTCTGCCTGGCAAAATCCCAAGCACATCATTCCCAGCGCCTGCCAGCCCCAGGATGCATTGGTGGTTTGCTTTCCCTGTTACATCTGTTCCTAAGGCCAGCCTCACATGGAGCTTTCAAATCACAGAACATAACCGGCTGTACTGGTGAGGAAGGTCCAGCTCCATTGCTGACAATATTCAGTGTGCCCAATTGTGCCCAGGTGGCCGAGAAGGCCCTCGACATCCTGTTTGCATCCCAGCAGTGTGGCCAGCAGGACCAGGGCAGGGATTGTCCCCCGTACTCGGCACAGGTGAGGCCGCACCTCAAGTGCTGTGTCAGTTCTGGGCCCCTCACTACAACCAAGACATTGAGGGGCTGGAGTGTGTCCAGAGAAGGGCGATGGAACTGGTCAAGTGCTTGGAACACAAGTCCTAGGAGGAGCGGCCGAGGGAGCTGGGGGTGTTTAGCCGGAAGGAAAGGCAGGGTCAGGGGGGTAACCTTGTCAATTTCTACATCTCCTGAAAGGACGCTGTAGCCAGGCTGGTGTCGGCATCTTCTCCCGGGTAACCAGTGACGGGACAAGATGACATAGTCATAAACTGTGCCAGGGAAGGTTAAGGTTGGACATCAGGAGGAATTTCTTCACAGAAAGGGTTGGAATGGGTCGCCCAGGGAGGTGGCGGAGTCATCATCCCTGGAGACATTTAAGGAGAGACTGGACGCGGCACTGAGGAGGCACTGAGTGCCATGGTGCAGTTAATATGGAGGTGTTCGATCACAGGTTGGACTCGATGATCTCGGAAGACTTTTCCCACCTAACTGATTGTAAGATTCTCCCCGGTACGCCTCCACACTTCACTGCCCCCTCCCTACCCGCGGCCGAGGCGCCCAGCCCCGCGGCGCGGCGCGGAGCCGGCGGGAGGCGGGGCGGGCGCCGTCCCTGGCTGCGAGGCGCCGCGGGCGGGGTGCGCCGAGGGGAGGGCGGGGCCGCCACCTCCCCGCCCGCCGCCATTTTGGCTGGTCCGCGTCGCTTCCGCCCCTGGAAGTAAACAGAGAGCGAGGCAGGGAAGGAGCCGAGCAGCGACGCGGGCGGGACGGGAACGGAGCGGACGGCCGGGCGAAGGGGGCGGCGCTGGGGTCGGCTTTGGCGGAGAGAGCTGATGTGGCCGGAGCGGAGGCGCCGGCGCGGCCCGAGCCCCGGTTAATGCGAAGCGCAGCAGGGAGCCGCCAGGTGATGGGGCGGGAAGGGGCGGGCGGCGGCGCAGCCGGACCATCCGCAGGGTCCCAGGCCCCGGGAGCGGGCTCCGAGCAGCGGCGGCGGCGGAGCTCGGGGCCTGCCGGGCTGTCGGATCCCCGCGCCCCGGGCGGGGCTGGGCCGGAAGGAGCCGACCCTAAGGGGAACCTTCTCCCTAAATCCTAGTCCATCGTGTTTCGGGGTCGCTGCCTCGCAGCCTTCCCGTGATAGCGGTAATAAATCTTGAAACCCTCGCTGTGTCCAGCGGAACAGGTTGTTTGCGGCAGGGAGGGGTTGGGTTCGTGTCCGGGTCTCCCCCACTCTCAGCCCGTGCTCCCCTTTAGCGCATTCCTGGTGTTCCTAGAACAGCCTTTGTGCGGGGGTGAGGCACAGCGAGCTCGGTTGGGCAGGCTCTTGGGAAGGCGTTATCAGTCGGGTGCAAACAGCTCTGCACAGTTTGTTTTGTTTGGTTTTGGTTGTAGGTTGTTTGGTTTTTTTTTTTAACTGCCGTTCTGGGTGCACCTTACTCGGCAATAAAAACAATGTTGAGCACGTGCTTTGCTCCTCCTCCTCCTGCTCGGTGACTGAACTGTGAGATTAGGACATGACTATGGCAAACAAGATAGCGTGGGTTGCGCCCAGGTGCGGAGTTCAGAAACAAGCCCTTATAATAGGTGGAGAAATTTACTTGGAAAATCTTAAGGAGTCAGGCACCCCGGCTTAATCATCTCTCTGCCCCGGTAGAGTTGGGTATTGTTGTTGGTTTGGTGTTTTGGTGGTTTTTTTTTCCCTTTTCTGCCAAGATCTTGGCTTCTAAAGCAAAGTTGGTTATGGCAGCAGTTTGAAAAACCGTGATACGTGTGTGTCCTGAGTGTGCTGAAGGGAGTCAGAAGCGAGGTTGATGCATTGCTAAGAAGTGATAAGCAATCATCACTTGAAAAATAGGTTTTACTCATACAGTAATTTGCTAGCATGGAATTTTGCATCCATGTCTTCCTTGTTGAAAAGTTGGCCTCGGATTTCGAATGGTCAGGTCTTTAAATTACTGGGTATGCAAAGCAAAGTGAACTGAACTTCTAATTGCATTTGCTTGTTCTTACATTAAATACTCAGAAAGGTTTACTCTCTTAAGTGGCCTTTTAAAAATAAATGTATTTTCAGATAGCTCTGTAAACTTCTGCAGGCAAATATGCATTCTTTAAATTTTGTATTTGTTTTATTGTTGGCACGTGAAGAGGTTGGAAGCAGTTACATTTAATAAAACCTATTCTGATACTTTAAGTTCTGAAATGAGAAACTAAAAATCAGATGAACAAATTGGTTAAAAATTAGATGACAGGACAGTCATGTAGTTCTTAAAATAATGTTTTTAATCTTGAGCTTAGACACTTTTCCTGTTTGGAACAAGTTGCCAAGGAAATATTTTGAAAGGTTATATTTAATTTCTTTTTAATTACAAGGTGTCAGTAACAAAGTTGTCTGGAAAGGTGTGGGTTTTCCCCATCCCTTGCTTTAAGCCATGACATTTAGAATGTGTAACTTTTTATTTTCTTGGAAGAAGAAATCATCATCACTATATCTCTAGTGATGGCTTTGCTGTCTCTTTTTTTTTTTTTTTTTTAGTTGTCTGTTTATAAAAATGTGGGACAGTATCCCACAGCTTCCATGAGTGAGTTTTGGTCTCTAACCAGCGTATTTTAACTACTTACAGTTCATCCCAGTTAGCTCAGTGGTGCACACTGAGTGCTGTCAATGACCTAGTCCACTCCTGTCAGCACATCCCAGAGACCTTTTTTTTCAGGGGAGAACTGGATACAGTTTTGTCAGTGGCAGCTCCCTCCTGGTCTTCTCTGAAAGGGAGACAAGAGAGAAAAAAACCCCAAACCCTACCTTAATGCAGGTGATAAAAGTAGCATGCCTAACTGGAACATTTATGCAGGTTTACTACCTTGCTGGCAAAAGATGAGACAGGCTCTCTGTAAAGGAAGACTTGGAGAGCCCAGTCTAACAGTACCTTGTGTAGCTTTTTACAGATGGCTTTGGAAAGACTTGGGCATCAAACAGGCAAGTTTGATGAATTTGGCAAGTTAATAGCTTGCCTGTGGTGAATGCTCGTTGTAACCTAGTTGTTTGAAATATCTGTTTAGCCTAAAGCTTAAACTAATGTTGCATTTCAGACTAGCTTATTATAAATATTGTTCTTGTACCAAGCTGAGTTATTATCTCTGACAGAAACACGACGGGCTTGCAGCGCATTTGCCAATTAATTCTTGATTAATTTTAAGTTGAATCCCAGTTTCACGGTTGCAAAATCCAATTCCTTTATATTTTTGTTAGTTGCAGATGGTTCTGAGTCACTGTTCAGTTTTCTTGCTTTTCTTCACTGGTGAAGTGGCTCAGCAGCAGAGCTCTGTCTCTGGCAGAGAGCTTGTTCCAGCGCAGAAATTGTGCTCTGCATAGTCCCAGAGGCAGGAACTGAATCATGGAAACAGGTCTCAGGAAGCAAGTAGAGATTTTTGCCCAGTGCTGTTTTCATCCTCTGCTTGCCTCCAAGTGTGCTGGGAGTAAAAACAGGAGTTGCAAAAAGTCGAGACAAATTTTCTTCATCAGTCTTTTGTGACCATATGTTCAGGTTTGTCTGCATCATCTTATGAGTGGCTTTAGACCTTAAGTGATAGCTTGCCTCTGTCATGTGAGTAGCTAGGATTAAAGCCTTTTAAAGATAGGTAGGGAGGTGCTGGCTTTGAGAATAATCTGTGGTGCATTGGATTATGAACAGTATAATTTTTAGCTGGCATTTTGTTTTAAGAAGTCCTTCCAAACTTAGTCGCGGTGCATAGCAGGGAAACTTAACTTTTCAGATCCCAGGAGGGCTGGGCATGTTATAATCCTAGACCTGTACTTGAATGTTAAACCAGGATGATTTTGCTGGGCATGAAGTCCTTGTTTATCTTCCAGAAATCAGGGAGGCCGGGGGTACTTTATGTGTCCCCACACCTGGATTCTCTCGGCTCTTTAGAGACTGGAATTGAGCACATTGTAGTCGAGTATGAGGTAGCAAAGCCCTTTAGGACATGATGTGCATCACACTGAGGCTTTTAAAAATAAATGATCACATGCCAAGTTCAGTTGTAAGATTGCATGTACAAAAGAACACGTTTGGATTAAAACCCTGTGAGCCCTAGATTTATTTCAGATATATGTAGTGGTAAGGGTTTGGGTTTTTTTCTCTCTAATAATGTAACATAAGGTAGAAGTTGTTTAAGTGATGACATTATGGAAAAAGCATCTGCTACAACCTTTTACCTCTGGCTTGCTGAATTTAATACAGTTTTGAAGAAATTTTTCTGGCCCTTCTCTAAATTTTTTTTGTGGGTTGAAACTTCCAGACTGTGACTGGAAATTTTCTGTAATCCCTATTTACTGGTTAGTTGGAAAAATGAAAGCACACCAATGGATTTGTGAAATATATTTTTAAGGATACTAATTTAAAACACATGCCTATTAAAGTAAAGTATTTTAAATAAATAAAATTTAAAAGAAAATATTCTTCCTCTCTGAGAAAAAAAAATTATTTGTCTGATACATCTGCAGTAGGCAGTGCCTGCAAGCATGCATACTGTAATTATTTACTTCCTTGCCTGATTTTTATCTCTACAGTTCCAAGTGTTGTTCCTAATAAATAGGACTGGGGCAGCAATATTTATGTGAGTGTTCAAAAAATTGTTTAGAAGATTATCCTTCCATTAGTAGAACAGTAGAGTAATAATCAACAACACAGTAAAGCAAATTAGGTTCAAAGTGTTCTCAAACACACAAATGAAGCACTGAAAGGAGAGTGACTGTTATAAATGGGTTGGCACTGTTAATGATTAAAGAAGTAATATTAAAGATATCAGTTTAGATGATAATGTTATTTCTGGGCTGCCATTTTGGTTTGTTACTTGGGGTTTTTTTCCTTTATATATGGCAGGAAAAAAAACCCCTGCCAAGGTGTTGTTGCATAAAACACCCTTTTTCAACTCCACAGCTTTCTATTAATATTGTTCTCAGCTCTTGTACATTTACAAGATAAATAGATTTAATTTTGTTATTACTTCCATAGAATGAAACGAGGAAGGAAAACTAATGAGGCCAACAGCAGTTCATCTGAAGACACAACTGGGAAGGAATCCAAGAGACATAAGGTTGTAGAGAAGAAAACCACAGTTGTGCAGAGTCCTGACTGGGCAAACCTGCTCCAAGACATTATCCTGCAGGTGTTCCAGTACTTGCCACTTCTGGATCGTGCTCATGCATCCCAGGTCTGCAGGAGCTGGAACCAAGTGTTTCATATGCCTGATCTCTGGAGGTGCTTTGAATTTGAACTGAATCAACCAGCCACATCCAACCTGAGGACTACACACCCTGAACTAATCAAGCAAATAATAAAGAGGCATTCCAATCACCTGCAGTATGTTAGCTTCAAGGTAGTGTATTTTAGAGGCTTTTTAAAAGTCGCTTTGATTCTAAAAGGAATAGGGCAACTGTCGGTGTGGTAAGTGGCCTTGTTTGCAGGCTTCATATATGGAAGAAATGGTTTCTCTAAATGGATGTGTGGACATGGAGGTTACCTCCCAATCAATTTTTTGGATATATTTTCAGGACCAAAACTTGGAATAACAGTACTGAACATACCTTTTTAGTGTCTTACTTCTGTTAGATGAGAATTTTTTTGAGTGGTGCTGTCATTTGTTTGGGGTTTTTTGTTTGTTTGTTTTGTTTGTTTGTTTTTTGTGCGTTTCTTATTGGGTTTGGCTTTTTTGGTTTTTTTGAGATTTTTTTTGTAGCAGTTTAGCTGCTTGACATTCTGCTTCATGAAGTGGACAGGAATAGTTCTGATACAACTGCATGTGTGGGTTACTGCCTCAGAGTTAAGTTCAGTCAGGATGCATAAGTTGAGCATTTCCCCATTTCACATCCTGGAGGTACTTGGCTCTCATATTCATGGTTTGAAAACATCTAATGCACAGAGAGTGGCTTCAGTAGTACTGCTCATCAACTAGCAGTTTTAATACTAAATTGTGTGGGATTGTCTGTGCTCAGCACAACTGCATGTCAGGGGACTGAAAAAGTACGTGGGTAGTGCAAGTGCATGTACTGATTTTGCCTGGCTGAGAAATAGCATTTGATGAGAATTGGTTCTGTTCACACTGTGGAATTACTTTCAGCAGAGGAAAACCTTTAATGTGGGCTTACATACCAGTGTGTTTTGGGAGGGTGCTGTGAATCTCATGGCTGCATATGCATCAACTGTGTGAGAAATTTGGAAAGGAAATGTGTTCTGCATACTTGTTTCTGAGATCACACAGTTCTAATGCTGGAATCATCAGCATGTGAGTAGCTGAGTCACCTCTGCTTGATCACATGTATTGCTACTGCTTGCTTGCAATACCAGGTGCAAACTGTTACCACAGGGTTTGCAGGGTTTTTATCAGCATCCAAATAGAGAAAACCTGGGGCTGTAATGGAATGACCTCCCAGTGTCTTATCTCCTGTCTGTGTTGCTTTACACCCAGAGAATTTCAGGTGCCCTTTGCTTGTGGGATGATCCATCATTTCTTTCATGTGTCACTTCAGTTGTCCTCAGTGCTGCAGAATACACAAGGAAGTGAGTGTAACTCACCATTTCTCTGTGAAGGCTGAAAACAAGAAGGGTGTTTTTCTGTAGGCAAAGACAGATGAAATTGTTGAAGGTCAAGGTTTTTCAGCTTGTGTTTGAGGAGAAAATGAACATTTATTGGACTTAATCTGTTGCTGTCAGGGTAACATGGCTTATGGTGGAGTTAAATCTGATCCTGTGGTCAAGCTTTATACTGTTCTGTAGGTTTGCAAAGCTGTCGTGGCTGCTGTACATCAGGGGTTATTCAGAAAGCACATCTGAGTGTCAGGGGAAATCCAGTGGAGACACACTAAGTGATTTGGTTGGGTGGCAAGCTGACTAAGGAAGGTTTTGGGGTTTGTGTTGGTTTGCTTGGTTTGGTTTGTTTTAGACTATCCATTGCATGTTGTGGTTTTAACAGTGTAGGGCCAGTCATACAGGTTCATATGATAATGCACTTAACTCTCCAGCAGCTCAATTTTAGGAACTGAGTCACTGCAAAAAGAAGTGGCTTTTTCACATAGTAAAGGGTTTATAGAATTCTTGCATTTTGGTAAGGAGGAATGTAAAGAGGAATTGGAATAGGCTGTGCACCCTCCACATGTTTGTTACTTGATGTGGAATAAGTGTCTTGGAACACACTGTTTAGCTGACCCCTCAGCATGCTATATTTTACCAAAGTGTTTAGAAGAGTCGTTAATTTATAGTAAATAGTCTTGGATTTTTGGTTCATACTTTTTTGGGGAATAAAGAATAACACTGATGGATTCACAATGAGGGCTTTTTTTGACATCACGTTTCAGAAGGTAAAATGAAAAAAAAAAGTTAAAGAGTGTATTTGCAGTGCTTTCTGAACATGAAATTCATTTTGTTTTAAGGTGGACAGTAGCAAGGAATCTGCAGAAGCAGCTTGTGATATTTTATCACAGCTTGTGAATTGCTCTCTGAAAACACTTGGGCTAATTTCAACTGCCCGGCCAAGCTTCATGGATTTACCAAAGGTATTTTATTATGTATATTTTCTATTGCAAAGTGTTGCAGTGTTTCATCCAGTACTTCCGTAACTTTATGAAAAGTTTTATCATAGAAATATGAATCTTTTATGAAGAAAAGTCTATTAGTGGTCTAGTCTCTAATAAAGGGAGGAGCAGATATGTACAGTGATGGATATATCAAGTTCCATTCAGTCTGTGAATCATGTGAGAACATAGGCCTGACCTTGTTCTCTCCAGTTGTCCTGTGTGTTGACCTCAATGTAGTGCTGAGCAGCATGGTGCAGTTTAAGAGGCTAGACAGTTCAGGTCTGTGTGGTTGTGTTGTGGGGTTTGTTTAGGAGACAACTGCGATCAAATGAGCGTAGAGTTTTATCCATGTGGACTTGCCATAGGGCTTACACGATCTCTTCAGCAAGAAATAGGATCATGATTTGCAGGGCTTCATGTCAGGCAGTCAGGCATCAGCATCCTTGTTGAAGTGCATTGTATTTCTGAAATTTTCAGCCAAGATTTTTACTTTGCATGTTTACCAAAAAATCAGATCTTGGTAGAGGGCATTTCATCTGGAAGACAACAAATCTCTCATGTGCTTCTAGAGAAGCATTCCTGCTAGTGAGGTGGATGTGTGCTATTGCTAAGGAGCAGGGGAGTGGCTGTGAAGGGCAGATACAGACTATTAGCTGCATTTCAGTGATGTCATGGCTGGTGGTGGCAGTAAGGACAAGGAAGAGCTAGAGACAGCCTCAGGAAAGGAAGCAGGCTGCAGGTAAGAGCTACAGGAGGGCTGTCAGTTATTGCCGTGATCATTGCCACATCATGTAGTTGTCTTGAATACTTATTTTAATTCATAGTTTTCAAAGAGACTTTTCAGATATTTAACCAGTTTTGCTCTGATTCTTTTTCCTTTTCTGATGTTCTTTGAGGTCTGGTGGTAAGAAAACCTGAATGTAGTGAAAACAATCCACAGTGTGTTAAAAACACTTTGTCCTTTCAGCTCTTTTTTATTGTTTTCTTTATTAATCTGAATGTTGCTTTAGCTCTCCTAGTTTTCACTGGAGGGATACAGTAGGGTCATGTCCAGCTTGCTGAGGAATTACTTTGCAATTGTTCATGCTATGTTCTTATTCAGGTTCAAGGCTTATAAAGCACAGGCTTCCTTTTTTTGTTCTCAATAAATTCACATTTGGCCTTTTAAAAAATAGATTGAAAATAAGCCAAAATTAGCTTTAACAATAATTTGCCTTATGGTGTTCACAACTTCAGTAGTTTCATCACTGGCATAAGGGACAGCTAGTGAAACTAAAGAATTGAATTTGGCCATGACTGGATTCTTGTGAGAAGCTGTTAGTGACAGGTCCCTTAGATGAGAAGCAGCCAAAGATGAATTAATTTGGAAAATGGTTAATACTTTTCTGTGGGTTTTGGAATTTTTTGGGGGGTGTTGGGGGTTTTTATTTTTATCAGATTGTATAGGAAGTCTGAACTACTTGGCATTATCTTCATCAGTGCTCTTTTGTTGTCAAGTGACCTGACATGTGGCAAATATCCGTAACTCATATTTGGAGTTGTGTTGCCTGTTTTTTCACTAAGTACATTCTAGATTGTTTAGAATCTTTTGAAGAATCATACTACAGATGTAGCAATACTGAAAAGACTAGCTTTTACATGTTGGAATATTGCTTGTTTCCCATTAGCTCTTCAAACTGGATGGTTCAGGTTACCTTTTTTAATAAGTGTGGTTAACTTTCTTTGCCTTCCTGTTTAACAGCCTTCTTTTTCTAAACACAGAGAATAAAAACACAGTACTAACACTCTCACAGTACAGAGTTGAAATAATATTAAAGCATCTTCTCTTCTGTACATATGTAAGCAGCATACTGTCAGGATAGCTGGACTTGTCTCTAAAGCCAAAGTGTGTAAAGATTCTGAGTTGAACTTCCTGTTTCCATTTGCATGAACTGACTTTGAAAGTTTGTGTATAGGTGAAAGCAGTAAGTCCTATTCTAAATCTAATTGTGTGGCAGTTTTATCAAAAATCACAAATATATCACCTAAGAATGAACAAATATTGTTGCCAGGCCTTCTTTCATATAACTATATCCAGGATATGTGCCTGAGGCTCAGAGTGAAGCAGGCTTGAAATCCAAGTAGTAGAAATCCAATCAATATTTTTAAGATACTTAATGTAGCGCATGGAGAAGATACTTTTTTGAAGTATTCTGTTTGGTCAGTCTTATAAGAAATCATGAAGTAACTCGTCACTTCATACCACCAGTGGTTTCTACAGTCACTGCTGTTTCTGCTCCTTAGTTTGTGTTTCTCAAGTTCAGGTTCCCAGGGCTCTGTCTTTAATGTTAAGTTTCAGTGGTTATGCAAAAATGCTGAGCACTTGTCATACCTTCTCTATGCTGCTTATTCAGTAATTAATTGATTTCCTGCTCCTTGGCTCTGTTTGGACCACTCCAGTTAGCTTTCCAAGAAATCCATCCAAACCCTAAGTACTCCTGTGTGGGTGGTAGGCAGGCAGTGCAGTCATTTGGCTTGGACACAAACACTCCTGACTATGTTTGCATCTCACCAGTGCAGCACAACTTGCCATGCAGGAATTCCTCTTCTAGAAGCTGCTTCTTTTAGAGTGTGACTTGCCTCATCTGTTCAAAGGACGTTAAAAAATCCTCAGAATTAGGACTTCTAGGCTTTCCCTTTGCTTGTGGTCCTTCTGTAGGTTTAAATTTGTGCAGTGGATTGCCCAGGGTCAGGTTCTTAATTAACATCTAATGTTACACATTCTAATTTGCCCAATTCATAAACTGATAGCAAAAAATTATTACACTTCCTCTACTAAAAAATGTCAGTTTTAGTATTGGTTTTTAATAATGCAATATCAAAGGCTTTTTCAACAAATAAGAAGTAAAAACTAGGACTGCTGTGCACAGTGTAAAACCATCGAGATTTTTACTTCAGATACTACTCTTTCATTTAAACTTACTTTTTTTTTTCCAGTCTCACTTTATTTCTGCACTGACAGTGGTGTTTGTGAACTCCAAATCCCTCTCTTCACTTAAGATTGATGACACACCAGTCGATGATCCGTCTCTCAAGGTTCTGGTGGCTAACAACAGCGACACACTCAAACTGTTGAAAATGAGCAGTTGTCCTCATGTTTCTCCAGCTGGTAAGCTGCTGTGGTTTTGGGCTTAGCCTGGTTGGGATTGGTTGGTTGGTTGGGATTTTTTAATGTGTGCATTAAATTCTGTCAGAAACCAGTACACCTCTGCAAAAATAGGGGTGGGGTAAGAGGGAAGATGAGTATGGTATTGCCAGTAACTGTTCCTGAATAAAGTGCTTCCAGCTGGTGGTCAATCCATCTATCCTGCCACTTCACAGTCACTACTGGGATAATAATACAATAGTGCATGTCTGTTGTAGGCAAATGGTTAACCTCATGTGGAACTTAATGAGAATGTATCCAATTGATCGTGCACTGTTTGTGCAACGGCAAATTATTCTAATACAATTAAGCTTTTTTGGAAAATGAGTTTCTTTTCCATACTTTGATGTGTGGGGGGTTTGACTGTTGCCATGCCATGCATTAGGAAGATGCTGGTTTAGTCATTCTGAAAGAAAGTCATTGCTGGAGAATAACTGCAGACAGCATCAAAAGGGGGAGATGACACTGATCTGTGCAAAACTTCTGCTGTGACCAGATGTACTTCTCTTAACACCCTTAAGTGTGTCTGTAACAAGAATGAAGCCAGCTCATATCAGAATGAAATCTGTCAAGATTGTTGAAGTTCACAAGATTAACATTTGTGGTAGACTTCTGCAACACACAGCAGGTTTAAGATTTATTCACAACCTATCAGCTTAACACTCAGTTTTCCACTGAGAAAGGGAAGAGGAATTGTAAATGAAATGCTGGCAACTTAGTATGATTCCTCTTCTGAGAAACTACAGAAGCTATAGAATCCATAACACCATAACTTTCTCCATGCACATACATTGCAGCTGTAATTGGTAGATCTTTATCTGTCAAATTCACAAGCAGGTTTCCTAAAAGGGGAAAGGAGAAAGCAGTGCTGTTGCAGAGGGTGTGTTATTGTAGGGATAACAAACAAAACAACCTTAATACCTTTTGCAGGGGTAGCTCTCAGACAAAACCTTGTGCTTGATTTTGTATGAAGAAGTCCTGAAAATGCAGGACTGGTGTTTTGCAGCAGTTTGGTCCAGCAAAGTGTTCATGGATTTAACTGCAATATTGGCTCCTCCAAAGCTTTCTAATCATAGATGGGGGTTGTTTAAATTGGCTTGAGGGGACTGGCTTTTCCAACTTAAAATTGTTTTTTGAGAATCCTCATGTCTGAGAAATGCAAAAGCTGTAATTTTTCTGTCAAAAGGAAAAGGCTTCAGCAGTAACTTGTCACTAGCAGCGAGAGAGAGTCTTTTCCTTCGACTTGGATCAAAGAGTAACCTGTCAGCTCCAGCAGACTTTGCTGGTTTGTGCATAATCCTTGCTAGAAGGCTTCATTGGAACATCATGCACATGATAATTTGGGAGGAGACGTGGATGTGTTCTGATTGATGTATTTTGCGTGGTTTTAAATTGAAGGAACAAAGGGTAAGAAATGGTCGTGCCTGTTTAAGGAGCACAGCCACTATTGTCCCTCATGGAGTGGAGATGAATAGATTGGGTTAAGATGCATTAGTAACAAAACCAGGGTGTGCTAAGCAAACAGTAGGAGAGTTTAATTGCTTAACTCAGGTATGGGTGTGCCTTGAGATGGAGAACTAAGTGGATGCACTGGATTTGCCTGGCACTGTCTTGCAGGGCAGTGAGGGGGCCACAGGAGTGGTTTCTGTGAAAACTGCAGAAGCTTCCCCATGTCCAACAGAGCCAAGGCCAAGCCCATCAGTGACAGTGGTAGTGCCTCTGGGATAACCGTTTAAGAAGGGGGAAAAGGTACTGCAGGAGAGCAATTGCAGCTGCAGATAGGAGTGAGAATACATGAGAGAAACAACTCTGCAGACACCAGGGTCAGAGAAGAAGGGGCTGATCCAGGTGCCAGAACTGAGATTCCCCTGCAGCCCACGGTGCAGACTGGTGAGGCAGCTGTGCAGAGATCCACCTGCAGCCCATGGAGGACCTCATGTTGGAACAGGTGGATGCCTGAAGGAGGCTGTGAGCCTGTGGGAAACCCATGCTGGAAGAATCTCTTAGAAGGAAGAGTTGAGAGAAGGGCCTATGCTGGGGCAGGTTTGATGGCAGGAGTGGACCATGTGGAGAACATGGGTCTGTTCCTGAAGGACTGCACGCCATGGAAGAGAACCCACGCTGAAGCAGTTTGTGAAGAACTGTAGTCTGAGAAGGATTCCCACTGGAGACGTTTGTGGGGGACTCCATGCTGGAGCCAGAGAGGAGTGTGAGGGGTCTCCCCCTGAGGAGGCAGGAGTGGCAGAGGCAATGTCTGACAAACTGACTACAGCCCCCGTTCCCTGTCCCCCTGTGCTGCTGGGAGGGAACGAGGTAGAGAAAATCATGAGGAGGTTAAGCCTGGGAAGAAGAAAGGAGTGAGAGGAAGGTGTGTTAAGATTCAGTTTTGTTTCTCATTACCCTACTCTGATTCAGTAAATTGATTTCCCCAAGTTGAGTCTGTTTTACCCATGATGGTAATTGGTGACTGATCTCTCCCTGTCACCCTTGTCTTCATTCTTGAGTTTTTAATTGTATTCTATTTCCCCTGCCCAGCTGGGGAAAGGAGTGATTGCACAGCTTTGGAGGGCACCTGGTGTCCAGGGAGAGACAACCCACCAAGTGGAACAAAAGAAGGAAGCTGGAACATGGATAGTTGGCTTCAAGAGCAGGCAGGCTGTAAAAATAAGACTCTTGAAGGAGAATGTGACCTGGATTTTTTTTTTTTTGTAATGGGAATATTATAATTAGCAGGCTGCAGTAAATGTGGAAAAACTTTATTGAAACAAAAACGCTGTGAGTTGCAAAACTAATTAGTTATAGATGCAGTTAAAATGTCTTCAGATTGGAGGAGGGGAGAATGTTCATTACTAGGTCAGTTCTGAAGAATTTTTTTAGTGAAGGACAGAAAAGAGTAATGAAAGTAGAGCAAGAGACTCCACTACTGCAGGGATAAAGGAAAAAGATTGGTATCAAACAGTGAATTGCTGTACAAAGATAAAGAGGCACATTTGAGTTTGGGCTGGAGAAACAAAGGCAGTGATGTATTTCTCATCTTTGTGAGCTCATCTGAAGTTTCTTCTGGTTGTTGTTTCTGCTCCAAAATACTGTTGGAACAGAGGGAATGGAAAGTGTTCCTGTAAAGGTGGTGGTTCTGCTCTGGCATAGGGATAGGAGGGCTGCGTCTCTTGGAGTGGGAATTGGGAAGCAGAGCGGGTGTCAGGTGTGCCTGCATCAGGGACATCATGGGTCAGGGATTTTTTGATGCAACTCTGTGCAGTAAGAGCAGAGAGCAGAGGCCTTTCCCTGTCAGTGACACAAAGGTGTAGGCAGTGCCATGGGATGTTCTGTGAAGTACGTGGGCTCCAGGCAGGCCCTTTAGCTGCTGTCTACACTGTATTCATTGTCAGCTCTGCATGTAGGATGCAGAATTGCATTGACAGACTCTGCATATCCAGTTTGATACCCATAAAAATCACAGTAAGTTGAACCCCAGCTCTCCCCTTTTTGCTTTGCACTGGTCCATAATGTATCCCTAAAGTTAACAAAGTTTATTTGTGGAAGGATGGCAGCCAGGACAACAAGCTTTGTCAAGATGAGATAATGTATATGGATCTTGAAACTGCCTAAAATATTTTATATCTCAACAGACCTAGGTATTCTGAAGCAGCATCTCTGAGTTTCCTTAGAGAGTGATCATAGTAACCCTTCTCATTCATGCAATGCTTTTGCAGTGATTTTTTTTAGAAAGTGTTTCTATGCTCAGTATAGGCTTAAGTTTAATAGCTGCACCTTAAAATAACTGCTGTCTTCTGAATGTCTTCCTGTTGCTTCAGAGCTATAGTGTATTGAGTTCAGGTTTTTCAGTTTCATGTTAAATGCAATGTTCTCATCCCCTCTATTAATGGAAAGGCCATATCCCACATTTCATGCAGTTTTCTGGGTCACATGAAATGCAGAGGACTGTATGCTGTTCTTAGGGCTTTTTATTTTTTCAGTACTGTTACCAGTATAATACCATTGCTTGTATCTACAAATAGTATGAGTGGAAACCTTAGACTGACCTGGATTCTCTTTTTAATGCTTTTGTTTTCTGTGAGCAATCCTACTTATATTGAAGCATTAAAGAGAGTCTGAAAATTGCTCTTGTAGAAACTAGCGCTCCAAGTGTTTTGCCTCTTTTTTGTAGTGTTTTGCCTCTTTTTTGCTGTAACTTTTCCAAATGTAACCATTTATACTTTCCTAGAAAAAACAAATACTGACAGCAGCGGCCTCTGTATTGAATTAAAATCTAACATTCATTTTACTTTTGCTCTACGTTTGCTTTTCTTCAGATGACAAATTTCATTCACGGTTGCTTTGTCAGCCACAGAGCAGTCAGCAGTTCTTCCAGAGCTGGCTAAGGAAATACTTTTATCATGAGTAAGGACCTTTTACAAAAACGAGGTTGAGTGTGTGTGGTCTTACAACAGGGCAGAACAGTCAGAATATGCTATTTATATATTTGTCACTTCTGTTAATGTATTTGTTCACTTCTTCAGGATTCCCAGCAAAACAGGGATGTAGTCACGTTGTGTCTGTCCCACATGTGGGTACAAAGAAGTCACGAGGTCCTGCTTGTGAAAAAGATTAATGTTCAGGTTGTCCGGTGTGAATTGGTTTTGATTTAATGTCTCGGTCGCACGTTTGAAACAGGTGCCCACAGCACCCTCCCGACACACATAAACAAATTCCCTCCCGTTTTTTGTCCAGTCATCGGTGTCTTTCTGTGTGTAACCCCTTGCACAATGTTCTCTCCTGGCAGGTATCCTTTGTGTGGCTGACCAGTGCCATGGCCTGCGTGAGCTGGCGCTGAACTACCACCTGCTGAGCGACGAGCTGCTGCTGGCCCTGTCTTCGGAGAAACACGTCAGGTTGGAACACTTGCGCATCGACGTCGTCAGTGAAAACCCCGGACAGACTCAGTTCCACACCATCCAGAAGAGCAGCTGGGACGCTTTCATCAAGCATTCTCCTAAAGTGAATTTAGTCATGTACTTCTTCTTGTACGAGGAGGAGTTTGACCCGTTCTTTCGTTACGAGACGCCCGTCACTCACCTGTACTTTGGGAGGTCGGTCAGCAAGGACGTGCTGGGCCGCGTTGGGATGACGTGCCCGCGGCTGGTGGAACTGGTGGTGTGTGCCAATGGACTGCGGCCGCTGGACGAGGAGCTGATCTGCATCGCCGAGCGGTGCAAGTTCCTGTCGGCCGTGGGCCTCGGAGAGTGCGAGGTCTCCTGCAGTGCCTTCGTGGAGTTCGTGAAGATGTGCGGCGGTCGCCTCTCTCAGCTCTCCATTATGGAGGAAGTTTTGATTCCTGACCAGAAATACAGCTTAGAGCAGATTCACTGGGAAGTTTCAAAGCATCTTGGTAGAGTCTGGTTCCCAGACATGATGCCCACTTGGTAAAGTCCTTAAAAGACTCCAGGGCGAATGGAGTAGCACCTTAAACCCAAGCTTACCGTATTGTAATTTCCTGTATAAGCTTATTTAATAATACAGATTTTACTGCAAGCTAATTAATGGTTTGATTAGAAAAATAATTTGTCTTTCAAAAATGGTTTTGGAACTTAAGAACCAAAAGTAGAGTTCACAGCTTCAAAACCTATTTTTATCCAAACAAAATTCAGATTTCTGTTTTAGATTTGTTCTTTATCATTAAAAGTGACCTCAAGCATTTTTGAAAATAACAATTATTTAAAATATTGAAATGTACTTGCAAAATACCAGTTTTAATATGCTGTTTTTCTTGATTTAGAATAGTAGTATTGGACACAATCACATTTGATCTTAAAAAGCCAAACAAAACCCCACCAAAATTGCATGCTTTTGTTGCAGACTGTAGCTTTTCTGAATCCGGTCACCTCGATGACAAGATGACGATTATAAGTGTTTAGTAGCCTGTGAAATACACACATTCTGTTAAGTCATCAAGACAAGAGCAATACACAATAATAACTTTAGACAACTGAAGTAGTAAGTTTACCACCTTGTTCAAGAGATTATTTGATCCATCTAAAATGTATTTAGAGCGTTAACCAGTAGTGTGAGCTACCAAAAGTGATGTGGGTTTTTTTCCACCCTCTATGCATTTTAATGTAGTTTGCTTATGGGGTCTCAGATCTGCATCTAAACCTGTTTTAAGGTATTTTATGTCTAGCTCAGGAAGCGAAAGCATTCCTGGGAGAAATGTAGATACATTGTATTTAAAACCACACTGGAGTTAATGAGCTTTTCTTGCACATTAACTGGTTTGGCAGCATAGGCGAGATGGAATAATGTATGGTTTGTGAAACGAACCCAGCAATGTTATTCCAATGACGTGGGTGAGAGCAGTGTGAGGTGAGAAAGGTAAAATTTGAATGTTGACCAAGAAGCTTTTCACAAAACCTTAGACCTTTTGGCTGCTTTCAGTTTGACAGAAATGACATTGGAACTGTTGCTTAAGCTGTATAAACTAACTGTATACTGTAAATCTGTTTCAGAAATGTTTATGTATAAAGTGGATGTTTGATAGATAATTTTTGTATACCTTTAATTCAGCTAGTTCTGTCATTTCATAATATTTAACAACCCAAAAGGAGTAGACTTGGTGAAGTAGAGCAATAGGCAAAAATTTGTTTTGAACATTTGATAAACCAGTTTTATTAAAGGAAGTTTTTAGTTTGTAAGTGGTGTAGGCAAGACACTGCCTGTGATCTGGATGTGGCTTCTGACTTCATTTCTTACTGCCAACAGTTACTTTCTCTGTGAGGTTACTGATGGTAACACTGAAGTGTTGCCCAGACAGCTGCATGTTTGAGAGATGTGGTCAGCCCCTCAGCAGGGCAGAGCTGCCCCTGTGGGCTGGGTTGAGCTTGGCTGGTGGCTGCTTCTCAGCTGAGCTGTACAGCCCCTTCTGGTAGTAAGTAGATTTCCTTCATCTCTGATTTCAGTCATGTTTATCCAAATGTATAATTTAGTGTAATACACTTATGATTGTATTTAAGTTCATAACTATATTTTGAGCAAACAATGCTCACAGCGGACTGGACATCTTTATAGGGGAGTTGTATGTTTCTGTAGAGCTTTGATTTAAAAATTGCATTTTATGAAATACCCGGGTTTTGTATTAGAATTTGTTAAATTAATGTAATACTGTAATTTGCTTTTATTTGTACAAAAGGTGTCAATATATTTAGTCCGTAAAAGTAAAAAAGCTCTGTGTCTTTCATAACCTGACTTCTAGAACTGCCTGTATGAGAAAGGTGGAGTAACACTTGGAATAGGATTTAGTTTGCATTAAATTGATGTGAAATAATACCATTAGTAACAGAGCCAAAACCTATTTGGACCTTGACTGCAGGTGTCCCGATGCTGGCAAGGTAAGTCACCAAAGTGCTGGTAGTGGGAATAACTGAAAGGCAAGGCACAACCTCAGTACCAGGTGCTACTCCTGGAATTCACACCTGTGAAACCCAGGCTCACAGACAGACCTCTCAGAGCCTGGTGTGAGGAACATATTAGGAGCTGAAGGTGGCAGGGTTGGTTGTGGCAGAACAGCTTCCCCAGCAAGGTAACTGGCCAGCTCTGAGAAGGCTGTGGTGTTGTACAGCTTCAAAAAGTCCTTCCTGAATGCAACACCGCATTATACTGATTATTAAGGTGTTCAGCACAAGAAAACTGCTTAAAAGCAATTGTCTCTCTCTTCCAGTGAAGGTCAGCAGTTTTTATACATTGAATCAATTACTGCATCCTTGGTTCAAATAATCCAGCTATAACATAAACTTGCCAGGCAAGCCTACAGTGTTTTTTGAGCAAAATCTCTATGTTTTATTTTGCCTTCTACATGTTGAAATAAATGAAGAATAAATGATAAAAATCATGGCACAAGTAGTAGTACCACAAAGGTCACTAGAAACATGAACATGAGTGTCACAGATTTATCATTTTTCCCTGAGTTTACTTCTTACTTTCAGAATAACAAAACTCAGTGTTGGTTCAGTTGTCCAGTTTTAGTAGGACGTAATGTGTGCAGTAAAAATCTTACCTCTGAATCCAAGTGGTTACAAGTTGTGGTACAGAAGGCAGCAGCTCTCCTAATCCAGAAGAGCTGTGGGTGGGTTTGTGAGGGGGCAGCAGAGAGCATTGGTACCAGTGATTTTCATTGCACAGCCCTTTGGGAAACAGGAGCAGCACACTCCATCTGACCTTGATGTATGATGAGCCAGGATCTGCTCTGCTGAGAACCCTCCTGGAATGAAGTGTGGCTTGCTGCCCATGTGGCAATGCAGCAGTTTTGCACAAGACCACTGTGCAGACATGGAAAATGATGTAGTGCAGAATGATTGTGTGTTTTTGTTCTCAAGTGCAACATGTATAAGAGCAGGGAGCAGAACCAAGCACAGTCTAAAGTGCTGAACAAGTCCTGTATTCAAAGTGTGAGTAAAGACTGAGTGACAGACAGGCATATCCTTGAGCCTGGCAGTTTGGACAGTCCCCTGGTTCCTACTGTTGGGAAAATGCTAATACCACCTGGCTGTGAGTGAAATGAGGTGAGATCCTACCTGTTTCTGCTCCCTGTGTGACTTTCAGGAGGAGGCCATCCTTTAGTGTTTGAGGTGAACAGGTGGGTTTCAGTCACAAACAGATCATCAGGTGCACAGAGCTGTTTGTGGCATCTAACACTTCCTTTTAAGTTACAAAAGTGTCATTTTTATGGATCTAACTTTGTAGGCCTAACTCAAGGACTGGGGATCCTGCCTACAAGAGAACACTGCACTCAACAACTTCAGCTCATTCCGGTGCAGTGATTCCAGTTTAACTGCAACAACGGCACCTCTTTCAGGACTGCAGTTTGTACTGGTGGTTTATTCCCACCCACCTATGCATTCACTCTGAACAATTAACACACCCCATCCCCGCCCCGTTGAGAGAAGCAAAGAAAGTGAGAGCTCTCTCTCTCTCCAACCTGTGCCCAGAAGGAATAAATGCTGGCCTCAGAAGGAACTCATGTATGTTACATAAAGAGCAACTCCTACATTGACAGTTGGCACCTTTAAACTGAGGGTAGTCAAAGTGTGAAATAGACACGGGTGGCTGCATGGAGGAATCCCCACATCACTGACAGTGCGATCTCTGGGCTTGGTTCTGTGATCCTATTTCCCATTCAGAGCTTTGAACACTGGGTTGTGATGTTGAGGCTTTTTCCTGGGAAGACAAATGTGGGTTTAACAACATTGAGAGTTTCAAAGTCATAAAAACATGGATCAGTAAGAATGTAACTTCCATAGCCAGGCCTGCTGCAGCCCCTTTGACTTCCCTAGAGCCCCCTAGGTTGCCTTCCTGGTGGTGCTGTGTGGTGCTTGGTTGCTGGCTGGGGTGAAACCATGACAGTATCTTAATCCAAAGCTAAGCTCAGTCACAAGGGCCTGTGACTTTGGCTAAAAAGACTCAAGTCTTTCAGTCTGAGGCAAAAGATAAAGTTTCACCTAAGAGTGGAAGTAGCAGCTTGAAGAGAGGTGTGCTCATCCCCACTGCCTCTCACGCTAATCCTGTTACATGATAATGGAATTCAACTAATTAATTTTAGTGACTTTCTGAATACAAGGGTAATTTTCTGCCATTCTTATTATTTGAATCCAAGCACTGTGTGCTCTCCTCTGTGGCTGCAGCAGGCTATTAGCTTGGCTCAAGCCAAATGAAGCTGCAGAGCTGGGATCCTGTGTTCCTGCTTGGCCACAAGACAGCGATAACCTCTGCAGGAGCACTATTCATTCCACAGCTAGTTTTAAAAACAACATTAAAGGGAGCAGTGAACACTTGGAGATGATTACAATGCTGCAGCTATGGTTTTTCTGTGTGCAGACACCTCAGTAGTTTCCAGGAAGCCAGTGTTCCTCTGGCTTTGGTCCCTTGGGTTTAAAGGGAACTAACTCGTTGCCAAGGTGCCCTAGGCTGAGCCTGGAACAGGACTCAAGGACAGCACAGCTGGCACAGCACCACCACTGCAAACATCACTGCCAGCAAGAGGCTGCAGTCACATTTTAGAGGCAGCTCTGGACAAGCATGGATTTTCAACTCCAGTATCGATGTCCCACAAGCTGTTGTTACTTCTTTCATAATAAGATTTTTATGCTTTTTTAAAAAAATTGAAAGGATTATACACAAGTTCTATAAAACTGACCCAACTGAAGCCTCAAGTAGACTGGTAGAGCACTGCAGTTATGCATCAATCGACATCAAAACAGGCAGTTTGGCTTTTATCTGTGCCACAGAACACACATGACACTGAAGAAGAGCCATCTGTATGTATTGTGTTTACAGTGCAGTTGAAGGAAGCAAAGTGGTGAGAAAGCATCACCCATGCCATCCTCCAGTACATTCACTGCCCCAGAATACCAGAGAATGGTTCACAGCTGTACAAACCAAAGAACATCAGTGTAAGGCACTTGTTGAAGGAACTGGACACATCAAGACACTCATGTTGAGCAAGTCAGTCCTTGTAGCTTGTGTCCCACCTCCGTTGGTGGCCAGGTGCCATCTGCTGCCACATGGGCACGTATGAGAGCACCTGAGCCCAGAGCAGGCAGCTGCCTCCCCCTTCCCCCTCGGGAAAGCTCTTCCCCCACTGCAGAGCTCAGGCAGAGGAGCCACTGCAGTCTCCTTGCAGGCAGCAGGGGCCACGGTTACACAGAAGCCGGCCAGGTCAGAGATGCTGAAGCTTTCATGAATGTGTTATATAGGTAGTAAGAAAACAAACGCAGAGTCTTTCAGCAAAGCCTTCCCAACACAATATTTTACAGTCAGCAGTGAAATATACAACCCCCTTTAAAACACCATCATGGCAGTGCTCCAAACTCCTTAAAAATATTGTGCCACAAAGGCAAGTTTTGTTCTTCAGTAGGCAGTCATACACCAAAGGATGCTTTGCTTCCACCAGGCAAAGGGACCTCTTCATAAATTATTTTGAGATAAGGGGACTTCATAGGTAAAAACCAGTATTCCAAGTTGTAGAAGAGGTAAAACTGATGATTCAAGATAACATGATCAATTATTTTGAAAAGATCCACAAAGAATTCTCTGACACTCTGATGAGGTTTAAATGGATTGTAAAAGTCTCTTATAGCTGCTGCTAGTGTCTTGTTTCCTTCTGGCCCAAAAATAGATGTTTCATTCCCCAGATAAACAGGTTCTCCACTGAATAAAATTATGCTTGTATAGTTTGTTTGTATCTTCTTGAATACAGCTCCTAGGTCAGCTAGCTTCTGGTAGGTTCTCAGTATAAACTTGGAGCACTCGTAAGAGTCAAACCACACTGTCGACTTTTTGTCAGGACTTGCTTGAACTGTCCAGGTCTCGTAGTAAATGCCAGTCTCATTGTCATATTTTACCCACTGTGCCATTTCATTAAACATGGTTCCTGTAAGAGATGAAAATAAGTATTGCAGAGATGAGGTAACAAATGCAAGAGTCAAAATAATTTCCATCTATTTCAAGGTTTACCTGCCTCCCCTGCAGAAGTTTACCTACCTGACCTCACCATACACAAACACAAGGCTTAGGTTGGAGAGCCAAGAGATAACCCACTGAATAAACCACATTTACGTGCAGGTTATTTAAAGTGTGCTTCCTTTTTCTAATCCTTTTCCTGCTACTATGCCAGAACATTCAAACATCACAGAATCATGACACACCTCATTTTGCTTTATCTATGCAAACAGGGCAGAGGTAGTACAGTCTACAAGAGATGCTTGGCAAAATGCTCACCAGACCAACAGACATTTCCGCACTTCAAGTTTTAATTAAATTCAAAAATTCAGAGCAGAAATTTTCATGTCTCTTCGCAAAAGGGATGCAGACTAAGACATCCTGCTGATTTAGCAGCTCCACAGCTGGCAAAGCTGAATTGAGCCAAATTATGAGTGGGATGTAAGACTCATCACAAGTAAGATGTGATGCTCTCTGAAGGGAGCAAATTCAGCTCATGAAGCTGTTAATCTGTCCTTGCATCCACTCACCCTCTTTGAGTAGAAATCTGGAAGTTATTGTGAAATTCAGACTCTCAGACATGCTACTTCCTTAAAAGTTTCACAGAAATGGAAAGTGAGAGAGGCGAGGGGGACTGTTAAAAATGCCCCCACGAGGCACCAGTGTAGCCTCACCTTTTTTGGGCAACAAATGAACCACAGAGAGAGGAAGCACAAGTTCCCCCAGCTGTATGAAAAATTTTAACTTGGTATTCATACAAAAGAATCCAACCATATCAGGCATCAAATATTTCAGTCATGAACTACAAATTCACAGGAAAGCAGCTCCACTTTACTCCCTTGTTTAAAGAACTGCCTTGAATTTCTTAGCACCACTGGATAGATGACGCAGAGACTGAGGCCAGCAAAGCTGCTAAGGGCGGAAGTGGGCACACACAATGCACCATGTCATGAGCTGTAAGGTGACTCTCCACTGTGTCTTGCACACTATACCAACTTCAGAAGCTCTCTACTGTGTCTTGCACACTATACCAACTTCAGAAGCTAAGTGATTTTGGTCACACACAACTCTCCAAATCCTCTGTGAGCTCTTTTTGTCAGCCATTCACTCTATTGCTAGAGCAATCAATCAGATTTATTTGAATGACCTTTTTATTTTAGGATTGCAGTGATCAGTATATACCAGGAAACTCTTCTGGTGATCACCTGTGTATTTTGAAATGTAAGGCCTAGGTTTGTTCTATAACATATGACAGAGACCTATTACTGGGGACATTTTCACAGTTTTTAGGACACATAATGAGGGAGACAGAAACAGAGATTAATATTTTTGTATCTTTGAGACTGTTTCTAAATATGCCTTATTTGTTTGCTCAGTAATGAACATGTTTTCAACAGTTTTTCTATCTCAGCAGTCATCTGCCACTTTACAATAGAAGATTTTGTTTTGGTGAAGCCATGTGAAAAGAGTCCATAATGACTCTGTATAAGCTGTTTTGCTATTTTTACACTCAAGAGACTCAAGTGTTTTTGTACAGCAACACCAAATGACTCTCACTTAACAACCCTCCAGTGTGAATTGTTCAAAAGGCAGCAGCCTCATGCCACTTTCTGTATTCAAGAACATAATTGAAATTAGCATCATTGACTAACACTGCAAATAACTTACAGAACATAAATTAAAAGACACTGCTTTACAAAAGACAAGGCTGACTCTATATTTTGTATTAACATTATCCAAAACATCTAAAACCTACCTGATATTGTGGTCACAAGAACTAAAGTTCCATTTGCCTTCCAGTGTGCATCATCTATTCCTTCATAAAAGCAGGCAGCTCCCTGGTTACACCAGAACGGTGCGTCCATGCCAGGCCGCAGATGTGGAAATGTGCAGTTCCCAAGCTGGAAAAGCTCATACCATTCCATTGTGTAGTTTTTGCCTGTTAGAGAGCTCTTGAAACCGACTGCATCATGCATAATTTTCTGGAAAATAAAATTTAAAAAAAAAACAAGGAACCAAACCAGCAAAACTTTGATTTTGTAACAACTTCAGCTTCACCTTTACGGAAGGTAATATGCTCAGGAGCTGTTCTGTAACAGGGTGAGAAGAGGAGAGGGAGTTCCTGTAACATCTTAGATTCAGTAACACTGAAGCACAACACACCAGATTGCATGACAGATACTTTTATCAGAGCATCAGGCTGCCCCAGTGGTTGTCTATCCATCCATTGTAAATTCTGTCACTTGGAGGCAGATACTCTGTGGGAACTCATCATCAAGACTCAAGCTGACTTTTGAATCCTTCAAAAAAGGATTCATACTTCATGGGGTATCAGAGAAATAAAGAGCAGAACCAAGTTACCAAAACCAGATCTTGCTAATGAATGCCATAAAACTAATGAGATAAATACTTCATTTAAAAGCTGTATAGTAACAACATAAATCTAAACTTAGTTAACAACTGAGATAACCATTTGAATTTATTTCCATTTTTTACTCTTTGTGCTTGGTTTTGATTCACTAACATTTCTTTATTAATTAGGAAACATGCTTTGAAGATTAATTTTGCTACTGCTATAACTATTAATATTACTAAAGCTGAGACTTGTATGACTCCATGAATGGACACTTCAATTCCATAGTGATCATAACACTCAAGAAAGAACTGTAAAGGCAACCAACTCCTCATGATCCACCATTCTGACCAGCTGGCTGTCTGCTCCTGACAGATACCAATGTCCAAGCAAATATGTGAGTTTTTAACAAGAGAAAAATTAATACACTAAGCAACTATTTTACCTGATACGAGGGGACAAATGAAAGTATTTTCTTCATGGGGTGATAGCACAGAGGAAAAGACATCCAAGACATAAATGGTGTGCATATACAAAGCACTCATGCAGCTACATGGGGGGGACTCACCAACTGTTGTTCATGCTCTTGTCTTTAGCTGAGCTAAATCCTGTACATTTTGTTTGAAACTTAGTGCTCTTTGGGTATCCTCCCCACAGACAGCCTAGCTCGTGTGCTGTAATACTCTTCCATACAAGCATATCCCAACCTTACAGCTCCCATTCTTGACACCTGCTGTTAAACTCAGCTGAATTTATCACTATAACTTTGTTAAAAACATCACCTTACCAAATGTCCCAGCAGGTCCCCATACTTGAATTCCCATACTGGAGCCTGTAATCGATACACTTCAATGACATCCTCTTCTTTCATCACTGGAATGGCAGAGCCAGTGGGACAGAAGGTGTAACGAGCTTGGCAGTAAGGATCAGTTTTGGGACGGTAATCAAAGCGCCTGTGTTGAGAAAGAGAAGCACACAGAATGCCAAATGCACTGCTTTGCAGCTGGAGTAACTGGCACAGCTTCCTGAGGGGACAGCTTACGTGTCCAGCACCCCCAAAGACAGATTCCGTGACCCAGGCACTGCAGCACCTGGAGTACACAAGTTCATAAGGCTGCTGGGGTGCACATCTGCAGAAACAGGACTTTGGGACTTAAGGCTCACAAATGGAAGTCATGATGTACCGACTGTGAAGGAGTGGAAACAATGCGGATTACAAAGGGTGACATACTCACAACATCAGGGACACAGACGCTGCTGGGTAAAGAAAAGCTTGAGATCTGCCTCAAAAACAATCTCCTGGCAATTTATTTACATAGGGATTGACCAGTCTGTTCTTGCTATTCTATAGCAAGAGGTCCCCAAATGAAGCTATTTTGACTCTGCAATATGGCCAAGATCAGAAAAATAATTAATCCCACTATGCTAATTTAGATAAAAAGGTCTAAGAACATAGCTGGGATCATTGTTTGCATTTCATTCCTATTAAACCTCAAAAACCAAAGACCTAATCCACTTCCTATCACACTATATACAAACAGCAACCTTTTTGACAAGTGGGGTTTGTGTGGCCAGGTTTTGGTAGCAGGGTGACGACAGGGCTGGTTTTGTGAGAAGCTGCCAGAAGCTTGCCCCATGTTAGACAACACCAGTGCCAGCCAGCTCCATGACGGACCCTGCGCTGGGCAGGGCTGAGACAATCAGGAAAGACAGCAACACCTTTGTGATTAAAGATTTAAGAAGTAAAAAAAAGTTATTGCACCGATGTAATTGTGGTCAGAGAAAGGCAGGGTTAGAGTATGTGAGAGGCACAGCCCTGCAGAGATCAAGGTCAGTGGAGAAGGAGCAGCAGGAGCTGCTCCAGGTGCTGGAGCTGACATTCTCCTGCAGCCCATGGAAGAAATCCACACTGGGGCAGGTGGATGCTTTTAAAAATGCCTTGAACCCACAGAGCAAGCTGCAGACCTATGAAGAGAGGAGCCCATGCTGGAGCAGGCTTCCTGGTAGGACTTGTGGGGATCCTCTGGAGGATCCATGCTGGAGCAGGCTGTGCCTGAAGGACTGCAGGGAAGAGTGACCCACGTTGGAGCAGTTCATGAAGAACTGTTGCCTGTGGGATGGACTCACATTGGAGAAGTTCAGGGAAAACTGTCTCCTGTGGACAGGACCCCACACTGGAGTAGGAGAAGCACTTCTCTCCCTGAGCAGTGGCAGGAACAGCATCTGATGAAATGACCATGACCCCCATTCCCCATCTCCCTGCACCACTAGGAGAGGAGGCAGAACCTGGGAAGGAGAAATGGGTGGGACAAAGATGTTTTTAAGATTTATTTCACATCACATTATTCTGCTCCGATGTTAGTAATAAATTCAGTCACTATCCCAAAGTTGAGTCTGTTTTGCCTGTGATGGTATTTGGTAAGTGACCTCTCTCTGTCCTCATCTCAGTTCATGAACCTTTTGCTGTATTTTCTTTCCCCCATCCACTTGTGGAGGGGAGTGATGGAATGACATTGGTGGGCACTTGGCATCCAGCCAGGTCAACCCACTGCAATGAGTCTTCCTCTTCCAAGTTGCTTTAGAGTCCCTCACTGTATTTCACTTAACACAGTGTTCCTATATTCCTGTTACCAAGACAAATTACCACGCACAGCTTGTCCAGATCTTGTCTGCTTGGCCTGAGAGTCTAACACACTCAGTTGCCCAGGGCTATTGGCATAAATATCCCAGCCATGAGATGACTCAAGGACAAGGGACTTCCTGAGCAATACTAAAGCTAGCAACTCAGCTGAAGCATCATTGATTTTCCCTGTGGACTTCATCCCCATGCTTGCTGGGAACTGGGAACTCCAGGGGGTCTGCCTGTATTTTGTCGCGGGGGGNGGGGGGGGGGGGGGTATGGAGAAGAAAAGAGGAAAAAGAAGAGAAAAACAATCCCCAAACCCTAACGAGAATGTCTGAAAAAACCACACAGAAAACAAAGACTTAGGCCAACCACACATTCAAGTCCTGTTTACAGCTTCCACACCTGACATTTTCAATTACCCCTTGTACTGCACCTTGCGTGTGGCAAGGTAACAAGCATGTTAAGAAACACTGAAACCCCACATTTCTGAGCATATCACACCAACAGGATTGTTCTCCAAATCTGACCATCCCAAGACCCAGCCTTGTAACTACTGAAACTTGCTGGAAAATCCCAAGAACTCGTGACTGCATGATCAGCTCCTTCAAGCATCACCTGACGCAAATTTAACCGCTGGGAATTGTGCAATAGGCTCTCAAAATTTCAGGTGTGCACTATTAAGTTACAGTCAAACATTGAAACTACTCCCTTTACAAACAGCAAGCCCCCACAAAATAAACAATCAAGAGTAGCTCTTCTTCTGAAGGGGCTCATTTCTCGGCACAGCCGAATCTATCGCTATTTTCACACCACAACGCGCAATCTCTCGCTGACACCGACACCAACAGGAACTCTGGAGCTCAGGCAGCTCTGGAGCAGGGAATGGGATTTTGTACCGTTTCATTTGTCACGAAGCATGACGTTAAATTAAATTTAAAAAGTAAAACACAGGGAATGGGATTTTGTACCGTTTCATTTGTCACGAAGCATGACGTTAAATTAAATTTTAAAAAGTAAAACAAACCGTACCCTGATTTCCTCATCACCACCTTTTCTGCGGGCATTAAGGAGGATGTTTAAAGGCGGGCAGTCATGCCCGGGACACCAACCCCTCCCGCTGCTGAGAAATCAAACTACGGCAACCTTGGCGAGCCAAACACCTTGTCAGTGCTCGATCTCACCCCGAGATTAAACAGGGGAAGCTTCCCACGGCCTTTCTGGTCTAACACACCGAGAGACAGCAGCAGCAGCGCTCCCGCGGCACTCACCTGTAGGGCACGGGCCAGCGCCGCTGCGGCCCGCGGAGCCCCCCGGACACAGGCGGCCCCCACGGCGCCAGGAGCAGCAGCAGCGGCAGCAGGGGGGAGCAGCCAGCGGCGCCCATGGCGGAGCCGGGCCCGGAGCTGCGGGGAAAGCGGCCCGAAAGCGGCGGGCCCGCAGGAGGCCGTGCGGAAAGGGGCCGCCCCCGCACCGCCCACAGGGCCGGGGCTGCCGGCAGGAGGCTGACCGAGCGGGGGTGCTTTTCCTCCTCCTCCCGAGGGAAACCGGTCGTGTGCCGAATCATCCCTGAGAAACGCGCCCCCGCTGAACTGCGGCTGTGTTTTCTGGAGGGCCAAGCAACTACGCGCTGTTGTCGTTTAGCTGGCGCAGGGGTTGTCTGTTTTTCCACGCATTGCTTTGGAGACGCGTCAAGGTTGGGGAAGGGTCTGGAGCTCAAGTCCGAGGAGGAGCAGCTGAGGGAACTGGGGGCGTTTAGCTTAGAAAAAAGGGGGCTCATGGGGAACCTTATCACTTTCTACAGCTCCCTGAAAGGAAGTTGTGCCCAGGTCGGGGTCGGCCTCTTCTCCCAGGTAACCAGTGACAGGACATAGTTTTAAGCAGCACGGGGGAGATTTAGGTTGGACATTATGAAGAACTTCTTGACAGAAGTGATGATTAGATATTGGAATGGACTGCCCAGGGAGGTGGTGGAGTCACTGTCCCTGAAGGTATTTTAGAAGAGACTGGATGCAGCACCGAGTGCTATGGTGTAGTTGACATGGGGGTGTTCAATCATAGTTTGGACTCAATGATCTCACATTATGAGATCACTTTTCCAACCTAATTGATTATGTGATTCTGTAAAAGAGACATCAAGTGCCCATCCTCATACCCAGAACCCACTGAGGGGGTGATCTCTGGGTCTGGCCCCGGGATGATGATGTGAGGCCTCACCAAATGCCACAGAAGCTTTTGCTGTAACCCTGAGCCTCTTCAGACTGCCCAAAAGCCTTGTGTGGAACTTTTCAGAGCTTTTTCAGGGCTTCAAACTAAATTTGTATGTATATCTGTCACCCATTTCAGGACACTTTTTCAAATCATAACACTTTACATTACAGGAGTCACATAGCAGTTTATTCTCTCATCTTTATGATAATGGTGAGAACTATCTTGCAGAACTAAGACAAACTGTGAAGACAGGTTTGCCAGCAGCATCCCTGCAGAAAACACAGCCTTTTCCAGCTCTGTAGAGTTCAAAACTGGCTATGCTGGCATCAGAGACCAGGAGGCTAAGTGTAGTAGCTGGCATCCAGAGTGAAAGCACTGGTGTATGCTATTCACTGAGTAAATAATAACTGTGCTGTGGGACTTTTGACTAGTGGGAGCCAGAAATATATCCCTGCTCATTTCATGAGCCCCTAAAGAATAATCAGTTCTCTAGTCACCACTATNGGACACTAGGCTATATTCAAACAAAATTGCAGGTGGAAAACCCTGCATCCTTCATAAAAATGCAGGACAGGCTGCTGAATGTCAGTTTCAGTAATGCTGGGGGTACTAAAGATGTCCAGAAAACCAGAAAACCTTTAATTTCAGCAATATTTCTTTATCTCAGTTCCCTGCTGTCTGATTCTACAGTGTTTATTCTTAAAATCCATGCCATTCAGCACTGTACATTAATTTAATGCATGCTTACGGAACCAATACATATGTATCTTTGCACATCCCATTTTTATCTCATGCATGTCAATTGTGTCTGATTTATAAAATTTCTGGGTTTATTTGTTGGAAAATAAAGTGTGCCAGTAATCATGCATGTTTCATAGCTTGAGTGTCGTACAATATACCAGCTCCTTCATTTGTTCAAAAAGATATGTGTTTGTTTGGAATGCAGCCATCATTCCTAGTGCTAGAGATTTAGATATGTAACTCTGGAAGTGCTTTGTGAAATGAAGGAAGGCTAATTTATCCCTTCTTTGAAACCAAGATGCAATGAAGTGAAATGGCATAGTGAAGGTGCCATAACTGCTCACTAGCCAAACTCAAAATGCAGTATGAACAGGTTCTTAGTCCCGGCTCAGCATATGTTTGCAGTGTGGATTATTAAATCTCCACTACATGGATGCTGAAGGGGTTTCTTTTTTTTTTTTTTTAATAGTATTTTTATCTCTCACTTCATTACATCCCACAGGAAACTTTTGCAGCAAAGTACCTTTTGTTTTTTTTCTCATGCAACCTAAGTTATATTGTGAACATAGAAAATAAACCACTAATAAATTTATTAATAAAGATACTTGAGCTAAAAAGCCACTGTCTAGTTTACTATGCAGAAATGTGTTGCTTTAGTAAAACCACAATACGTGTCATCATTACATCAGTACATTATAAACCCACAGAGCTGATCTGCATCTTTGTCCAGTAACAGGCTTTGAGGAAATACTGGGACTGGCTATTCTAGACCTGACAGGATTCATAATTTTTTTCTCATTTCCCACAGTATTTTCTTTTCTAATTACTTTACTGAAAACAACATTTTTCTGAAACAACAGACTCTTGATGGTTTCCTGTTGGGGAAGATGAATCAGGGAAACCTTATAAATATGATTGCTTAGCAAAAGATTCTGAAAATATGAAACCTATAATTGAAATAGAAATGAAAGCTCACTTTGAGTTGTAGGATACCGAGCCTTAGTTACTATATAACCTGAAAACAATAGCCTAGCCAGCTGAAGGAGAATCCCTTTTGATTGAACAGCCTTCTGCTGGCTAAGGGATCCAAAAGTCAATGTAGCAAAAAAGAACAGTCTAAAGAGTAATTTTTAGAGTTTAAAATATAACAGTGTGGTAATGTAGTAGTTCTTATAGGCTGCATGTAAATTCTATAAGATTTTATGTCTTGTACTGGTTGGTTAGTGTAAATTAGAATATTCAACACAAAAGCAGATATAATGTATTGTAACAAAGACCTTGCGCTCTTACCCCTGCTCTCTGACCCCTGCTCTCTGACCCCTGCTCCCTGACCCCTGCCATCTCGCTCATACCTCGTGCCCTCGTTCCCTCCTGCCCTTGCTCTCTTTCCCCTCTTCCTTTCTCTCTCCCGCTCGGGCACGCTTATAGCTGTGGCTGGCAGTTTAAGCAGAGCTCTTGCACCCACGACCTGTGCAATAAACTGCATGTTTCAAGAGCTGCCCTGGACTCCAGAGATCTCTACCGTCAACGTCCCGTCGGTGTCGTATTAGCTCCTACAGTTTCCCATTATAAATCAGTACCTTCTCCATCTTTACCCTTGACATGAACAGGATGGAAGGAACTGAGAGGAAAGGGAAAACAAATCCTGCTGCTTCAGTCAGAAGTCGTGGGTTTGAACAGATAGCTTGACTCTGACATGTACTTGATTCACTGTAAGTCACAGCAGAGAGGCTGTTGCACCTGAAATGACAGCCCCTGTCTCACAAAAATGGGCTGCTCTGGATGGTGCTTACAGCTGTACATCTCCCAACCTATGCATACACTGGCAATGTGCCGTTCAGTAGGAAAGTCACAGTTATACATATGGATCACAGCAGATAAAGCTACACATCTGGCAGCTTAACTGGTCACAGGAAGATTTTTTTCCCACTCACACTGGCATATGTTAGCTATTGAGTCAGCTGGGTGCATAATGAGAAATACAAACATTACCTGAAGCCACGCTGAAGCTGTTCTGAAAGACAGGAGTTCATCAGCCAGAGGCACAATCTCTGCCTTTGAGGGGTAAGAAAGGAGTTTTGAGGAAAGAATCAGAAACAGGGCTCCTGTGCACCTACACTTTGCTACATAGCCTGAGATGCCATCTGAACTGTGAGCTGGGCTGGGAGAAAGCCATGTCTTTTTCTACAGGAGGGGGGAATTACTGGGCTTTGTAAGATACTGCTAAGAGTTCCTTCCCCTCACGACCTCCTTGACCCTGACAGCTAGGATGAGAGAGAGCTGTGCTCAGGACAAATGTGCAGTTCAGTAAACATTTGGGATTGCAGGGCAGCTCCTCCTTTGTCTGCCAGCTTAGGGAGCAGGTGATAGAAATGATTTCTTTCCAAGATGGAATATTAGGGGTGGTCTGCTGAAGCCTGAGAGATAGAATGAGGGTTGGGATAAGGATGCAGAGGAAGTTCATAATGAGTTTTAAACTGAGATGAACCCTCTGAGATTTGCTGCAGGGTAGGGATAAGTGAATTGATGAGTCAGCTGGGTGACTGTTCAGCCTGTGAAACACAAAGAGCTGTCCAAGTCAAATTTAAGGTAACAGCTGTTGTCAGGCAACTAAGGCACTTCAAAGCAGGATTTCCACAAGAGAAAACATCTTTCTCAAATCCTGGGCAGCAGGAAAAGGCTGGAGTCTAGGACAGAGCTGTAATTCAACCACTTGAAATCTGGAAGGGACAGTACCTGCTCTCTTCCCTTTGGAATATGCAGCTGGTTGCTCAAGGTCTGATAAAAAACTTGGGAGGAAAGTCAGAAACTGCTTCTGCTCTGCAGAGACACCTCAGAAGGGTCTCCCTGCTCCTTTCCTGGTGAACAGCTTTTAAGCTAAAGCTCCTGGCTCCCACCTGAGCTACACTGCAGCCACACCTGAACCCAGCTGTGTACCCTACTGATGCAGGCCCAATCCATGCACTGGTCATTCCAGCGTAACCTTGTATTTGCCTCATCACCATGGATTTTTCTAGTGATCAGACTCATGATGGAGCCTGACTGCTATTCAGTTCCTGAAAGCAAACAGGCACATAGTAGTGACTGGATCCAGCAGCAGCCCCAGACACAGCAGGGTTTACACTGGGATTACACTGCTTGTGCCAAGGTCAATTCACAGGATGTGCAGGAAGAGCGACCCATACATCAGGACAACAGGAAACAGGACACACCTGCAGCACAGTTCAGGTGATGTCTGGATGCCCAGGCCTAAGTGTCCATGGATTTGTGGCTGGAGGACGTGTGGGTGGAGGCCACAGCAGAGGCTGGCCAGGGTAATTATAGGGCTGCTAGTGCACTGGAGGCCTTGACCACAGCTTCTTCAAGGTGTCACCTCTCACATGTGAAATGCTCTTGCTTTTGTAGGCCCAGCATGGAGAAGAGACCTCTTAAGGCTACTTTGGGGTGACAGAGAGCTAGGGCAAGGACATGTCATGAGCTGGGATGAAAACATGGACCTAAGACACAGAGAGCCATGACAAGGTCACACAGGGCAGGGACATGGCATGAGCAAGTTGGAACTGGATCAGGGAACAGAGCTGGCACAGAGATATGTCAGACATAGAGAACCTGAAGTGGGATAAGACTGTCATATCCAATCAAGCCTAGGCTCCATCCAGGAAAAAGGACCGCCTGTAATATGAATCTGAAGTCCATCTAAGAGACAGGGCCAGAACCAAGACTGGAGATGAGGTTACTGACAATTCAGGTCCAGGATCCATACAGAAAGACTAGCCAGTAAGTCAGGTCAGAAAGGAGCAGGGAATTGCAGTTCTGAAGGTGCTCACTTCCCTAGCTCTAACATTAACCCTGGTCCTAATACACAGCAGAGTTTGGAACTACACTCGTTTCTCCAAAAATGCATTGAGCTTAAATTCCTTCCAGGCAGAAGCTTTCTGCTAGCTCTCAAGCATAAAGATGATTCCAGTGGGATTCCAGCTTTGCAGAGTCTCAGTGGAGCTTTGTAGTCCTGCTCAATCCTTAAAGGCAGAGTGTGGGCTGTGGTATAGACTGAGCTGGTGCCCTACACACGTTTGGAGTAAACATTGCCCAGCAGAAAGGAGTCTGTCTTTCAGCAGGGAATTTCCCCATCCTGGCCCTGTCCTGTTCCAGAATCTCCCTGTCCATCATGCCACACAGACTCCCAACCATTCAGTATTAAGCTGAATGCATTTTGCTACAGGAAAAGGCTTGGCTTTCAAATGTGGTTTTTGTTCTGCCCAGCCTACTCACTCTCATGTCCTCTGCAGAAAACACATACTCCGAATTTTTGGAAGACACACTGATTTTTCTACAAGGTCCAGCTTTTTAGTTCTCTGGTCCAATAGAAGAACAACATTATTAAACACAAGGTTCTTCTTATTATAAGAGAGGCAGCTTATGAAAAACGAAGGACCAGGAGCTGAGACATCTTACTAAAATTCAATACAGTTGAACCCTGGTGTGGGATTTGTGTGCACAGTCCTATGGAGGAAACATGGGATGAATTTGTTCCCTTTTTGTTTCACTAAAGCAATGCCCTAAGAGATTAAGCTGGGAGTGGGTCAAGGAAGAAAGGTTGGTTTGCTAAAATACCTCAGTTTTTCCTGATAAAGAGGAACAACTCCTTGAAACAGGGCATGAGGTTAAGGGAGAAAAAAAGGACTAAGTGGGTCTGATGAGCAAGGCGTCACTGTAACTAACAGCAGCAGGACCCAGCAGTACCACAGGCCTTACCGAACTCTTTTTTTTCTTGGCTTTCAAAGCAATTCGGAAGCTGATTTTCATAACACAATTATAGCCCTATGCTCAAAACAAACCGACCAAACAAAAACCACCTCATAGGCACCCCCCTGAGGCTCTGCAAGGCCCAGCAGCCTTTGGACTAGCGACAGGAAGGCGCACATTCCACAACACACCAAGCGTTGCCGTGCGGCTCCCGCCCGCCACAGCCCCACTGAGGGACGCGGGCCGGGCCGGACATGAGGCCGAAAACACGTTTGAGCCTGTTTTGTTGAAAACTAGAGACACACGCCACTTGCTTTCCAGGTTTCCTAATTTTATTTCTGGCCCCGCCCGTCCGTAGGGCGGTGGAAGATGGAGACGGCGGCGGAGCTCGGCGGCGCAGGCGCGGCAGGAGGAAAGGGAGAAGGAGGAGGAGGAGCTGGGACGGAGCTGCGCGGCCCGGGCCCTCCGCTGCTCCTTCCCGGGCCTGAGCGGCGGCTACCATGGGCAAGCGGGTGGCGGTGGTGCTCGCCGGCTGTGGCGTCTTCGATGGCAGCGAGATTCACGAGGCGTCAGCGGTGCTGGTGCACCTGAGCCGCGGCGGCGCCGAGGTAGCGGGGGGCTGTGGGGGTGTGTACACGTGTATACACGTGTGTGTGTGTCTGTCTGTCTGTGTGTGCGTGTGC
>VZDJ01007754.1:2793962-2886816 GCA_008694505.1 Cyanoderma ruficeps | reverse complement strand
CCCCCCCCCCCCCCCCCGTTTTATTCATTCCCCAAAGACCTGCCTGGCCCCCTGACAGGAGTTGAGGTCGCACAGGCAGCTGGACACAAAACTGAAAAGGGGTCTCATTAAAACAACTAAATTATTATACTAAAAGTCATGCCTAGAGGTCAAAGAGACCCCTGCCCAGGTGAAGACCACTTCCCTGGATATGTTTAGAAGTCAACTGGAGTTAAAGAACTTGTGCAGAAATGACTGGCCAATCATAATAGGGAGGCGGCACTTGGAAAGTTACCCTGCATTTCCATCTGTAGACAATGGCGCAAAAAGTCGGGTGGGTGTGCTTGGTATGTGGAGTACCACCGAACACCCAGGCTTGCACGACTCTGAAATAAATAATGAATATCTCTCTAGAGTGTGTAATTATTTGCTTGTCACACACCAGGTAATGAATCCAGTTTTGTGGGCAACAGTGCCAGACTCTTTTTTGTGGTGCCCAGTGACAAGATGAGGAGCATTGGTCATAAACTAAACCACAAGGACTTTCATCTCAACATGAGGAAGCACTTCCTTACATTGAGGGTGTCAGAGCATGGGAACAGGCTGCCCAGGAGCGTCCAACTGTGGAGGTATCCAAAACCCACCCAGATGCATTCTTGTGTAGCCTGTTCTAGGTAAATCTGCCTGGTCAGGGGGAGTTGGACTGGATGATCTCCAAGAGTCCCTTCCAAGCCCCAACAATTCTGTGATCCTGTGAACCTGGGAGCAAGGAGAAGGTGGAGACCTGTCCCTTCTCCTCCTGCCATGGGGAGCTGAGGATGGGTTAAAATTCTTTTTCATCCTTCTGAATGGTATTGCAGCTGTTCACCTACTTGTTTCCTGCTCACTGTTTCTGGGCTCTCTTTGGTAAACTGGGGGTTGTCAGAGAAGGCTGGGCCAGGGTGTAGTGGTGTGCTTTGGTCCCACCTTTGGTTTCAGATGGCAGAAGCCAGTCACTGACTGTGTGTAGCAACACCTAGGTGTCTGATGGTAACAACAGCACCCTCATATTTAGCACAAAATTGTCATCTCTGAGAAGTTTGCAAAGGAAGCTTCATGTCAGAGACAGGAAAACAGCCCCTGTGGTACACCTGTCACAGAGCTTTATATTCTGATGCAATGCTCTCCTTTTGTGTCTAACCAAAATTGGTTCTCCTGTGTTTTGTTCTTCCTTTCTGCTGCTGGTGTTTTGGGACAGCTGGTAGCTCTAATGTTTACTCTAGAAATGCTTGTAAAATTTGCATCTTTAACTTTTTTATGTCAAACTTTTTTAGCACTTTCATCCCAGAGCAGTTAAGAGCAATCTTTCTTCAAAGTCAGCTGTATGTCCAGTTGGGCTGCAGGTATAAATTGCAGTGTCCTGTTTGTCCTTGGGCTTATCTGCCATGGCAAAAGCACTAAGCTTAATGATGGCATAAGAATACTCTCCTGTCAAAATGCTACAGGAATAGGATGGGAAGAATGGCTGTGTTTACCCATCCTAATATGTCATATGTCACTTTAGATATCTAACGTGCTAGATTCATCCTGTGGAATTTTCTTAACTTAGATAAGAGGCTTCAGGGACAAAACCTGTTTTCATTAAATGATCTTTATTGTGACAAATATGTATGAATTTTGCTTACATTCACAAAATTGCTTTATCTCTCTTCCTAGGTGAAGATATTTGCCCCCAATATTGAGCAAAGGGATGTAGTCAATCACCTAAAAGGAAGTCCTGCAGAAGAGAAGAGAAATGTGTTAGTTGAAAGTGCCAGGTTGGCAAGGGGAAACATTCAGGATTTGGCGGAACTGAAAGCTAGTGAATTTGATGCTGTCATTTTCCCTGGTAGGTGTCACAAAATCACAGAATATTCTCTGTTGAAAGGCCCAAAGGGATCATCAAGTCCAGCTCTTAAGTGAATGGCTTACACAGGGGTTGAACCCACAACCTTGGTGTTAGTAGCACCATGCTCTGACCATCTGAGCTCATCTTTCAAAAGAAAATTATTTGTGATTTTTTAACTCAATATGTTTATTGATTCATAGTTCACCAAGTTAATATGCCAGAGTCTTTTTTTGGTATTAAGTTATGCATCCCACCATTCCTTCTTGCTAAAGGTTGTAAAAACTTCTTAGGTGTGGACAAGAATCCTGTCCAGAGTACAAAAATGGGGTTAGTACTCAGTTACATGGCAATGCCTTAATTTCAGGGCCTCTGAAGATGTTGGCAGAATAGCAGGTTGCCAAATAGGTTATCTTCCATGTCAGATGGGAGTACATTCTGTTTTAATTATGTATCCATTCAGCTGCTGATCAGGTTGTCCTAAGTGTGTTTATGGATAATTTTTTATTTAGAGACCACAAAATTGCATTCCAGATGGAGGTAATTGTAATCACTTTTAGAAGTGAAGAAGCCAGAGCATCACGAGGAAATCATGACTTGCTGAAGATCTCTTTCCAGAATATTCATAGAACTGTTAAATACTGCCTTCGTGATTAGGCCTGAGTGTTAATTTTGACATTTTCACGCTGTTGAGAGGCCAGCAGAGGGAGTGTGTGTATAACAAGAGAAACAATTCTGCCAGCGCTGTGAGTGAGTGGTTGTCAGGGCTGATCAGGAGGGAGTAGAGGCTCACAGATGTTTTCCACGTTAATTTCATGCTGTTATAACCCAGGCTCAGGGGGGTTGCTGTAATAACTGTTAGAGGGAAATAAACCCTATTAAGTTTGAAAATTAAAATCTTACCTCAGAGATTTCAGATAACACTTGAAAGTGAGCAAACCGGGAAAGGAAAAATATTAAAAATGCAAAGCTTCTTGATGTTGTCTGTTGAAGTACTTGTGGAAATTTCCTTATGCTTATTGGAGAAAAGTTGGTGCTGTGCACATTCCATATGGAATAACCTTACTTTGATTATTCTGATGGTTATAAATCCAGCAGACAAAGGAGCTGTAAAATACAATCTGCTTATACAATTAAATGAAGATTAAATGCACCTAAAGGATTGTTAAAACTTAATTTATAATAAATAAGTCAGCACTATTTTTAGTAGGAAATTATGTTATAATTTACAAGGGTTTTTTGTCTCAGAATACCATATGTTATAATGTCCATTTTATGTAAAATCCCCAGTGTTTTTTTTATTGTGTTAATCTCTTCTTTTAAAGTTGAAAAGTAGTTCTAGGGAAGGAGAAAAGCTCTTCTATAGTTGCTTAAGCATCAAAGTAAAACTTGAGAGTTCATTACCGTGGAGGGTCAAATCACTGTTTGCATTACTCCCATGAATTCCATACTTGTGACTACTACTTTTAACTAATGACTAATACTTATAACTAGTGACTAATACTTATAACTAGTATTGGTCTTCTGATGACTCTTCGTTATTGAGTGCACAGCAGATGGCGCAGCTGTTATAGTGACTAGCAAAGGAATGTGAGGTTTCCTGTTTGTCTGTTGCTTTTTGAAACAAGGTTAAGCTTTCTGGCCTATATATAACCTACATGGAATAAAAAAGTGGGCAGTTCAACTTTTAACATTGTAAACCCATTTTACATGTTTACAGGTTACAGTGACATTGTAAGGCTTTCAGTACAGTTACTTAACAGTCCCAGGGACACCAAGATTATGGTGCGAAAAAGAGCTTCAGTTTGGTATCAAATTTAATAGCTTTTAGCAGTGCCTTACATTTGAGCTTTTTGGTTTTGGCTTCTTTCCTTTTAGGTGGTTTTGGTGTAGCAAAAAATCTGTGTTCCTGGGCTGTGGATGGCAAGAACTGTACCGTCAATGAGCACGTCAGCTCCACACTCCAAGCCTTCCACAGTGCTAAGAAGCCCATTGGTTTGTGCTGTATATCACCAGTTCTGGCAGCCAAAGTCTTTCCTGGTTGTGAGGTTACGGTCGGTCAAGATAAAAACGTAGATGGAAGGTAAGCAGGAAATGGATGGAGATGATTTACATGGCAATTAATATTAGGAAATGGACAGGCTTCTGTTGAAACGTCTCTTTGGCACCAGTAAACCTGGGGGAGCTTAGTTACTTTTAAGAAAAATCATCTGATGTGTCCATAGGGGATAAGAAAAACTGATAGTAGCAGCCTCTTTAACTCCCTTGTCATCATCAGCTAAAGATTCACGTAGATATTTTTGTAGTTCTCTCATTCAAGTTGTGTGCAGAATTTTATGGATGTATCATTGCTTTGTGTTAATTAAAGTCTTTTTATTTACAGATTTCCTGATGCTGAAACAGCATCTGCTATAGCAGAGCTTGGATGTAAGCACATTTGCAAAAATGTAAATGAATCCCACGTGGATAAAGCCAATAAAATAGTTACTACCTGTGCTTTCATGTGCAAGGCTCCTCTGCATGAAATCTTTGATGGAATTGGAACAATGGTACAAGAAGTCCTGAAGCTTGTCTGACTAGAAGCGTACAGACTTCTCCAAGGAAATCAGTGTAGCTAAGCATAAACATTTGGCTTCCTTTGATTGAATTAATAAAATAATGCAACTGCTAAACTTCACAGTTCCAGGTTTGTTTGATGTGGTGGGGTGTTTTTAAATGTTTAATACATCAGATGGTTACTGCTGATTTTAACCTATTTATTTCCCTTCTAAAATAGAAACCATATGTTGAAGGTGACGGGGTGGTCTTTTTTTTTAATGAATCCAAATGTATTCAGTCTTAAAAAGACTAAAGGGCCCATGGGGTTTTATCACATCATTAATGGTTATCAGTGATTCACATTTGCTGTTACCCAGCTGCAATTACAAGTGAACTAGCTGTAAATGAGACTGTTTACCTTGAGTATAGGTGAGTAATTCAATTCTGATTTCTAATCAGAAGGGGGAAAAAAAAGTGGTTATTTGGGTTCTTTTTTGCCCTTGCAAGTCTTTAAGCAAGTATTACTAATGGACTTAACGAAAATTTTGCAGAGTCCCTGGGTAAACCAACTTTATAAACCAAGATCCAGCCCAAATGAATGCATTGCGTGTGGAAAATACACAAGTTTTGGGCTAATAAATGAAGTAATTTCAGATTTATTTAGTAAAATGAATTAGATTTATTTTGTGATTTTTTTTTTTGCATACATTGTTTAGTGCCTTGAAGAAGACAATTTTATATGTGTTAGAGCACGTGCTCTGATCTTACAAATCTGAACAAAGGGTTGGCAGCTTCTCTTAGAAGCTCAATCTGGCAAGGCTTTGTACTCCTGGAGGAACAAAAAATTCCCAGAATTTATTATCAAGGACACAGTTGTCTCACATAAGGACAAGGACATACATTTATTATGTGGATGCTGAGTTGTCTCACATAAGAACTGCTCTGGTGCTCACAAGTCTCTGTCACTCCTGCCCAGGGTAGTGTAGCCCACACTGTGCTGGGCCTGAAGTAACCTAAACTGACATCACCCACTCTGTTATCTAACTGGGGTGGGAGCAAAACAGGAACAGACCTGTACCACAGAGGAACGAAAAGGGTGGAACTGGGAAATAATGCCTTTATGATGAGGAGCGTGGAGCTGTCCCTCATGCTGCCTCAAGTGCCAGAGCAATGGCTACAGTGACACCTGACACCCTGCAGAGTATCCAGTGCCAGTGCTACCCCTCCCTATGTGTGCTGCGTTTATTTTAGCACAAACGTCAATGCTCAGACAGGTGCCCTCTTCAAGGAGTTTGTAGAGATAAATCTACAGAAATAAATATATAAAGATTTTCATTCTCTGTAGTTCTAACCACAATGATTTTCACAGGCACAGCTCTTCCAGAATTTTGATTTCCTGTATGGAGTGATTTAGGAGAAGCAGAACACAGATTTTTGGCAGAAGAGCAGGGAGATTTTTGTGCTATGTGCAAGCATGAGTGCTCTGCCTCTAGAGGTACAAAGAGAGCTGGAGATGGCTGTGCCAGCAGAGGATCTTCTGTTCAGCCTGGCTAAGCTGAGCACATAATCACCAAATTACTTACTTAGTCAAAACCCACAATATTGGACTGAATGTGGTTCTTGTGTTACAGGAGTCTTATTTAAAAGTGCTTGAGTCACTAAGTAAGTTTGTGAATTTTGAAATGGATTTTGCATTGACTTTGTGAAGAGCGTGTAGCTGTTGGCTGGAACATTCAAAGGAAGAACCGCTTCTGTGGAAGTGCTCTAGCTGACTGTCCTGATAGAAATGTACTTAGCACGGAACAGTCCTCTACTTTTTCCAGGTTGTACACAGTCTCTATAATGCCTTCCACAGCTTCTGTGGGCAGGATGCCGAGTGCATTGGATTGAAACTTTTTCTCCAAGTCTTCCTTTTTCAGAGGTTTCCTCCAGTGCCCGTAGAAGGTAGTGCAGCGGTCGCTGATGGTGTTGCCATCCTGAAGTGTGACCGTCACTTGGCAGTACAGGCTGTCAAAGCTGGGGGTGTTGTCATGAGGGTGCTCCAGGTGTGTTTTGCAGAGCAGCTCCCGCAAGGCCGGCCGGTGGATGTTCTCGCTGGTGAAGGACTGGACTGACATGCTGCCATCCAGCAAAGCAGAGCATGCAACAAACTGGAAGGAGTGTCGTGCTTCATGCTCTGAGGCTGGGCTGGGTCTGTTCACATATTTGACCTCAGGGACTTTGAGAATGACTTTCTCAATTTTATCGAGGGGGAGCAAGTTCTCGCTGTTCTCCACGAGCTTCCTCCTAACAGAAGATGCTGCATCAGCTACCCAGTGTGTTGCAAGATGAGCAGGAAAGCGTTTGATGGCCACATCTTGTTGGTCCAAGAGCCAGGGGTAGGACTCCAAGGTTGGCAGAACCTGTGGGTTGTAATCTGTATAAAAGGCACCCATCCCTGACTCCACATCCAAGATCTGTTTGTTTCCTTGAAGGCCCTGTAAAGCTAAGCAAGCTGCTTCCAGTCCGTGCTTGGCAGCATTCCCAACGTGGAGGGGCTTTATTTGGGTTGCTGCATTAGCCAGTGGGGCACCTGCATAGGAGGCAGCAATAGCCAAGGCATTTTTACATTCCAGCTGGTCCAGAGCTAGCAGTTTAGCACAAGCTGCTGCACTCCCCATTGTACCAACCACAGCTGGTGGGTGAAACCTGAGAAAACAAAAGTACCTTTGTTACCAAATTTCAAAAATTCACCCAAATTCACTATATATAAAAGCTTTTCATTCATTGCCATGGAAAATGGATTGGACCATAAAGAAATATATATTCAGCATTCATGTGTGGGACTAACTGAGAGTTGTCACTTTTACCCAGGAAAAAGCAAAACTGGAATAGTACTGCTTGCATTAAGTCCTTCCCAGAAAGCAACTGAAACATTAGTGCTGCTCATAGTTCAAAGCAAATTTATAGTCAAATATAAAATTATGTTTATTGTTATTTAAACTTATATATTATTATAAATTTATAAAAATTCAAAGTAGGGAGATCATTGCCTCATTGTGAATTGGTCAATGCTTTCAAAAAATCTATTAGCTAAAGACTTAGAAGTCAAATGCATTTAAGATGAGCCTTCCCTAAATTTCCAGACAAACAGCTTAGGAAATATGAATAGCTGTGCCACCTGTATTTTAACTGACATTTAATTATGTATATTAACACTGATTAAAAACCACCTCCACTCCACTTTCTACTTTAAACATTTCTATGTACCTTTTTGGAATATTCCTGGCTTCTTTAGAGAAGTGCAGCAACCTGCCTTGCACTTCGATTCCCACATTGAAAGCTAGGAGCAGATCAAGACCCGAGATTTTTTTCTTCTGAGGAAAGGCCTCTGAGAGTGCAATCAGTGTGGGGAGCACAGCTCCAGATGGGTGTGTGGCTGGATGCCAGGTGTCATCAAAGTCCATTGAGTGCACCTAATGGAAAGAGAAGCATTGCTATGTTAAAAATAAACTTTGACTTCGCAAGGTTGCCTCAGTCAAATGAAACTTGTAAAAAAACCCAAAAAACAAAGAACTAGATCTTCCTTAGAAAGCCAGCATTTCAAAAGTCTTTCTTTTAAAGACCTTTACCCCCAACATGAGAAGTGGCAATGCAGCAGAGATCTTGCCTCAGAAGAGAATAATTCTAATTCAACTCGTACCAGCCTGAAACCGGTGTGACAGTGACTCCGTTTTTCTGCAGTTGGCTTTTGCTGCTTTAATTAGACTGTAATTAAAGCAGCTGTTCTGGGTCCACCATGTGAACAGTGAATTTTCACTCTCCCCAGAACATAATGAAATATAAACACAATGAAATTACTTCCCCAGTGCTGCAACTGATGTTGCCATTAGGACTCGCACCATAAAACTGTAGCAGTTAAACACTGCTAAATGGAATTTATATCATCAGAGCTACTTCTCTGGTGCAACCATCCACAGGCAACAGGCACAAGCCTGAAAATGTACAGGAGACTTGGGCCTGAATTTTCAGCACACCAAAACAAGACCTGTCACACAAGGAACCAGACTCCCCGGAGTTGCTGGGAGTAGGAGAAGGCTACAGTCTTAATGCAGATTGAGCTGCCTGGCTCAAGAGAGTGGTGCCTTCTCTTTCCAATGCCCAGAGCCCAGCTGCTCAGGAAGATTTTAGGTGTTCCCAGCATGGCATATAGTTGCTGAGCTGGCAGCAGATGGTCCCAACAGTGCACTAAGTGTCTGTAATGTACCTCTTATTGGACACATTCCTTCTTCCCCCAAATTTTTGAGAACCCCCAAAGACATGAGAGCATCAGGGACAGCATTTTTTTATTTAATATAGCATAGTAACACCTCAAAAACTGAACTTTCACATCTGTTCACGCATGTCTTAACTTCAGAGCAAACTGGGAAGGTGGTCAGGCTCCCCAGCAGTCAGGTTTTGCCCTGTAATAGTAATTATGCATTTTTGAGGATTGTTTCTTTTTGAGGATTGTTTCTAAACAGAGAAGAAAATGCAGTGTCTGCCTTGAAAAGCTTTGATGCCATCGGGGAGATGTCCTGCAGTGCAGGATAAGGAAAGTTTTGGTCAATACTCTGTAAGCTGTGTTTCTGGTGTCTTCAGTAAGTGCTTAAATTGACCTGTGACCAAGATGTAAACTGATCATATATATGCTAACAGATAGATCTGAATATCATAAGAGCTGCTAGGAGCTGAGCAGTACCAGATCTCATTTCTAAGGTAATTTTCTTTACATTGGAAATGAGCTGTTAAATTGGACCTCTGATATTGTTGTCACACTAATTTAAATAGGCTTAATATTACTATTTCCTTGGTTGGTCACCTTCCCTAGTTTTGCATAATTGCCAAATTTGTCTATCCCACCTCTTGTGCATCTTTCAATTTCAAATGGTTTCAGCCTCAATCTGAATTTAGACAAATGTCTGGAGAGTGAGTTATTGCTTTAATGACAAAGTGTGTGTCCAAAATATAAAATTGGCTTTTGGAAATTGTGTAACTGAAGATCAAGTTGCCTTGTGATATTATATGTATATGTATCTATATGTGCATCTGTGTTTTTCTGTAACTGTGCTTTGCCAGTTGGCATGAAATTCGGATCCCAGTGAAATGAGCTAGAGCTAGAGGGTGCCTTTTTAAGCAGCTACCGAAAGACTGTAGCCTTGTTACATGGTTAACAGGTTGTAAGCTGTAGAGTTCTGACATTTGACAACAGCCCCAGGTCCCACATTAAAGGTAAGGGATGCTGTTGAGTTGGATCATACATATATTATACTTTAAGTTCAATCTCACTGGAAGGAAGTTGAAGCACATTAGGAGAATAGTCTAGAAAAGTTTTGTAGCAAGCTTCAAATAAGCTAAGATTTTTGGGACATTCTGTTCTCTATAGAGCAAAAATGGCATCATTTTGTATGATTTCAGAGCAAATAAAAGAGCATCGCTTACTGCCACTCCATTCACAAAAGCTGCATACAGAGGAGGCAGTCGGAAATCCAAGTGGCCCCAGATGGTACTGGATAAATCTGAGCTGTAGATCTGAAACAAATTGGCATAATTAATTCAAAGTCCTGAACCTAAGGATAAATGTGCAGTGTATCTGTGATGTAACTGAGAGCAGATCATGTCCTCTTGGGACCTAACAGCTCCCTTTTATGAGAAAAACATTGTTCTTCCAGAAAGTCTGAAAAGAAAGTCAGTTTCCTATTGGCTTATGTCCTATTCCACCCAAACAGCTAGGGGCAGACTAACACCACCCAGCTGGCCACTCACTACCTTCACACAACCTCTGGCCACTGATGTCCCTTATCACCACCCATCAACAGAATCACAGAATCATCTGGGCTGGGAAAAACCTCTGAGCTCATCAAGTCCAACCTAAATGATGATGGGACTGTCATCATCTTGTTGGGGAAGATATCTCATTAAAGGGTTTTGTTTTCTGTGTTTTAGTAAGACCCTCAGTAAACCACAGATGGCCTCCTGGTGCTGCAAACTGAATAAAAGGGCATAAACTACCCTGGTCTGGAAAGGGGAATTCTCTGTGTGAAGAGACTAACTGGCACGCAGAGCTCTGGAGCACAAGTCCACCCAGGCAGGTCTGAACGATAAAACAGTGGTCTGAACACCTCATTGATGCACTCCTGTGTTGGGAAGGCTTCTTTTTAGGGTCAATTACTCTGCTAGTTTGAGGAGAGCAAGACTAGAGGAGAAGCATGGCTAATGTACCTCAGACATAAACCAATTATGCTTTATGGACTGCAAGTAACCCACTAAGTCCCCATTTCTTTAACAGTTCTTGATTTGAAAGGCTGGTGATAAGTGATGCTTACTTTGTTGATGTTTTTAACAAAATATCATAGGTGAAAGAAAGGAAGGGGTTCTTAGTTGACTGTATTTGTAGAGGGGGATCTTAGCATACAACTGACACACAGACTTTTGCTCATCCAGAGTGAAAAGTAACTTGAGCACTGAAGTTTCGTTGACTCCAGTGGGAAGAACACAATTTCTCTCTTTCCATCCATGAACAAATTTCACCATGGCAAAATTTCCTTTTCACAGCCTAAGTTTTCCCTTGCTTTCTTAAAGCTAAACCTTAGGGTGTGCTATGAATGCCAGACAGCTTACCTTGCTGTACTGTGCCACTTTGTGGCAGACCTCCGTGGTGGTACCCAGAAGCCCCACTCCAAGAGTATCCAGAATCATTCGCTTACTTCTCTGAATTACTTGATCTGTCAACTGATTTGCATTCAAACCATGAATCACCTTGGCAAAATTTTCTGTAACTGTCTGGGAAGGGAAAAAATAAAGAAAAAGAATAAGTAGGTTTTTCTCTATATTTAAACTAAACACCCTATTTTATTTTCTTTTTTTTTTCTTTTCTTTCAGTTTTGGGCAACTGTCTAGCACACTGGCCATTTCTGCCCCTGCTTACAAGAATTGCAACAGCAAAACCAATTTTGAATTCTTCCTCTTTTTCTTCCCAGAAATGTCACTGTGTTATGTTTTATTTATGCTTTCATCATTATCCTTTACTGTTCTGTATTTCTTCTGCTTTCTTCCTGAGCCCTTGAGAGTATGCACTGCAGGTGCTATAACTATGCAAGATTATCCCTATCTCTATCTCTATCTCTATCTCTATCTCTATCTCTATCNCTATCACTATCTCTATCTCTATCTCTATCATCTCTGTCTCATCCCCATCTCATCTCCATCTCTAATGACTATTCACACACACACACCCCCACCCACCCACTCCCCAAACAGAAGTCTTTCCCATGGCACCTACTTGTTGGTATTGAAAGCAGTAGGAGAGTAGCATTTCAAGCCAGTGCACCCATTACCACACAAGAAGGCAAGATTTAATCTCCCTGACTGGCAGCCTCACTATCCCAAATCTTGCTGAGCTTGGAGCTCAGTAGGAGGCAGGAGTTGGCAGCTCTACCTTGCACATATTGCTCATAGCTCCCAGCTCCCATTGAATTCACTCTCAGCTGGAGTCCCAGCTTTTCTCCAAGACAAGATCTTGCCTCTTTGAAAAGCAGTGGCTCCTTGTTCCTGGATCCTGCTGATTTGGGAATTACATATATTTATTTTCTTCTCCTATTGAGCAATGACCCATTATACAAATTCAACTTGCTTCTTGGCTGGGAGCTTCTATTAGTGTCTATATTAGAAAATAATCTAAAACTTCCCTTCCTGGACCATTAGAAATGTCCCACTGTAGAGGTACACATTATTTACATGCACAGTCTATAGACACAGTTTCTTTTTTTATACTGGCAGTAGTGAATATTTATCTTCTCTCTCTTTGGAAATTTTCCCCTTTGATTTCCCCTCTTCCTTCCCCTTCCTTTACTCCCCTGCACACATCCACACAGAGTGGTGGTATTTCCCCTTGTCCTTCAATTTGCTGTGGGAAGCAAACCAAACTGTGCTGTTCTCTCCTTTACAATAGGGACTCACTCCTAGTACACTCATATATTTTCATTGTGTGGTTCACACTGGATTCCTGTTTCTCTAGCAATGGTGACCAGAATTATACCCATCATTACAAACAAGTTCTCACTCACACTTGCAGTGAAGCATTAAGATTATCTCAAGCCAGCAGTTTAAAGCAGGTGAACCACATATCCCGTGGTGTGATGGGCACCTACTGCAACATATGGGGTGAGGATATGAAAGCTTAAATAGAGAATTGCATCTTACAGTGCAAAGAAACAAGACAGTACCTTTGCCCACATCTTGCAGGGGTGATGCACGTCCCAGAGAGATGCAGCAAAAGAGTGGTGGCCAGTGAGCAGGGGAACTCTCTCACTATTTATATGTGTCTGTCTGAGGTGGGGGAAGGAATATTAGGCCTTTCTACTTATGCATCTTGTCCTGCCCATTTCCTCTTCTGCCTCTAAATGTACTTTTTGCTTCACTTTCAACTTTCCTCTGACTAATTGCACTATAAACCTCTTGGACACATGTGATAGGACTTAGTCATGTTTACATGTTGTATAAATTAATACATGTAATACTTCATTACTAGATAGAAACTGATTCATCTGGTAGCATGGAGAGCTGTGTGAAATCACAGTAATCCATGGATAGCTCTACTGGTTGGGAAAGTCTAGTACTAGACTACAGGATGGCAAAGGCTGTTTTAGCTTAAACAACCTGTTGTTAATTTGTTTGGTTTTTTCTTTTCTTCTTTTGCTGTATGTCTCCTCTCTAACACATACAATTCGGGCTTGGGAAATGTGTGCCATAAGAATTTCAGATCATAAATTGGATTAAGGCAGTTCTTTGCATTTAGCAGTGTTTTAACAGCATGAATCACTGTGTGTTAGCAATAGATAGTGAGAAATCCCTGCTTATCCCATCAAGAAGGGGCAGACCCCATAGGAGCATGACTAGGGGCCACTGAATAATTCTGAAGTAAATAAGTAAGGATGTCTGAAGGATGGGAATTTCTAGGGTTAGGGAACAAAGTATCAAATGTCAGAATTGCAGCCTTGCACTTCCATGATAACGGCTGCCTAAAACAGTCTAGGAACCTCAGCTCCTTACTGAGAATAGCACCAAATACCTTTGTAAAGCCATGTCTAACTCCAGAGTTCTTCCAGGTGGATAACAGCATGGGTCTAGAGGCGAAGCTAAACATCAATTTAAGTGATTCTAAGCACTACTGAAAGGTCCTGTTTCAGGCTGTGTCCTTCCCCCTCTCCTGACCCTGGATACATGGTCCTTCTCCTCCCTGGGCCAGCTCTGGTGCTGAGCAGACCCATTTCTGACCTGACCCAGCCTGTCTCCTGCTCTGTGATTCGCAGCAGTCAGGCATAACGGAGTTTCATTCCCTCGGAAATGCAAAATTAAATCTTGCAGCACAAGCAGAGGGAGAGGGGAGTAAGGCAGGGCTAGCAGTATTCTGTGAAATTTTGGGAGGGCATAGACAGGTAACACAAGAGAAGAGGGAATCAACTGCTCCCCCGCAAGCTCTAAGCAAGACATTTGCCTATTTTGCCCGTGCTTTTAGCCAGTTCTGTTTTTGGATATCATCTGCTGGTGCATAACTTGGTGCTGAAAGCTGTGCTGGGTAACAAAGGGCCTTAAATGATAGAAGCAGTGATGAGTCAGTTCATGGATATGGCCAAAGAGCCTGAGGCCCGGGACTCCTAAAACCCGGCCCTACAAACATATATAATTTTGTACAGGCTAACCTGTATCATGTGAAGGTTCCATTTAAACCCTTGTCCTGTCTTTCTTTTAAATATGAGCAGCTGTTCAGCATGGCTTCTAAACATATTCCCACACATTTCTCTATGAGTATGCCACAGTTCCCTCACCCATGCAGGTATAACTTGCATCTACATAAAACATCCCAGCACGTGTCCCAGGTCCTGGGTGTGTTTTGCCGAATCCTGACCCCCTAGGGACAGAGAACCAGAATGTGCATCTGTGCTTCTTCCTTGCCCCCCATATTTCCACACTGAGGAAAACCTCAGAGGTAGCTTGAAGAATTACCTTTTGTGCTGATAAAATCGAACCAGCATAATGGGATTGCTCAGGTTGACAAGGTTGGCAGTGGTTAAAGAGGTTAATAGAAGTTAATGCTGTTGGGCTGAAAAAGGGAAAGATTTTGTTAGCTTTCACTTTTGTTCTTTCAGCTCATCCTTCTCTCAGAAAACTGGAAGAAAATATTTGAATTTCAGAACCATACAAACACAGATTGGCTGCAGTTGGAAGGGACCCTCAGAGACCATCTTGTCCAACCTCTAACAAGGCCACCCAGAGCAAGCTGTGTCCAGTTAGGTTCTGAATATTTCTGAGGACAGAGACTCCACAGCCCCCCATGGCTGATTCAAAATGCCTCCCCATGGCAATCACAAAAAAAATTACATATTAAATAAAAGAAATTCAAATCCTAAAGTCCATTTTCTTTTCCCATTACCTTTGGGATATCATTATAACCCCATTCTGTTTCTCATTTCTTTCTCCTCCTCAAGAGAGATAGAGGTGCCACTGCCTTAACCCCATGATGAGATTCCAAAGTGAATTTGAATGGGATCCAGAACTTGTGATGTACCTTACAATGTGATGTGCAGTCACATGCTGCTAGCTGATCTTGGATATGTTGTCACTTCCTTCTGTAATCTTGATTGCAGGAGGGACTGCCCCATGCCTTGCAGTAATAACATTAGTAATATTTATGGACTGAACTGAGATATTATGAGAAAGTGACTTTCTGTTAAAAAAAGAATGAAATGAAACTGAAAATTTGTTTGGGAAACCGATTTCCAAACTCTGGTCTGCAGATCCTCAGACTCAGGTGTACACTGTAGACTGTGAGGGATAAGAAAGCAATACGGTTATCACTGCAGGGGGAAGAGGCATCTATACAAAGTCCTGTACCTCCACAGCAGAATTCCTAGGGGTCTAAACAGAAGAAGGTTGAAAATCTGTGCCTGAGAGTTTGGTACAGCCTGTCCACCCTGACAAAGGAAATCTGCTGCTTTCTTCTCCTTTAACACAATATGCATGGTTCGGCAATTTGGGCAGACAATTTGTTAACTAACAAGCGTGGTGGAAAGACAAAATGTGTTCATCCAAATGCCATTTGCAGCATTGCACGCAGCTACAGTAATGAGCTGTGTTGATTACAGAACAAGGCTTTAGAAAACCAGTGCCCCACAGAGTCTATTTTCTCCTGCTGACATCGCATTTTTAAGCTGTTTTTTTCCTTCTTTTGCCTCCAGTTATTTTAGGCTAAACTCTGCCCACACCTGCAAGCTGTATGTTTGCAACTGAAAGCAATTTTGGCCCTAGCTTTATGCTCCTTTTGTTCTAAGAAAATATTAGAAATTATGACAAAATACGGAGTCCAGGCTTGCTTTTCTCCAAACCAGCTTTTAAGAAGTAACTTTGTTCATGGCCTGTGCTTAGATGAGAAAACAGGAGACAGGTGCCAATGAGCTGTGTTTACAGAGACTCTGCTGTTACTGAGAGTCTGAAAACAACTTACAAGTTCAGAACTTGCTCCTTTTCCCTCTACTGGGATATTTTAATTACTGTGAAAAGGTGAGAACCTTAGCAAATTGTCTGGAGTAGATAGCTTGATCTAAAACCTGTTAGCAGCTCTACAGCCATAACTCTTGGGATGCTGTAATATTGCACCCACTGTCGTTATAGTTTCTGTGCCTCTTTTTCCTCAAGCCCACTTTCCCGTGTTTACCCCAACAATGGGAACTGAGCCAGACAGCAATAGTACACAGCAAATGCAACAGGCAATGATTGCACCACAAAATGTATCATCCTGGAAATTTCTAGCCTACAGTAGTTCTCTTATTCACTTACTTGCATAACTAGTGGCAATGGCAGTGAAATCTCTGAGAAGTTATCACCCTTGTTTTTTTCAAAGTTCCCATAGCAAATATTGGAAGTTCCCAGCCCTATTCTGGTAAAGGTTGCTATGAGTCAATGTGCTTGCCAGTGTACTATATGACACTGCCCGTCTTGCCTTCCTAAATTATCAGCGCTCTTCCAAAAGGCAAGACCTCAAGGTTCATTTTAACTTCTAATGTAGATGCTGGTTTGGTTAAATGAGCTGTAAGACAGAGGTACCAGACATACCTAGGATATTCCCTTAGGATCACATTCAAGACAGTATCTTTTATGGAGTAGTGTGAAGAGGTCTGAATTACAACAATATGAGAAGACACCGCAGCTCCATGAAATTCCTGTTGATCCAATGTGCATTTTAGCTCTCGCCAATGCTACAACCTTTACCTGTTTTTCTGGTGCCAGCACTCAGTTTTACTCTGTCTTCTGCAACACACTCAGGCTCTGCTGTAACACTGGATCACATGGAGTCCTGTGGTGGAAGGACTAAGGAATGATTCTGGGGATGCTTTGGGGGGGTCTTTGACAGTTTATGACACCTTCTAAGATAGGACAGCTGCATCTCGTGTACCTGAACCAGTTATGTGGCATCAGAAGGGATGGATACTTTCAGGCCTACGTGTGAATGTGACTTTCCCCAAGGTGGGAGGTTTTACACCTAAGTCAGAAGTGTAAGGGAGGACAATTGGCATGATAAAAAACACCATTTCCCCTCAGCAAGGCCTGCTTCTTAGTGACCTTCTATCTCATCTGGCTCAAACCCCAGAATCTCTGGTGGTGGGTGTTCTCCCCTCTGTCTAATTTGGATCATTGGTTTTACCATCACATACCCCAAAACTCATCTCTTCCCCTCAGTGGGTGCAATCCCTGGCCCAGCAAAACACCCTGCTGCCTCTACAAATGGCCATGTGTTTGAGCCATTAACCATTAATGTGTCTCCCAATGATCTCCAGTATGAATAATAGCAGTGGGTGTGAGATCACGAAGGTTTTGTGTACCTGTAGTTTCCATAACTACTTCTCGGTTTTGTTTTTGGCAGCCTGTAGCACACATTGCTCTCTTAATCAAAGAACAGCCCAGAATGTGTCCAAAATGCAGCCAGGTGTCATTACATGACTTGTGCTATTTGGGGAGATGATAAAACTTGACAAGCATAAATTCAGAGTTTGATGAGCAGAAACCAAACTAGTGAGAGCACACGTGAGGGATGCAACAATTTTAATTAAATTACCAGCGGAACTCTGGTGGTGCAAACGAGGCATTACCCACTGTGCTGGGCTGTGCATCATACACAGAAAGGTACCAAGCAAATTGATGCTCCTGATCACTTCAGAGCAAGGCCAGATGTCAGGACATAATGGGTCCCAGCAAGGCTGTGGTGGCAGTCCAGTGGGGAGATATGGTATCAAGATCTACTATACAACAAGCTTAACCATTAATTAAGGGATAAAAGAGCCTCTCTGCATCTATACCAGTTCTCAGGGATTTGGAATCCCTAAGAAATTATCCTAGACTCATTACAAACTTTTGTATGCACTGAAAAGGCTAAAATAACACCTATAGAACATACAGCAAAACCAGAATGAAAAATAAATCAGCATTCTTCAAACAGAAACAGGCTTTGGGGCCAAAAATCATATAATTTTGTGGGAGTCCACCATTTACCTGGCAACAGCTGCAGAAGGCTTGAGACGGGTACTGGAAGATGCTCTGTGAATTAACAGAATTATTCCTTCAACTTTCAGAGCAGAGGTTTTCTCTTTTTTTCTTAGCTTTGTCCTCCCAAACATGGCCCCTCCTGGAAGGATTTAAACAATGAGTCATGTTACAAAAGCCACAGAGTACTTGTTGGTAATGGAGTGCCCATTCTTGCAGCCTGTGCCATGAGTTAATTTCCACCCATCCCTCCTAGCTCCTGGACAGAAACACCTGTTCAGGCATCATACTTTCATTGAGATCCCCGAGGCAGCCTGGGTATCCCATCAGTGACATTCTGCTCTTTTGGGGCACTCTTAACAACTGCAAATAAAGCTTTTTCCTCATCTGTGGTAGTACCCAGTCAGATCATGCATTTCCACCCTGATATATTTCTAAAAGTGCCAAGAAATATTGCAAAACAGCCTGAAATTATACTTTAAATGCAGCAGTCTCTGATTTATGGTGCAATTATAAAACATGTCATGGTAGTTATTAGCTCTGAGATTGAGTATCACATATTGCAGACTGTAAAACATACTGAGGAATTTCTAGCTGTGATTTCCACCCCTAAAGAGGAAATGGGCTTAATTACACCAACATTTATAAAAGGGAGAAATAACAGCAAAAATGGAAGAAAGGTTAAATTTGAACACAAGAGCTGCGAATACATAAAACATTTATATTATTACACTTGTAATTGAGCATCCAAGCAGAAGCTAATGATTTGAATTAAATCGGTCCTTTTTACATAAGTAGCATTTGAAGAATTTGGGGTTTTAGAATTTATAATGGCACTATTTTTTCCCTATGATTACTCATCTTCAGCATAGTAGATTCAACCAGATGCAGGAAGAATTAAAAATCAAGAAAAATAACTACTTTCAGAAAATGATAGAAATGATGAACCATGTTGATTCTTCAGTATTGGCACCGTTTAAAACTATCCACCTAAAACCAAAACCTACTGTCAGATGTAGAGGACAGTATTTTATTTATTTTCTCCCTCCCTGCAATAGTTGGAAGATGTCCCTCCTTGTGCAGCCTTGAATTATTACAGAAGCACTAGGGTTAGCTGTGAGGAAAATAATGCGATGTTTAAGCCTTGCATTTATTTATTTAAAAAGGTCATATTCAGCGAGAATAGATGGTGGTGGTGGTACCACCAGCTCACACAGCTTACTCTCCTGACTTTGGTAACTTATTTGCATGGCACAAGGTCATCTCTATGACTTTGGGGTTTATATAATATAGGAATATACCATTCTCATTTCTCCTTTCCATAACGAGAAAAATTCTCTATTTCTGCAATCTGGCTATTTTCATTATTTATCAAATGGGGCAATTTTCAAAGTCTGTTTTGAAGTTTGCATTTTATTTGGGCATTTATTTTCGGGTTTTTTTTCCTTGATGGGTTATGGCATTTTATTAAACTCAAGGAGAGGGCACTGGGGGAGTCCAAAAAGACAGAATGTACATGTTTTTCCCCCCATAATTAAATGAATCTCCAATGAAAGAGCAGTGAAATGTTATTGTCCATCCTAGGCTGCCAGCACAATTGCAGTGGGGTATACATCACCCTGCCACCAGCAATCCACAGGGCAGGGCCAGTGCAATTTCACCAGAAAAGAAAAGCAGGAAGCTGCCTTTGGCAGCAACTTGTAGGAGATAGTTTGGTGCCCGTGTTGCCTGTGAAAGAAAAAATAAATGTGTGGTTTTTAGTCTGATCCACCCATTGCTGCTTTGTGCTTCTGTGTTCAGCTGCTGCCACCAGAAGCAGCGTTCCTAAGGAGGAAGGGAATGGCTGATGCAGAGAAGTAGATTTTCCCCACAGCTTCCTGCTGTCTCGCCCTACTACCTTTGGCAACAAGACTCACCCCCACCTGCCCAGCCTAGATGAGCCCCGCACTGCCCCTTTTCTTCCTGCGTTAGCAAGGGCCAGGCATATTTCCCCATGCTTGTCTACTCAGTGCAGTTTTGGGAAGCCTCTCCAGTCAAAATCAATTTGTGAAGATGGATAGCAACAGTGAAGGAGGAGAGAAAAGAGAAGATACATGACTGTGTGGGAATAAAACATGACATGTCTCACAAGGACATTGGAAAAGCACATTTTTGTGGGGTAGGGAAAGAAGGGGAAGAAAGGAAAGGAAGGGGAAGAAAGATACTCCAAGGCCTTAAATATTCCCATCTACTGAGGTCCCCTGATTCCTCATAGGTCTTCTCTTCCCAGGCCCCAGAAACATTCCTGTGTTCCAACAGTCATATATGTGGCGAGCTTGCTCACTGAGTCCAGGTGAACAATAGTGGTAGGTCTCTGGCCACCCTCAGCATGCTGTGCTGTTTATTGCTCCTTCCTTCCTTCTTGTCTAAGTGTGGTCAATATCCTGAGAAATTCCTGTAAGGCTATGGAAAGATGGGTTTCAAAAGCCCACTGAGTTCTCACAAGAGGGTGGGCAGCACATGAAGGTGAGTGGGATTCCTTCCTCCACATCACTACACCACACAGAAGTGTAGCTCTCCTGGAGTGGAGAGAACTCGCCCAAAGGTCCTACATCATCTCTGAGCCTCCAGAGTATCCAGAGTCAGTGTATCCAGAGTCTGCCCATAGGCTTCTGTCGTTCCTGTGCTCTGAGAACCACACGAGGGCCTTCACAGGAAGGACAGGAAAGCCTGGCAATCCTTATCTTCAGATCAGGCACTTCAGAATGTTTCTGAACAATCTGGCTCATCTCAGACCAATTTGATTACAAATGATGGAGCAACACACAGGTTACCAGAGCCTGTGGTGGGATACAAGTCAGTGAAGGAACCATCATGGATGCACGCTTCTTTACAGTGTGGGTTTCATCAACAGCACACTCTAGCACAAACTCCAACCTCACAGTTGTTAACAATTAATGAGATGTATAAGGCTGCATATATTTGGGATTTTTACTGTTTTAACTTCGCTGTTGCTGTATCCTCAGGCTTCCCATTTTTCCAATTATAATAGTGAGAAACTATTGTAGTAAAAACTTTTGACTGCATGGCTTCAGGTGGTGATGGCCTTAAAAGAAAAAAAAAAAGCTTCAAGATTCTAGATCATGTGTTGAGAGAAATATATGAATGTGAATCAGGAGTTAATCTATAGCGGGAAATATAAATTATTTATAAAAATCTAAATTTATAAATATCTAAAGGAATACAGCAAATCTTACCATCTTATTCCTTTAAAGTGCCACAAAATTATACTTGCATGAAGCCATTAACCCCAAAAGAGTTCTGATTACATGAAAGACTGAGAATCTGTCATGTGCCTACTCTCAATGTAGGTCAGTGTACACACAGAGCAAAATGGAAGGGAACTTGAGGAAAGATATCTACCCCACCTACAGAAACTCTTGCTTGAGGTTCTTCTGGAATTTAGATGATGTCTTCAGTTAAAATTGAAAATGATAAGATGGCCACTGAGCAGTGACCACATAAGGAAATGTGCACATTGGAATGACTGCATTGAATTTAAGGAAATGGAATTTCTTAAACTGAAAAAGCTCAGAACAGGGTGACACACTTGTGTTTATCCATCCATCTTGTAAGAACAATTATTACACAGGCAGGCAAAGTCATGGTAACAGCACACACAAAGTAGGCAGGGAAAATTGGGCAGAAAAGTATATGAGGAAGAACTGATCTCTTTTATGCTTCTGATGGCCTGCTCACACATAACTGAATTATACATTTTAAATATCCTTTGGATACAGAAATACATGAAATATACCATGTATGAAAAAGATACAGAAAAAATGGAAAGGATTCAGAAGTGCCTAAGAACAGTAACAGCCTTAGAAAGCATGGTCTGTGAAAGAGGTGTGAGGAGCCTAGAAAAGGGAAGTTATTCCATTTCACATCACAGCTAAGCCAGTCTGACCACTGGTGTTTCTCTGATGCCCTCCCTAGGGCTTAATCCAGTAAACTAAATCACCAGGAAATGAATTTTATTATTTATTTGAATGCTTCTCCACTTTATCCTCTGAACATTTTCATTGCAATCACATGAGGACTGGCTGAATGGGGAAAAATGTAGGGTGGTTCATTTCTCAGCATCTGACCTTCAGATTGGCATAGCTTTAATGTGGAAGTGTATTTCTGTACATGTGTATTTCTATACAATCTGTATATTTTAGAGGTAGAGAGTGTTGAGCGACTTTGTACTATCTGCTGAGAAAGAAAAAGAAAAGGAATCTGTTAAATATTTATCAGATTCTTGACTGATGTGATAAAACCCCTTTATAACAGGAAGGGTATTAAAATATTGTACATAAGAATATTGTGGAATTTCCTTCACTGGAATCATTACCAATGTATTACCCTAATCTGCCAGGATTAATTCAAGGTTTCTTATCCTGCCTTGGTGCAGATGTGGATTTTGAGAATGATCTCTTGAGATCCATTCTATCCTTCCTTTTTTCTGACTTCACGGTTTGCCAAGTTCACCCATCCTGCCTCAGTTAGCTTTAACTGAATAGTATGTGGAAGAATGGCTTTAACAAGAACAGTGCCAGCTTCTAATATTGCCGTTTGACTTCTATTTTGTTGAAGACCAGAGAAGTATCTGTGAATATGCTGTTCATGGACACATTACCAGACACACTGCTCATGATCTGCTTTGCATTATGGAAAACTTCCTAGGCTGGCACAGCTGGTGTCTAAATACACCACGAAAATAACCCTAGAAGAATAAGTTACACATCACAGGTGATTTCCAGGTTAAAGGTTTGTACTGCAAACGGGGTTGCAACCCTTGCAAGTAGCTGCTGAGGCATGATGGAAATCCAGTTACAAATAGGGGAAGTAGGGTCACCAACAGGGAAATGTGTATGCTGAGATATACAATTTCATTACTATATCAGAAGAAAAGTATAGCAAACAGTAAAGTTTTGTTGAAATATAACTCATGTTCACATTTAAAATACAGGAGTGCAGAAATGGGAAATTGGAGATCATATGAGGAAGACAGATGCTGTATTAAGGACTTTTTTTTTTCCTTTGGAAGACTTTTCCAGAAATGATGGACTGCAGGACCAGGACACACAGATCTGGAAATCACTGAAATGCACTTAACCTTCTGTCTCCCCAGAGTCAGTAAAGGTCATTGTTAATGATGTTTTCTAACTAAGTGTTTTGTGGACAAAATAAACACTGCAGCTTTCTTATACAAAATTCTCTACTCATTTTACTGCAAGTAAGTTCTGGGAAAAATCTTGCAGTAGGACAAAAAAAAAAAAAGGAAAAGTAGAGGTATTGATTAAGAAAAGATAACAATCACTTTAACTAAGAAAACCTTATTATTTAAAGAACTAGACAAAACTAGCTTGAATGCAGCAAGTCTGTGGATTCATCTAGACTTTCTGGGGGAGGGATCAAGCTAAGAAGTATCTTTTACCAAGTATCTTTTCAAGTCTTTGGAAGTCCTGTCAAATGGAGAGGATCGATATTAATGTAGGGAGAGCACATAAACCCTTCAAAGACATCTGAGCACAGGAGTTGCTGTGTAATCACGCCCACCCTGCAAAGCTGGGCAGCTTCACATGGGAACCACCACTGCGGGACATTAAGCTGCCATCCACGGTTAGAGGAGCAGGCAGCTTTCTTCTTTGACAAGCCCTGCAGCCTTTGAAGATGGGATCTGCTTGTTCTAAAGGGAGTGATTAAAGAGGGAGAGGAAGCTTCAAAAGACCTCACTGCCTCTCTGAGCTAACTAGTCAGAAGGCTGCACCGACAACCTCTTGTGACATGTACCATAGTTTATTTTTCAACTTGTTCCTCATTCTGCCCTTTAACATTAGCATCTTCTTTCCATTTGTATGTGAGAACACTGAAGCTCGCAGAAACATCATAAAATGATCAGTTCCTCTACTTCAGATGGGACTCTCCCATATTTTTCCCTGCTGGGCTTCATGTGTTTTTTGTTTGGAAATTTTGTTGTGATCCTGATTCAGCACTGTGACGCATGGCTGTAAGTACTAAAAGAATAATTCAGTGTGAAGGGCAGTAATAACTGACACTTGGAATAGGAAAGGACAAAATATGGTTAACAGTTGGACTCAATAATGCTCTTAGTAACTATTCAGTGATTCTCTGAAAATCCCAAAGATGTCTGTAATTCCTCCAGACCCCTGTATATGTGTGTTCATTTAATTTCATTTCACTCATGTAATGCTGATCTGTGCTGACACTGTCAGTTTACCCCATTGCCAGATGCAGCCCATATCAGTCCAAAGAAGGATGATGGACAAATTATGTCACCCTTCTCAGTCCTGGCAGTGAACATTGGGTCAGCATATTCTGCTTATTTTCTTCTCCCACTTCTTTCTGCCCTTGCCTTTCTCAGCTGATTCACCAAAATAACCACTTCTTAGCCAAGCCCTTTCTGAAAAAAGCATTTCATAAGACACCCATACGAACAGGAATAAATTTTAGAGATTATCTCAGAGGGGACCTTTCAAATGTCTCCACTTTGACTGATACATCTTTTCAGAGAGGCCAAGGGTTTTCTTCATTCTGCTGACACTGCATCAAATAACTCAGATATCCCATTTGAGGAATTCAGATTAAAAACAAAACCAGATCCATATTTATGTAAAAAAGAAGCTGACAGAAATGCTTTGGTGATTAGGCAGACATCTAGTTTAACATGTCTTGAAACTGTTGACCTCAGTGATTCACATCTCATCCTTTCAAAGAAAAATTCCTTACTTCAGTTATTTTCTCAGTTTATAGTTATGCTTTTTATCTTACTTCCTGTGACCTAATTCATACTTTATGTGAGTCCTCTTGGGATAGCAGAGACCACAGAGGGGTATTAAAATACCCTTGTTTTCATTTCTTCTGCTTTTGTCTTGGTTGTTAAAAATACTGTGGGGGAAAAAAAAGGAGAATTAAAAAAAGGAAGGATATTGCCACTTGATCACTGGATGAAGGATCACTTCACTCTTCATGAAGGCCTGGTCTTGTGGCTTACTCTCATCATGTGTTTGCAACAAGTCATTCCTTTCCTCATCACCAACAAGCTAAGGCAGCAGCTGTCACTCTGTGCCTGCTCCTCCTCCAATGCTGCTCCCACTCCCTGCAGGTAGCAGATGTCCTGTTTGGTATGCCTGTGCTGATAAACAGCAGAGCATGAGGTGGTGAGCACTGGTTTATCTACATTGCCTAAACTTTAATTCTGTGTTTTGGGTCATGGATCACTTCAGTTCTCTGTCTGCAAGACAACCTGCTCCTGAGCCACCAGCAGACTGCCATAAGCCAGCCGGTCTCACGTGACCTCAGAGCCATGGCCTGCAAGCAGAGTTTGCAGACACAGAGAAGACAAAGGCAGGGCCAGACATCCCACTACTGCCTTCCTGACCAGCCTTTCGTTATGTGGCAAAGCCTCATTGCAGGAGTAGTGTTTGCTCCTGTCACTGACCCTGCTACTGCATCTACTGCTGAGAACCTCTAGGGATGAGCGGCAACTGTGCCTGCCAGAGGATGCTGCCAACAGAATCAGTAAAGATACACAGTCCAGTCATTTTTAGGGAAATAAATCTCGAGTCAAAATTAAAAGCATAGAAAAGTCACTTGTACTCCTTGCTATATACCTTTACTCCTTGCTACATAAACTGGAGCAAACGCTGTATGCGTGACTTGGAGGAATTTCACGTGGAGGAAGAAGGCTACAGTCTGAAGGGGAAGTTTACACCACCCTGTTGAGGGAAGTTGGAACTGCCCATAAGCAGAAGTGCCTTTGTTTGCGGGAACCTGAACTATTAAACATTCTTCATGTTTCTTCATGAAATGGCTTCTTCCAGCTGTGCTGCAGCAGTGCCTTAAAAACGGAGAGCACTGCCACCTGCTGCTCCTAGGGACGTGGCTCTCATGCTCACCAAGGTCATAAGAGTTTTCCTTTAGAATCCCAGAATATTCTGAGCTGGAAGGGACCCACAAAGATCATTGAGTCCAATTCTTAAAGCTTGGATGCTAAAAGTTGGTATGTACTGTAAAAAATAAATTTACTGTAAAAGTAAATGTTAAAAAAAAATATCTATAGTTGAAAGTTGTTTACCATAAAATGAAATACCAACTTTGATCTTTGCTAAGCATCAGGTAATAATATAAACTACCATTATGGTCCTATCACAGTTCTAAAAAGAAAACAAGCCACCTTACCACCCTGTTTTGCAGTTTAGCCACATGCTTTGATGCTGTTGTCTTTAGCTAGTTTCAGTGTAGAGACTTTAGTTGGGAATTTACTGAAAATGCAGGCAATCACCCTCTCATCAGACTAAGGCTTTATATTAAAAGTGCTGTCCTTAAAGAGAGAGGCATGATGGGCAACAGACAAGAGTGACAGTGGTAAGAATAATATGCAAGAAAAATATGTTAAATCCTATTGAAATGCGTGACCTAAAATTATTTACTCTTTTTCTGCATCACCTGTCCTATACAGCTGAAATTATTAGCCTGAATCTTATACACCTTGTCTCTGATAAACACTATAAGAACTACACCTAAAGTGACACTATTTTAAGGTCACATTAGCAACCATCACATTTGTAGTGCTAAAATGGTAAATTATTGATAAGAGATAGTAGCTACTACAATTGCTATAAAGTTTTGTGGAAATGAGGCACTGATGCTTGCGGTTGGCAAGAGCTGTAGTTCCTGCAAATAAATTCAGTCACAACAGACCTGAGTAGTGAAGGATACCTAAGGGTTACTATAAAGTTGGTGCTAATGAAACTATACTGAGATTTTAACAGCTAGGCCTGTGACCCTGAAGCTTTTGATGGCACTTCAATAAAGAATTAGATCAGAATCTGTGATTTAACAACTGAGTTGCAAAAGTTGCCAGAAACTGACAAAGAGTGACGATTTTTTCTTACAACAATTGCTATGTAAATGATAAAGTAACTGTACTATTTCAGAAATTAAATTTCAGATCTTCCCCCAGAAAGCATTTAAATGAAATACAGAAGTGCATATGGAAAGACATGCATGCTGTGCAGCCAGTCACGCATCCTGGCAAAAGCTGCAGGGAACTGCAGCCACCAAGTTGAGAGAGGCCAAAATTTCAACTTCTCTATTTACATTTGCATGTTGATTTCACTGGGAAAGAGTTGCTTCCTGGCTTTTGGAACACCACTTTTTTGTGTTAGATTCTAAAGAAAACTGCTTTTCATATTAAAAACAGTGCTTGGAACATGGTGTGGCATTGACACCTGCTCATGCTTTGTCTTGCAATGCTTTGAATCAGGATCATCCTTGCTTATCAAGTCAAGCTGTCTGCTGCTTCACTACTGAGGTGTATGAAACCACTCTGTAAGCCCATTCTTCCCTATTAGAGTCCTTGCTCATGAATCATTCAAATCCCTCAACCGGAACCCTGCTTTACTGCTGCCTCCAGTAATTTTTATTTATGCCTGGAAACTCTTTGGGATGTCAAAAAAAAGCCGACTGAAACAAATGCATTCCTATGTATTTCTTTCCTCCTGCAGTGCAAATTCAGGAGGGTTAGCTCCCAGCACTGGCAGTTGAGCAAGAGTGGAACAAAGGAATATTTCCCCAGCCAGACATGATTCTCAAGTGTGAGGAAAGGACTAATACAGCATTACCTCCTGGACAGCCAGGTACCTGGCATTTCCCAACTGAGGCATATTTAACTGGGTCCTCATTTGATGCATCAGGCTAGGAGGTTTGCGAGTCAAAGCACTGCGTACATATTCAGAGTCCTTCCCAAGCAAAACTACTATGAATCTTAACACAAATATTGGACCAGATATTCCCAGACTAGTTAGAATGCACAACACACAAAATACTACTACCAGTATTACTACCAATAATAAAGAAATCAAGAAATAATTGAATATAACTAGGGATGTGTATATATATATAGATACGATGAAGTTCAAGCTTAGTGAAGATGGAAAGTAGATGTTAAGAAAAAAAAATATATGGGGTAAATTTGTACCTATTTTTTTATTCACACAGTGTTAGCAGACAAAACATGTTCAGGCTTCATGTGCATTTAACAGTGTATTGTTTCTCACTCTGATACAGCAACTTGAAAGGCCACAAACCTAACTACAGTCTTACAAGCTCAGGTGATGGATGTTTGTGCTTCAGGGGTAGGAATTAATGCATTAAATTAGTTACGCTTTCCTGGGCAGCAATTTGCTAGAAGAAGTGTGGATGGATTTGTGATTTGCATAATAATAAGGTTTGAAATACTCACAGCTGAGGAAAATAGAACAGAATATTTCAGTCAGATGGGAGCTATATGATCACCTACTCCAAGGTTTAGGCAAACAGCTCCAATTAATGTAAGTGGAAGTTTTGTGGCTAAGACTACTAACAAGCTTTGTGTCTTCAACCAAGAACCTTTAGAATTGCATAAATTTTTTTATACAGCCTTGTATTTTGTGCTCTGAGTAAGCTGAATACCATACAGAAGAGGAATTGCCTAAACTCTACAAGAACACTCAAAATAAGATGTAGGTATGGTGAATGGAACAAACCAGATGTTAGTGTAATCTGGTGTGGTCTGTGAGGTTTAAATGCTCAATAAACTTGCTGACAATACCTAGCTGAGATTAGTAAACAAAATTTTATTCTTCACAGAGGAAGTGCAGTATCAGCAAAACCATTTTTGCCCAGTGTATGGGGGAAAAAAAAAAAAGGTTTATGTAGAAGAATAAATTGTGCATGAAGCAGGGAGAAACTACTTGGGCAGATATTATAGTCAGTTTTACAGCAGACCAGTCACTATAGTATGCATAGGTGAGGTTACCCAGATGTTTCCTAGGCTGTATATCAAATACATACTCCTGGAATGTACCCAGCTCACTTCTGAAGAGCTCCTGTGGGTAGTATGATACTAAATATGGTTAAAAATATTTTTCCTCCATATATCTACCACAAGAGTCTCTCCATTCCATTCATCTGCTCCTCCAGTCCATCTTACTCTTGAGCCCTGTTCTGGATGCAGGACATGTAGCTAACTTGGCACTGTTGAGCATGTGCCCTCTTGTACCTGCAAAGATGCCAACTCTTAGGGTCATAGATAAGTACCTTCTTTGCCTTCACAAACGTTTTCTTTCTACTACAAGGCAAAAAAACGCAAACGGGTGTGTTGAATATATTCACTGGGGATGATGGAAAAAAGCAACAGCACAGTAAAAGGATGAATGTAGAGGTTTCTTGGAAAAAGTAATCAGAACCTCCCCTATGAGTATGTGACTTCTGTGTTCAGCTGGTAGTGATCTAAACATCATTGTCCACTAGAAATCAAAGAGAGCCACATCAGCCTTGACCTGGGGACAGAGGCTGAGAGGTTAAGAAGAGACATCACTTGATACACTTGAGTGTTTCAATATTTGAGTATTTTAAATTCATTCCACTATCAAACAGGTTTGAATAACCACATTTATTGTCAGTATTATATATATCAGTATTACAAACAGTGTTAAATGCATGGTTATTGTACTCCCCTAAAACACTGAAAAGATGTGCCTGAGGGCTCAAAAAATACTGAAATAATAATTCCATACTTCTTTTGCTTTTCCTTAGCTATATATTTCATTTCTTCCTTTCTCCTCTTCCCTCTTAACAATCCTTATGCTTGGCAGTTTTAATTTTTTTTCTCTCTTTCAGACTGTCAGTCACAAACAGTATCTTGACTTAAAAAGAGATCTTTTCTTATTTCAGAAGCCTTTTACTGTCACTATGACTGCAGGCTTTATGCTTATCTCCTGCTTCTCAGATAAGCTTCCCCTTCACTAAGATCCATCCTATAATCTCAACCTATTTATATGTGCTTTAACCTCCTTGAGATAAATAGATTTTTTTCTGCTTGTTTTATTTGAAAGGATTTTATTTAGGGGACTCAGTTCTGATACAATCTAGACTCCTGGCATTCTGTTAAAAAATACAAACAATAATGAAGAAAGCTTTCCATTTTCTGAGAAAGGCATTTTGGCAAGAATTGTACATACACAACACTCATGAAAAATTAAAAGGTGAAAACAAATAAACAATTTGCTTTGCATGGGCATAATGCTTTCCAGGCTAGCAAAACTTTGGGGCATATACTTCTGCTGTTGTCATGTTGCTGACACAGGAAAGATAATTCCTGTGATTAGTTCATGAGCAATTAATATTTTTTTTTAACAGCTTGCAGTATACAAAGAGAAGAGAGCCTCTTAAAAATCTAATTCCTATATTCTCAAGGGCTTGAAGACTCCGTAGGCTGCTGGAATTAAGTGGCTGTGATTTTCTGTAAATCCAGATGTTTGCTTCATTAAACCTTCATGAAATCTAAACACACTCTTCATTCCATATACCTCTTACATGTCTCTCAAACATTTATTCTGTTGATATATTTATTTTTACTGATAACATATTTGCATTTACAAACATGGATCATAGATAGACGATATCTTACAGGAAATCCCTACAATGCAGAGTAGTAATCCCTCTATATAAACACTTGGAACAGGAAAGCACATTCAGAATTTTCTAGACACATGAACTGAATTCTATTTGGGCCTCTCCAAGAGGCCAAGAGCAAAATACATGCAGTGAACTTTTCTAAGAAGGAAGACAAGCTTGTCAAACTCACCTTCAAGCAAACAGCAGCAACCCTCAGTCTTTCTTTACAGGTAAGAAACAGATGCTTTTCATTACTTTAGGCAATAACATCTCATTTGCACGGCACATCAGCAAGCTGGGAAACATCAGCTATGCCTGATTAAGTTGATTCCAGGCTTCTTCAAGCTTGGCTCAGCACAAAGAAAAAATCAGGTTGGTTTATGCAGTGGATAACAGGTAGGAGAAGTTCTGGAAACACTGCTAAGGATAAGGGCTGGCAAGGAAGGAAAACTGGCAAACTCAATTTTGGCCCTAACAGAAGGCTGTCTGCTATCTCACCCTCTAGGCAGAGATTTTTGGCAGTTTAAGAGCAAATAATTTCCCCTGCCAAGTAACTGAAATGTATTCTCCATGGCACATTATTTTACATAGCAGGTCAGGAAGGGTATCAGTGAATAGGAGGTCCAGCATCCCTTTCTGGCATGGGTTGAACAGCTGGGATACACTGCCTGCAGCAGCTAAGGGTATGTAATTACAGCCTTCACTCACAGATGTCCTCACTGGCATGAACTCTAGTTATAGCCATTGGTGACATGTACTTTGGCAAGGTCTTGACAGAATGGATATTTTCCAGGATGTCTGCAGCAGCTAAGAGCTTGTGGAGCTGCACTCCCCATGTAGGAGGGTCTGAGGCCAAAGAAGGAGAAACAAATTTGAGTATGCTAACATTGAAGGTTCTCTCTCTTTATGTGGATAGAAATAGTTTTTAATCTTCACTTTTGTGGAAGTGAATAGCAATTCTCTAATGAGATTTCATTAATTTCATTTCAGCCTTTGTTGAGAGACGATGAAATCTGGTGGAGAGACACTTAACTGTGAAACACAGTGGAAAGCTGGAACTATCTCCACTCAAAGCATCCTTCAGGACTGATACCCTGGGGGGACAGGAGCAAGCAGGGGGCTGTGAAACACTGCACAAGCCTTGTGGTGCCATTCATTTCTTGACAGTTTAATACCATTCAGTAATTCACATGGGGTGTGAAGCCAGCAGGGTTTGACACCAGTAAGGTCAGCGCTGCCATCAGGGATACAAACTTGGGTCTCAGCAGAGGAAAAAACCAAACTAGTGCAAACATGTTTTTCTTAGGTAGTCAAGCAAGGTACCTAAGGTAGTAAAAAATCATTTACCAACTTACCTATAGTAGAGTGTCTGCTGTGAGCTTTCACCCTCTTCATACCTTTGCAGATGCTGTAAGAACCCCTGCAAAGGGTTTTGATATTTCTTCTATTAAACATAACAGGAATTTTAAATTGTTTTCAACAGAAAAAGATGCAAAGAGAACAAAGCAGCACATTCAATTTCTGAATCTGTTGAAATGAATGACTGCATTTCATTTGCTTATTTATCTAACTTAAAGAGTTAACATTGGTTAAGCACAGCTTGCATTGGTACATAGTGGAAGAAAGCAAAAGCAAATGCATTAATTACTGTTCACTGACCATAGTTATGATTTTGAAACATGCTCGATTAGTGAACAGTATACCTCTAAATCACTGCTGAAGTGAATACAAAAATTTGAAGCACTCAATCACCAATGTCATTATTATGACCTACTCTACCTTTGAAGGATCACTCTGTTGAAAATAATAATTCTATCAATACATTTTTAATTCCTTTTTTAAAAACACATTTTTGTAAGAAAAGGGTGTAAGTAAGACTTGTAAATTAAAAAAAAAATCATTAAAAGGCATTTTCTCTTAGATAGAATTCCTACCCAGGAATGATACCACTCTTGTTATTAGCTGCCCAGAAAAATAGATTTGGGGACAGCCCTTTACTTGCTCCTCTGCAGACCAATGATCTTATTTTTTGACTGTATCCAAAAGCACAAAAAAAAAAGTGCTTTTACCCGTTTAAAACCTATTCTGAAGCCTGTCCAACCCTACGGGAAGGTAGGCTGTTAAGAAGGGGGAGTAGAGGTTGCTTTTTTTATCCTAATTAGCTAGACAATGAGTTGTATTTTCCCTATTAGGAGAACTCTTTTGCTGAATCCTCACACTGTTAAGTTCTAAGAGACAGCTTAAGGCTCTTGACTCACACTGATGGTAGTGTAGAAGATGGATGTAGTTTCAACTCACATGTTTTGCAGACGCCTGGTTTTCTTTCTGTTGTCGTTGTGGTAGAAGCCAGGTCAGAATGCTATTTATTCACAGATAGGAGAATTGCTGAGAGAAGATTTGAAGACATGACTGAAATGTTTCACAGAGATTCAGAAGATTACTTTCAGAGAGCCCAGGCTCACAAAAAGAACTCTGATTTAAAGCTGCTCCATAGGGGTTGTGAGTAATTTAGCATAGGAGATAGGAGAAAAGCCTCACATGTTGTGCATGTAAAATACCACAGCTCTGCACGTTATAAAATGGCACAGCTGTCCTCTGCTCCTTTGGTATCAGAGAGGGCTGTAACTTTCTGATAATTAACCAAAATAGGAGATCAAGTATCACATTTTTCCTAGATATCACCTGAAAAGAAGCAGCTGGGAGTATTTCCCCATTTGACATAAGGTGCATAGCCTCTTTTCTTGTGTTCTCCAAATTCAGTGATGCTCAGGATGTGTGTGGAAGGTGTTCCCTTCAGTGGTCTTCACCAAGGCAAAAACTACCTGCATGTCCCCATGACATTGAGAGGGTACTTTTTGTCTTGCAATTTTTGCAAAGGTGCTTGAAGAAAATTAACACAGCTCTGACCTTCACTAATTGCTTAGTTGATTATGTTTCTCAGTCACACTCTGTAGCTCTGGATCGGCCAAGGACACAGAATACACAGCTAATGTCTGTCCTCCTTCTCTCCCTCGCTCTTCCCCAGACTCTGCAGAGCACTGCCCTCACAAAATTATCCAAAGCAATGTCTGTAGCACTCTGGCAGGAGGAAAGTGCATGAGCCCTTGATGACTTTCTGAGGTCCCTTACAACCTGTATTATTCTGGCTCTTCAGAATCTTTCATGCTCGAATGCGCGGATTTTCACAGCAGCTGGAATTCCTAGAACATGCAGTTCCAGCTAAACATGTTCAGCTGTATATACAAACACAGAGACAAAACAATCTGCATGAACAGTTATTACCAGGTGTAACTTCACAGGTAACATTCATTACAATTCACATGAAATACTGAAATCTATGAATGTATGCATTTGTGTTCAGCTACATACAGCCTGTGAAACTGAGTTTGCAGAGACAGAGCACTCTCTTTAGGAGTTGAATTCTTCTTCTGTCCTTGGGTAGAAAAATGCACAATTCAAGTTTTTGGAACTATTACTTGGTATCACTTAAGCATAATGCTGAGGCTGACAAACTTTATGGAACTGTACATATTTTAGAGAGCATATAAGTCCCAAAAATGCAAGGGATTCCTGACTCTTAGGAAATAGCTATGATGTGGGACTGCTAGACTTTTTCTTGCGTCCTCTAAACAAGATTGTGAAGCTTAAATGAGCATATTTGAACCTTCAGTTCCGTTTAGATCACTAACTCCTTTTGACGATTTTATGCAGAAGGCTAAATATTTCACTGAATTCAGTATTAAAATTCAAACAACGTAGTCATATGTAATTAAGTCTTTTCTAAGCAATATTATACCACTTCACACAGTGAAGACTGCTAGAAGAAATAATAAACCAACACATTAGTTCAGAAGAGGGATAAAATATGTTCTTGCTCTACTAAGTTTCTCACGAAGAAGCTGAATACATAATTGTTTTCATCTACCGAAAAAGTATCGTTTTCTCTTTATGTGCCTTGGGTCAAGCTGGCAATATTTGGAGCCCTTTGAATTTCTTAATTGCAATGTGGATTTACTCCCACTAGGTGTTACCCTTCCTCCATTTGTGAAGAAAACTGTCCTTCCTGAATAAACCTGGCTCATCCGTGGGTGTAGCGCCCAAAATGCAAAACAGGGGCCCGTCGTGATGGGAGCATCTTTGTAAACATGGAAATAACAAAAGCCTCCGCCGAAAAAGCCCCCACAAACAAACAAACAAACATAGAAACAAACAAAAAGTCACAACCCCCCCAAATTAACTAAATCAATCCCCCCAAACCAATGTAAACTTCTCAAAATATTAAAAGAAGAAAAACTGTTGCACCCTGACAGGTTAAGACAGTGTCCCTCTAGTTGTGGTCAGCAGCTAATAGCAAACATTGAGATGTGACTGTCTTAACTGAAAGATTTATTGCCCAGCAATGTCTCAGTACTGCACAGTCAGGTATTCAACTACACATTTATTGTCATAAAGCCTTGCCTCTTCATTAGACCATATATAATATTTACCGCCCTTTGTGGGGGTTGTGTGCTTTACAGGAGGCATTCCATGGCAGCCTTTAATGTTACACGCACCAATATTTCACCGTCTCCCACACAAAATAAGAATAAACCACTATGACTGCGTTACACAACCCAGTGACTGACACATAAGTAAGAAATTGTTGATATATTTACCCATTGTAATACCCACAGACGAAGTCCAATCCTCCTCACTGAGACAAACGCTGCCAAATGAAAAGAGATAGGAAATGGAGAAGAAATTAGATGAACATATTGTGAAAAGAGGAAAAATCTGTTGACGAAAGAAGTTACAATAACCAAAGCCATGCACCCAGGCAAGGCATAAAGCAGCAGTGAGATGCCCACAGAATATAATTTCACTGAAGAGACGTAGGTTCAAAACAGTTATTTCAGTGCTGGGCATGTTTTTAAGCCCAGAAAATGACATCTATCTCAGACACAAACACTGCAAGCTGCGTCTTTGCCCAGGACTGTTGAACAGGCTGTATGAACAGTGTCTTTCTAGGAGAAGGCTCCTTGCTCCCTTTTTAAAAGGGAGTCAGCTTCACATTGACATAGAGAACACTGCTGTGGGATGGACTGGTTTGTGCCCTTGAAAAGAGACCAAGGACAGTGGGCCAAATAAAGTGCTTGTGTCAGCTGTGCTCCCCCCCACCCCTTTAATGTGCATGGCTGTGGACAACACAGGGTGCTGCACAGGAGCATGGTGGGTCCTTGTCACCTGACTGCCCACCAGACAGCAGGCAGGCAGAGGTAGGGCTCTGGGGAGCCAGTGTCTAAAGGAGCAGCATAACTTACTCATCTCTGAAGCTTCTGAAAAATATGCACTGGAAGAATCCATTAAGCTCAGGTCTTAGGAAGTCTGGTCTCAAATCTAACAAAGCTCAAGACAAACAGAAAGTTCAAGTCTAATGAATATGTTAGTGTTTTGGGGTTTTTTTAATTAACCTGCATTAATACTCACCTAATGCCAGAAAAATGAAATAATTTTAATTAACAGATGAATTAAAGATCCCATTTTTAATGTGGGAGAATTTGTTAAGACTTACCTGCTGGGAGGTACAAAATCTTCCACTGCAAATTCTGCTATGAATAAGCGCCTGCTCAAGCATTATATGATCTCATCCTCTGGGTGCACAGTTTAATCACAGTGCTCTCAATAGAGAGCCCACACTATGGAAGTGGAGTTTAAAATACGAATCTGTGGGAGGCTCTTGAGGTGGCTTCTTGCTAAGTATGGCCGGGAACAGGGTGATGTAGGGGGAGATGCCACATTAAGAGACCAAGAGGTAAAAGCAACTCCATAAAACTGTCACCAGCAAACCACCACGTGAAAATTTCATGTGCTTTTACTCTGGTGAGTTGACCCTGAAATAGTACACAGAAAGAAAACAAACATTCTGCGTGTGGCGGTACATGTCAAGTTATTCCCCCCTCCCCCGCCCGTTTTTTTCCCTTTAGCAACAAACTCAGCTGTTTAAATAGGTAGCAAAACAACTTAATTCAAGATGATTTCATTTTTCCCTCATCTTTCAGAACTGTTTTAACCTCTCTTAAAAAAAAAAAAAAAACCAAAAACCAAACCCCCCCCAAAACAAACAACTAAAACCAACCAAACAAAAAAGAAAATAAAGAGAAACAAGCTCTTGTGACAAAATGTCAGCAAAGCATCAGATTAACCTACTTTGCCATTTCACTCCCACAAATGAAAATACTTGGTGGCCAAAGTCCTGGGAAGTGGCTTCCCAACATGGGAAAAGTAATGGTGCACATCTTTGTTACCATATTCTTAGTCTTGTTCAGATTAAATTTCTGTAAATTCTGAGTGTCCACTCTCCCTAGACCATCCCATCTCCTTACCTAGACCACAGCATCACCCTGTCAGTCCTCTCTAGACACATTATTCTATTTTACCATCCATTCCCTTTTCAAAACTTCTGTTTCCCAACTCCCCCCTCTTCTTCCTCTTCTTCTCTTGGGCAAACGTATCTTGCTTCTTGAGAACTAATTTGCCTTTCCTTCCTTTCCCACTTCTCAATTTTTGAAGGACTTCTACACCCTGCCTCTGCATCTTTTTATTTTTACTTCACAGACCGCTGCAGTGGGGCACTTGCAGTAGGGTAGCCCAGAGAGGGCTTCTTTCACCCCGACAAAAGGAGAGCACTGACCATTGTCTTCACACTCCTCAGATCTCCCTGTCCTCCGAGCTGCTCTCTCGAGGAAGAAAGCACACTTGAACTCCCACGGGAGAGCAACTGAATGCATCAAGGCAGCAGCTCTTTAGTGTTGCTTGCAAAGAGACACAGAAGCGTAGATTAAATTCAAGCAAAAGCCTGAAACAACTTAAAAGCTTTCTACCAGCGCACGTTAAATAGGTGCTTATGTTTCACGCAGATCCCGATGTACCTAATTAATCCTAATTAAATCTGAGCTGTAAGGGCACCTAAATACACAAATATGCACGCAGACACGAGGAGCCTGGCGCTCACGGTGAAGTGTCGCTTGTCAGGCAGCTGGAGGGGACCCCATCCGCGCCGAGGTGTCCCTCGGCACCGGGGTCTTCCCCCGGCCGATGGGGCATCCCTTGGGTGGCGCTCCCGATGCGATCCGTCGCGTCTGCCTCCGGGAATGAGGATCGGCGGCGGGCGGGGGGAGGTTTACGGAGTTCTTCAGGGCTTTAAAAACCTGCATAGTGATGGGGTGCATAGTGGTGGGGGTGGTTTCCAAGTCCGAAACAGGCCAGGGAGCCGCGTGAGGCGAGAGCGGGCAGCACCACAGGCTCACGTTTTCTCCTGCGAAGGCGACAGGAGGGAAAGGACACGGTTATCTCGCCGGGGTTCTCATGTGGAGAGGGTTGGAACAAGCCCTCCAAATGAGATCGGTTGGAAGATCAGTAGGGGTGCAGCACAATGCCTTCGGCAGAGCAGCAGCGTCCCAGCGCTTGCCTGCTCCAGCACCTCGGGGCAAACAGAGGGCTTTTTCTGCCTGCGAGAAACGAGTTGTCTCGGAGAAACCGAGGAGTGAGCCCGCAGCCGAAGCCTCGCTCAGAGGGGGCTGGCGGAGACAAGGAGGGAGGCGGAAGCCCCGGGGTTTTATCCCCGCTGGACGCACACCGCAGTGCTCGCTCACGGCGACGGGAGCCCGGCGGGCGGGCACCGGGCGGGAGAGGGTCCCCACCGCAACCAGGGAAGGAGGACCGGGGCGGGGAGGGGAAACGGGGGACGGACGACGACGGGGGACCCTGCGTCAGTGCAGGGCCGTCCCCTTCTCCTCCCCGTGCGCTCGGCTCTGCCTCCCGCCAGCCTCCCACGCCTCCCGCGAGGTGCGGCCGTGGTACATAAACACGGCAGTGCCGCCGGCGCCGGGGCTCTCCGTTCGCAGCCCGACGGAGGAGCTGGTCCGGCAGCGGGCAGAGGAGCGGCCGCGGGGAGCGCAGCGGCAGGGCGGCTCCGGCGCCAGACGGGGCGGGAGGCTCCGGCGGGCAGCAGCGGAGGGCTGCGCGCTCCCCCGAGGGCGGCGGCCCTGCCGTAGCCCAGGCGGCCGGAGGAAGAGGAGGCAAGGCGTGGGCTCCGGCGGGCTCTCTCCGGTATGGCCCTGGCGGACAGCGCCCGCGGGCTGCCCAACGGCGGCGGCGTGTCGCCCGCGGCGGGGAGCGGGACGCCGGGCAGCGGGGCGGCCGCAGCGGCGACGGGCGGCTGGTCGTCCTTCCCGGAGATCGTGGAGCTGAACGTGGGCGGGCAGGTGTACGTGACGCGGCGCTGCACCGTGGTCTCGGTGCGCGACTCGCTGCTCTGGCGCATGTTCTCGCAGCAGCAGCCCAGCGAGCTGCCCCGGGACAGCAAGGGTCGCTTCTTCCTCGACCGCGACGGCTTCCTCTTCCGCTACATCCTGGACTACCTGCGGGACCTGCAGCTGGTGCTGCCCGAGCACTTCCCCGAGCGCAGCCGCCTCCAGCGGGAGGCTGAGTACTTCCAGCTGCCCGACCTGGCTCGGCGCCTGGCGCAGCCTCGGGCGGTCGCCGCCCGCCCCGCCGTCCTGCACCGCGACGGCTCCGTCTGCGCCGAGGAGCCGCCGCCGCCGCTGCTCGGCTACCTGGAGGCCGAGACGCTGGAAGGAGGCGGCGGGGCCGTGGCGTCCGCCCCGTCGCCCACCGCCAGCCGCAGCCCCTCGGGCGGGCCGCTGCTCACGCCCTCGCAGTCGCTGGACGGGGCGGGCGGGCGGCGCTCGGGCTACATCACCATCGGCTACCGGGGCTCCTACACCATCGGGCGGGAGGCGCAGGCTGATGCCAAATTCCGGCGGGTGGCCCGCATCACTGTCTGCGGCAAGACGGCCCTGGCCAAAGAGGTCTTCGGGGAGACCTTGAACGAGAGCCGCGACCCCGACCGCCCACCCGAGCGCTACACTGCCCGCTACTACCTCAAGTTCAACTTCCTCGAGCAAGCCTTTGACCGACTTTCCGAGGCCGGCTTCCGCATGGCCGCCTGCTCCTCCACCGGCACTTGCGCCTTCGGCCCCGAGCAGGGCGGTCCTGCCGACGACAAGATCTGGACCAGCTACACCGAGTATGTTTTCTGCCGGGACTGAGCATCCGCCCAGCCCGCGGCGTGGGGACAAGACAACCGGCCCTGCGCACCCTCGCACCTGCGGTCCCCTGGCATCCCGAAGGAAGGAGGATGTGAAGCGGGGCTGTGTCTCCCTGTGCTTTTCTCACCCCGGTGTCTGCCTCCACGCACAAGGCGGGCCAGCCCCGGCGCAGCCCCCACCCCTCTTGCAGCACCTCCTGACGGCCCCGGGGGCAGGCGGTCACTGTGTTGTGCCTCGGCTGTCGTGTCCCTGCTTGGCCGCCACGTCCCTGATCAGCCACCGTATCCTGGCTCCCACCTTCACCCTCCCACCTACATCTCCCAGTAGCTGTGTTGGTAGCAAGGAAGGAGAGAAGTATTGGGAGTGGAGTAATGTCGGTCCCACAAAAGCATGCATGTGCACCCAGTCTTTGTCCCTCTCCCCACACAGAGCTGAGGTATAGCTCTGTCAGGGTGAAGTGTTTTAAAAATCATCCAGTTAGGGGCTGAGAAACTTTAAAGTTGCTTTGAGCAACTTCTGTTGAAGGTGGCATGAGAAATGGCTGTCTTTTCCTATCCCAGTACCCTTATGAGGGAGTTTGCCTTGATGGGCAGACTCCAAATAGTCCATTTTTAACTCCTTCCTCCCCCACCCATCAAAGTGATGCTTGTCTGTGAAGGACTGTCACATAGAAGAGAAGCCTGACTGCGAGGGGTTTGCACTGGCTCATCCTTTATCTATTGAGATGAGTAATTTTGCAGGAGGCATGCATGTGGCCCTTCACAACTGGTTGCTCCCATCTCCCCTCTTTGCTCCCCATGCCTCTGAACTCCTCTCTCTGAGCTGTTAAACTGGACCAGGGCTGTCACAGCGAGCATGTAAGGCTGGTGTAAAAGGCCAGATTTGCTGGATAACCAACCATTTGAACTATGAAGTGTCCTCAGAGATGTGTTTATTCACTTGAGAGGTAAAACAACGACACTTTGAAAAATTAAAGTGCTTATGAGTCGCAACTTCCATGGGTGGTCTGAAGTCCTTATAATTCTCTTGAATTTACTGTCTATAGTATGGACAGAAATCTCAATGCATATTTCCTTAAACACCCTCAAAATGATGGGAGTGAGGTGATGCCAGGCTTGCCTGAGTAAAGGTAGGGCCTGGGTCCTGTGAAGCTGAAATCATGTACATTGAATTAGTGCAGATGTACATTATAAATGTCATCAAGAGCACCCTTGTTACTTTTTGTCATGTTAGTGCTGTAAAACTCTGAAGCCAACAGATGACAAAAATCACTTTTTAAAAAACCATTTCCCTACTTTTCATAGCAGTATTATCTGGGCACTGACACTGCTAAGAGTTGTGTGCCTCTTCCTAGACAAACTTAGTGCTTCTTAGAAATGATTGAGCCCTGTCCTTAGAAAAACAAGAATGATGCCAACTTTCTTCAGGGGAAATTACCTCTTCTGAGCTGTATTTTGTTACTGCTGAATAACAGTCCCAGAGGAGGCAGTCAGAGTCTGCTTTGGAGCAGATGATCTGAGCTGCAGATTTTACAGCAGGGAAGACTGAGCATCTCTTTCCAATAAATTCTTGAAGTATGGAGTATAGAAGCACTTCCTTTAAAAACCTGAACTTGATTTAAGAATGTGTATAGCCTGTTCAGACCATCACAGAAAAATATTCTAAGTATATCTGAAGTTTTGAAGAATTTAACAGTACATGTTAAAGGCTTAAAGTTATGTTTTTAAAACTCTCGAACAATAATTCTAGCTCTAGCTAGTTCTAACTCCATATTTAGAAATACTGCTAGCAACTGTATTCTAACCAAAGAATTTCACAGTAGGGTTTTTTTAAAAAAAACTAATTCCTTTGGAAACAGCTATAGCTACATTTCTGTCAAGTTTCAGTGCTCCGTCTGTTCACTTGGTCTTTCATTAAGTGCATGCACAACTACATGAAAATGAAAATAATTTGCATCACCATGGCTTCTTTTTTTTTAATATTAGCAAGGTTGTTCATCAACATGATGAAGTTGAAGATGTGCATATGAAAGCACTGGATACTGTCCATTTGTGATTTGTTGTATTATGGAGTATTTTTAAAAGGATAGAAATGTAATCCTGCCAAATTAGATGAGCAATAAGATACAGTGAGAGGCCAATACACCTGAGGATGGAATGAAGTCTGTTTGTCCTATGCCTTACTCTGAGATGACTTCTTTGTGCTTAACTTTTGCCACAAGTGAAAAGACATTAATCACAGCTACTAGGTCCTTACAGTGCCCTTCTCAAGAGTAACGATTGTCTTTTTCTAGTTTCTGTTAAGTAACTCTAAGGTACGTTTTTTAAGATTTTGTATAAAATCCGTTTTCAGTAAAGTGTTCAGATTTGCTCTAGCTAGCTTTCTTTTTTTAAGAATCTGGTAGCTTACTAAATCCATCATAAGAGCTATGAATAGGGACAGTTTTAAATTGACCTTGTGATTTAGTGTACATATTTATACAGTATATAAACATTTTACACGAATCATTTAGTTTTTTAATCATTTTAGTGCTACAGGATTTCATAATGTATCTAGCTGAGCATTTTCACATTATGTTATGTACATAACATGGTAATGTTTTACTGGTTTCTTATACATGTTTTTATGGGAAAACTGAGTATGAGTATCATCAGCTTGTAGAACTGAAGTAGATGACATATTTGCTTGAATGTGAATCTTCCAGGTGTCTGAATGCATCTCTAAAAACAAAGATTGCCTGTCTTTTGATTAATGGTTACCTATCCCTTTCCTGATAGACAACCCAGTAATTCTCAATTTTTACATAAAAATAGGTGTAATATAAACAGGATTTTTTTTTTTTTAGTCTTTGTGCTAAAACCTTTTAAGTGTTACTAGTGTTAAGAAATGGGCCTTTAATTTACTGATAACTCATTACCAGTATTGTCAGCAGGCTTAAAATGATGGTTCCATAAATATAATAGTCATTTGATGCTTTGCCACAGAAGATGGTATTTTTCTGAACCATTACTTAGGAATGGCAGTAAACTTTTTAAAAGGAAAAATGCTCAAGGCAGAGTCAATGAGTTTTGCTGGTCTGTTCTATTGAGAGCTCAAAGAGTGGATAAACAAAATGACTGCTGACTTGTTGAGATGTAAACATACAAAAATATAAAGGCACAATACTGGAGTCCTGTGTATGTTTGTAGCTGTTGCTGTTCACAGTTCATGTACTTATGGATGAATGCAGTAGCATTTACAAGTGCTATTAAAAAACCACAAGGGCAGTCTTTCTTTTAATTAGAAGTTAAGGCAGAGGTCTTTTCAGTGATGCATATCATGGAGGGTGATTTTGCATATGTTTGATAGGATGTTTATATTTTTATACATGTAGATAATGAGCCACTTATTCATTCTTATTTTCACATGTATAGCATTGAAAATAAAGATCCTCCTAGGAAAAAGTTACATACCAAATTAAATTTCTGTTCTTTAAATATTAACTCAGTTGTGTGGTTTATGCTGTCCTTTTTGTTCTCTGTGCAGATGTTAGCTTTGCTCTCCCACAGTATCATATTCATAACTTCAGCAAAGACTCCAAACTAATGTGTAAAGCAGAAACACAAACAAAGTTATGTATACAGAGACCTCTAGTAACACCCGTCGCAAGAGAAAACAGAAATGTGTAATACTCAGACTGTGTAATTTCCTTTCAAGCATCACAGAGAATTTTTGTAGTACTGGTCAGTCAGTCCTCAAGAAGAAATAGTAATTGAACAGCTTAATTTGAATAGCACTCAGTAATTGTTGAAGTCGAATGTCGATGGTTTTTATGAAGCCAAAGAATAATAATGTGGGATAAAGTGCTCATTTAATGTCAGAAACATTAATATCTAAGGTAATACATAATCTGAGAGAGTTGCATCTAGAAATTTTTGTTAGCTACCCTGTGATACCTAGCAAACTCTTCTAAACCTGTGGTCAGCCTCATAGAAAATTATTAGTGACTTCTTAGTATAATCCACGTATGAAGTGCCTGTACATTTAATAGTTCTTTCTTGGGTATCATGGTTATACTACAAAGAAACCAGCTGAAGGAAGTTTAGTCAACTGTTTATTTTGACAGCTTGATAGTATTTGAGTGCTTTGTTATCATGCAATTATATAAGAAAGGAAGTTACTCTGTGAGCAACAAAACTTTGAGTCTGCCTTTCTGAAGGCTTAGGTCTCATTTTCTTTGTATTGCCCCTTCTGCTCATCCCTGCCAATTTTATTCAATTTCTACTTGAAAAAGGAGGCACATTCCTTGACAGAGGCATCTTCTGCTAGGCTGAAGGTTATGGCTGAATTTTGGCTTCGTCCCTGTGAACAACAGATTTTCTTCCTTTCATTTACCCAGCCATCAGTATTCATAGAATTTGTAAGAACATAACAGCTGTGAGGTTTTTCTGTTCTTTTGTGTTTACCCACCAACTCAGAAGTTAAGGGGGGCAGATGTCCACCCAAATGGACAATGCAAGTACCATGAGCCTTATTTCAGAAGGAAACAAGGCTAACAGAATACGGTGATTTATACCTGGCACTGTCTGTATAGTCTGAGTGCACTAAGTCCCTACAGAGTGAGAAGGCAGGCGGTCACTCTTCCTTTTGCACTCTTACTTTGCCAGTCAATCAGACTAATGGGTAGGCTAGAATGTCTTAAAAATACTTACAGACTTCTAATTTCTGCAGCATTTCCAAGGGTGAATCGAAGTGTGCAGGAGAATATTTTCTGAAGAAATTTCTTGATTTTCCTCATGGCAGGGTTGTTTTTTGTTCTTTTCTTTTTATTGTAGGAAATCTTCAGTATGGTTTTCAAATGTGTTATTTATTTAGAAAGTACTTAGTTTTATGAAACTGAATGCTAATTTTGTTTTTCATTAAAATGAGCGGCATGTGTTTTTCCCCTGCTGCTAAACAAAACTCATATGTATGACTGCTGAAGTGGTAATGCCACCATTGCAAATAGTCTACTGGAAATACGCAGCACAACTGCTGTGACAGTCAAAACCATAGGTGGTCAAATTATCACATTTCTTCCCCATTCTACTCTCCACTGTGCTCAAACTGGAATAAAATTAAACTCTGTTACACGTTTCTTGCTCTACAAGTTTTTTAGCACACACTATGGAGAATTTGATGCTTCTGTCAAAGTTGTTGGCAGCTGTGATTTGAAGGGATTGGAGGCAGGTCTATTTCCTTGTGAAGAAATAAAGGCTAGGAAACATTCTTGCACAAAGTGGGAGCAGCTTCAAGTAGTTTGGGAAAAAAAATCTCAGTATCACAAGAAATCAAAGATATTATTCTGTATAATCCAAATAATACACTCACACATTACGCTCATCTTGCAAACCCAACCTGCCCTGGAAAGTTAAAGTCCTTGATGACATTTGCTTGTTCTAGGTTTTATTTCATATCATCTGGATGAAAGAATTTCTTTTGTTTTTCTCCTTCAAGAACCTCAGTGTTAAGCAGCTGGGAAATGACAATATTAGTGGTACACCTTGCTTCAGGTTAACGTTTTATCATCCTTTTTGTTTCAACATAATGCAAAAGGTAGGGAAGTTCACATGGGAGCATATAGGGATCATGGAATCATGGAATCACTAGGATTAGAATGTTTAGCTCCATGTAGCCTCTGGCTTGCGTTTTGCAAGTTACATTTACATAAGTGTAGATTCATTGAAGTTCAGCCAAAGAAGTTGAGACCAGAATATCTGGACTGTGATGACAAAAATAGGTCCATCGTTAAAGACCATGTGATCTATGTTTTTAATTTGTAATTTCAAGGTAAAGACAGAGCCTTGGTTAATTTATTAGGGAACAGGCTGTTATTAAAAAAGAATTAAGGATGTCCTCCAGTCTTCTCCCATAGTCTTGAGGAGGGAATGCAGTGCTGGTGTATTGAGAACAACCTATCTTTTTGATTTCAAAGATAACTGAAATAGCCTACAATGTTGCCATCTCAATTTTGCCTGTTTTTCTGGTCTTGGCTGAACTTTAAGGTCACATCCACCCTTAATAAGTGGTCCTTTAGAAAAACATATATTCAGAACTATGTAGATTTCCATAGATTTGGATGTAGTTTGGTTTTGACTCATATTTTCCAAATAGTTTAGTGGCAATCTCTGTTCTCATATTACAGCAAAGCCAGTGATAATTACAAGCCTGAAGTTAAAGTTTTTCCCTTAAAAGGGTAGAGACTGTACCAAGAATGACATTTTGGGGTTTTTTTTTTTGGTAAAAGATACAAATGATGCACTTTCCCCCCAAATTTATAGTCTTGTACAAACACTCCTGATTTCCCCCACTTTGTAAAATTCACTTGCATATCTTCCCATGGCTGGCAGCTCAAGGCATGAATATTTCTGAAAGCAGCCAGCACCAGGAGGTCTTGCAGTGATTCCCAATTGTTCCGTAGCAATCCCTTCCTGCTGTGGTCACTTGTGCAGTCAGAACCAAGCTGGGTGGGCAGCTGAGTCCCAGGCCCCAGGATTACCCAGTGGCCCTGACCACAGCTGCCCTCTGTGCCTGGCTTCCCTCCTGGCCACGACCAAGGTAGCTCAGTAATCCCTGAGCCAGCAGGGTCCTGCTGCTGGTGCCTTGTCTGAATAAAGGGGCAGCATTTATATTCTGGTGTGCTCTGTGCAGGCCAACAGCCACGAGCTGGCACTTCTTCTCCACTAGACTTCTGACCCACTTATTTCCAGGGTTTGCTTTCGCAGTCTGCACTTCATCTGCTGTCTCAAGGTGTGGCTGGAATATGGGAAAGATTCAGCTGTTTACAGTAGTCTGTCTAATAGTTTATCTGCCATGGCACTAAAGGGACAATAGGGACAACTCACTTAAAAAGAGTTTTGCAGTTCTTTAAAATTTTCTGGTCTAAATAAACTATGAAAATGCTGCATAAAATATAATAACACTGGGCAAAGGCACCTTTTCTGTTTAAGATGAGAATGATAACTTTATCAGTTTTGCTGGCACACTACAATGTTTATCCTTTTGGATTCGTTTGTCTGATGCTGGAGGCTGAAGAGCACTCACGTGCAAGTAACTGGACCACACAGTCCAATTTCTTTAGAAAATGTTAGATGAAGAGTGTATACAAATGCACCAGTGCTGCTTTTTCTAGAAGAGAAGTTTCAGCTTGACAATTATCAGATTGGATGTTTTCCAGCACATCACATCCTAGGGTTTGAGGACAGAAAGAAATATCTAGATCGTATGGTCTGCTGTTCAACCTAGCATACACCGTAGGGCTTTCCCTAACAGAGTCTTTAAATCAGGCAGTGAAATTTCTTGGACTGCCATCTAACTTCATGGATGATACTGCTTGTGCAAAAGAAGACATCACAGTGCCTGGTTAATTGTTGGGTTGTGAATGCCTCCAGCTTTGGCTTTCACCCAGAAGGGTCTGCAATGTCTTCTTCCTCAGTACCATGAGGCTGTAGTAAGTGTTCTGCAGGAGGGTATGACGGATGTAGGTTCATGATCAAGATCTGGGAAAGAACTGTCCTGTCATTTCCTTCCATTCCCTGCCACTTGTTCCTGTAACCAGTTTTGTGTTGGCACTGCTGATGTGGCCATGGAGTGGACCAGTCCAGGGACCTGGTGTAGACGGAAACCTTAAAACGAGGAAATAGGAAAAGACAGGCCTACTTTCAGCTGGATCAGCTCCCAGAACGGGCTCACAGCATAATGGAATTATTAGTGTCAGGGGAAGGAGCCTGATATCTAAACAGAATGAGCTTCTGTGGTCTGTCAGTAAGGCATGTTTTTCACTCCTTTAGTCATCTCCTGTCTCTTCTCTAATTCCTCTTCAATTTATCAATGTCTTTTCAACATCAGATTTCAGATACTTCTCATTCTAATAAGGGAATTCACCAAAGAAAAGTAACATTGTTCTATCCTCTGGGTTTTTTCCATTCATTTCTTCAAGGTTTGAATATCAGGCCCAGGGGCTTAAGTGTCACTGGAGTTCACGTTCAGTAAATAATGACTGGGAGAACCTGTATTCTGTCTCAGAATTTTGTGCCAATTATCAGTCAAAATGCATGGGAGTGCATAAGATGTTTTCTTATTAAACATTACTAAGGAACAAAACCTAGTAAAAGTGGATCTAGTCTAGTGTCCATCTAGTGATGGACATCACTGTGACACGAATGTTCAGTATCATTTTCCCTAGTTATTACATTGGATAGGTAGTTTTCAACCACATGAATGGATGGCTAAGCATTGATTGTCAGGTTGGCAGGCCTAAAGTTCCTAAATTGCCCAATTTTCTTTTAACCACAGTCTGAACAGTCCATGTTTTTTTCCAGTCCTTTGGAGCTTCCCCAGGCATGTGAGATTTTTGAGTGGGTTGCATTAGTAATTACACAGGCTTGTAAACATACAAGATTTGGTTTGTTTTGGCCAGACCTGATTGAAAAAAATACCTGTTGTTCATTTTTTTTAAATTAGTTTTGGAAGGGAAATTGATTATTATTCCTTACAGACCTGAAGGGCAAAATATTTATACTTCTCCTGAACTAACAAGTCTACAAATTCCATCTAGTAAAGAATCTGTACAATTTTTCACATTGTTCCAAATAAAATTAAATAATTTAATTTGTAATCATGCTGACTGCTACTTTCTTTGTGTTCTTTTTTTCTTACCTTATTAAATTTATACAATGCAGTTAGTACAGTATTTGGAACTTGTAGCTTTGATTTATACAGATTGGTATAGCCTTCTCTTTCAATTTTAGACTTTATATTTAATAGCAGCTATCTGCCTCCTGTCCCAGGATGTACTGGATAACAGTAGCTCTTGTTGATCTCAACAAAATGTGCTGTCACTACAGGATGTTAATGAGAACTTAGACAAAAACAGTATTCTCTTTTTTACTTTCAGGACTTTATGCTTGCATTTATTTGCCAAACCTGTAACCTAGGATTTAGCAATACAGTATTTTTAAAGGTGAGTTAATATGCAGCTAGTGTGAGTTTATACCATGTTACTTTGTGTTTTGACTGTTTAATCTCTTGCTATCTCTTGCGGTGTATGTACAAAGAATATCTAGATGGATACCAGAGGAGTATTTTCTAAGATATTTCCTAGCACTTTTTAAACACATTTAAAAGTTGCTACTTCATTAAATACTGTTATTCCTAAACTCCTAAACTCTTTTACAGAGTTACCTAAGAACATTACTTATATACATTTTGGAATATTACACGTGGCACACAGGTCATTCCTTTGTTCTTACTTGGACTTGGACTTGCACTCACTGGAGTCAGTATTTGCTTTTTTCTGAGGCCCTGATTCCAGTATGTATGAGCTGGATATGGAAATCAGATGGTCAGCGTGGAATTCAGCTGTGGTAAAGGCTTGTGGCCAAGTAAGAGTGCCATCACTGACAACCTCTCAGTTCCTGGAGGCTGCACACTTTTCCTGCCACCCTACAAATTCATGGTGTGTGAAGGCTAATGCTGTCTGGATAAATAATAAACACCTAACATTAAAAGCAATAGGTTGTAGTAGCTTTTCTCTTACTTTGTGTTCATCAGGTTACTCATCAAGAGAAAGCCCTGCTGTAGTTTTAAACACAATCTTGGCTATAATTCCCTCACTAGAACCCATAGAGTTGTGCTTTCCATTTTTCCCTTGATATGTCTTAAATAGTTTCCACTTTTTCATTAGCAGCATCAAATTACAGGGAATTAGAGGAAGAACTGTTTCTTTAAATTAGAATCCTTAGACAATGTGAAATTACTTTTAATTTTGATAGCAGCAAAGGGAAATAAAAAAAGTCACTGGCTGAAATCAGCAAGCCATTCCCTTTATACAGAATACCAGAAGAGGTTGTACTGAATAAACTGGTTTCAATCAAGCAAGAAATTTTTCCTGTGGTCAGAACATCTCTCTTCTGGAACAGCAGTTGCTTAATGCTGAATGTTTTCCTCAAGATGAAGTATGTATCTCACGGACATTTCTCAAACACAGGACAATAGTTTCAGAATAAGAAAATCATAAGAATCTGAGTAAAGCCCACAGAGCATCTCAGAGTACTGTGTCACAAACCCGTTTTTAAGTATGTGGCAGAGCACTGTGTGAGTTTAATAAGGAATTGTATGCTGTAAATGTACTATGCAAAGGCAATATGCTTTGCTGATTTCTCTAAGGGAAGGTCATGAGAAGAAATGCTTTTTCAATGTTCTGTTCTTCTGGTTTTTGTATGCAGAAAATCCTACACAGTACTAGTGTTTTTTAACGTAATAAGAATTTGTGGGTTAGGATGAAAGGGCAGACTAGAAAGGGTGACACTACTGTGAGTGTTTGCTACAGACCACTGGAGCAGGGGGAGGAAGTGCATGAGGCCTTCTACAGACAGCTGGAGGCAGACTCAAAGTCACAGGCACTGGTTCTTGTGGGGGATTTATCTACCCTGACTTCTGCTGGAGAAGCTACACAGTCCAGAGAAGCACTAAGAGTCCAGAAGGTTCCTGGAAAGCACTGATGACAACTTCTTGTCCCAGGTAGTGGAGGATCCCACAAGGAATGGTGTGCTAATACTAACTAACAGGGAAGGCCTTGATGGAGATGTTAAGGTTGGGAGCAGCCTTAGCTATTGTGAACATGAGATTGTGGAGTTCAGTATTGGGTGAGGTTGTAGCAGGGCAGCAAGTAAGATTGCCTCCATGGACTTCAGGAGACCTGACTTTAGCCTCTTCAGAGATCTTCTTGGAAGAATCCCATAGAAATGGGCCTTGCAGGGAATGTTGATTTCTAGAGATCACTTCGTCCAGGCTCAAGAATAATGCATCCTGATGAGCAAGAAATTAGACAAAAGGGGAAAGAGACCTGCATGGATGAACAGGGAACTCCTGTCATTACTCAAGTGTAACCAGGAAATACACAGGAGATGGAAGCAGGGTCGGGCCCCTTGGAATGAATATAGAGAGGTTGTCAGATTAAGTAGAAATAAGACAAGGAAGGCCAAGTCCATCTGGAATTAAATCTAGCTAAGGATGTCAAGGACAACAAGAAAGGCTTTTTCAAATACATCATTAACAAACAAATAAGGGTAATGTGGTTCTATTACTTAATGGAGAGGGGACCCTGGTAACAAAGGGTGCAAAAAAGCAGAGCAACTGAACTAATCTTTGCATCCGTCTTCACTGGCTAGACCAGCCCTCAGGAATCTCTGAACCTGGAGACCAGGGTAAAGCAATGTTGAAGGACTTTCCTGTGGTCAAGAAGGTTTGGTTTAGAAAACACCCAGGCAAACTGGACATCCACAAGTACATAAGCTCTGACAGGATGCATCCATGAGTGCTAGGAGAGCTGGTGGATACCATAGCAAAGTTGCTCATGTTCATCTTTGGAAGGTTATGGTAATCAGGAGAGGTCCCTGAGGAAGAAAGCAAACATGACCCCAGTCTTCAAAAGGCACTTTTTTGGTATGGGACAGGAACAAAGAGGATGAACTTTGGTGTCAGAGTCTATAGGAACAGTTCCCACAGTACACCATCTTTATCATTTTCACTGAACTCCAACTTTGTCTTGCATTCACCTCCATGGAGGAAATGTGTGCAGACATGTTTATTCTGAAGTCTAGGTTTAAAATCCACTCTGGGTACAGTGGAAGTTAGGCCTGAGCTTAAATAAAGGTGCTTTTGTGAAAAGAAGATTGCAAAAACTTCCTTGCATAGTGTATACTGCTGCATCATTAAGGCATGAAGGGAATAAGAATGAATAACACAGAGTTATGCTGGAGCTGCAAAACTGGGCATGGGCTGAACATACCTGTAAACCAGGCGTGTGTTGTATAGTAGGTGTTAGTTCTGGCCTGTTTCTGTTGAAAATGTTGCTACCAGGACAGGGAAGGTAAATTGACATTAACCTAACAGTGTTCTGAGCCAACCATTCCATGGTTAAGTGCTCTACATGTGAGGCATATAAAAATGTGCCAATCACACAGAGATACTTGGTGAGAGCCAAGTGTCTTTGTTCAGCTGAAGAAGTGGAGGTTGCACTGGGTTTGTTGCTAAGTTAGAGCAATAGCAACTACTGCTCTAGGCAAATGGCTTTGTAGAATTAGAAACCATTACTGTCTGAAGTGACAGATTTAGAAAATGTCTCTACATGAATAATTAGCTCACACAGCAAAGCTGCAGCTACCTGATAGTACACATTTTTTCCCGCTTTTGAGCATATTTTATTTATCTAAAACTTTCCAATGGTCATTATGGTAGTTTATTCCATTTGAAAAATAAGTAGTAAATGAAGCTGTTCTCATAGATTGGAACAATCTGCATGTTTTCATATTTTTATAGCTTCTCCAAGGATGTAATTGAGACCCTGAAGAGCTTTAGCTCTTTATACTACTAAAAGCCATGCTCAACAGCTTTTTGCAAATTTCCAGTTTGAAGAACTGATGAATAATTATTCAAGTGTTTCTGTGGATGGAAAAAAAATCTTCCCTTAGAGGCAATATTTTGCTGCAGACTCTACTTCTCTCTTCACTGTTTCATTTGCCCTTTCTTCAGCTCAAAAATATCCACTTTAGATATTGTTTCATATGGTAGAATATCTTTCTGAAGTAGCTGAAAAGGAACTGGACCTGTCCTTTTTCAGTCAAATACTGCACTAAATTCTCATGCAGTTTTCCTTCACTTATTGAGGAAAATAACCATTTTTTTTATATTGCTGCCCTGCAGTTGCTGGGGATCACATATCATTCTGAATGTGTATGGCCCACCATTATTTTTTGCAATTGAGCTAAAAGTCTGCCAAATTGTGCCATACACAGTAATGGAAATATTTGAGATTACTTACTTCACATATATTGTCTGAAGATTGGTATGACCAACTGCAAGTAAATGAGAAAAGGATTGGTAGTTGATATCTCTAATTTAGTCTTTGGCACCTCTATGAGTCATTTTTAAGATTAAAATTGTTTTCATTATACTTTCCTCATGAAAGACCAAAAGAATCTATATTTTTAATAGAATTTATTCAGGAAAGCATTGATGAAAAATACTAGAGTACTTTTAATATTTGTTTCTACATCAAACATGCTGAGATGAGGCTTAAAAGCCCACCTGAGAATTCACATTTCCCTCAGTGCTGTTAGTAAGAGCTGTAATTATCTGTATCTTTTGAAAATACTTAAAATGAAACACAACCTAATTCTCAGTTATGGAGCAGTGTAGGACAACAAAGACATTGTAATCTATTTTTTTCATTATAAGTTGTGGGCGTGTGACCAGGAAGAACACTAACACAATTATTTCTTTGTAAACTTTTACATTATATAAACATTTACTGGAGCATTGAAAATCAGAATTGTTCTGACTTGTTAACAGCAGAACCATTCCGTTGTATAGGTAGACAAAGAACTTGGCTCGCTATGATATTTTCCCTCTCAGAGTCCTGTTTTCTCTCCTTTAATTGTCAGAAACATCACTACCCCGTGAACTTTGTGGGGGCTTAGGGTTACCCTTGTTGCCTTCCCCTGCGCTCCTGACAGCATCAGTGAAGCCAACATTTCCAGCAGAGTCCCTGGGGCCTTGGTGCTGCTGAGTGTAATGCACTCCAGAGCCCTGTAGCCCAGAGCAGGGCTCGCCAACCATACTGCAGGGCTTAGCAAAGTGCAGGATGATCCCAGCAGAGACTGAACCTAGACTGGGGTAGGAGTAGGCAGTGCTGACAATGACCTAATTAGGAGCTGTAGGACTGAGAGGTATCACAGAGTTTTCATGAGCATCCCTAGCTCTAGGTTAAGGACATTGGGATTTTTGCGTAGATTTGTTTTATTTAAATATTAAAACAACCACTGAAATCTTTCAATTTTTCATCTGTCCACATCTTTTACAATTCTTTGTATTCTTAGAGCTGAAACCCAATGGCTGAGGAGAAAGTTCCAAATATGTTGTGACAGGGAAAGGCATGCTACTCTTTTTACCTTCTGAAATTTTAAGTACTCAACTGTTCAATGGCTTGTGTAGTTCAGGGGAAAAACAAATTAAGAGAAATGTGAGTTGAACAAGGGGCTTCTAGAAATAAGTGTGCCAGGTCAGGTGACAGATTCGTTTAGCCTGGTATTGTCTTTCTCCAAGCGAGCAATAAGGAATTTTAGGCAAGAAGGGGAGAAGTAATCGAAGATTGCAGAGGCACGCAAATGTAAAACAAACATGTAATGGCATTTCCTACTCCCATTTTCAGATTCTAAACCAGTAGCTCTGTCCTTGTATTTTATAATGCTTGGTGGATTTTTGGTCCATGACTTTACATGGTTACTTTTCAAACACCTGTGAACTTACACCATTTTCAGTATCCAGGAGCAGAGAATTCTAAGACTTTGGCAATATCCTGTTAAATGGCTTCATTCCCCTTTTTGTTTTCACCCTGCCACACGATTTCATTTGACAACCACTAGTTCTTATATGGAAAAAGAATCATTTCTCATTCACCTTCTCACTGACATGGCTATTTTTTAGCCTTCTGTCATACTCACCCCCTAAGTCTTTACTTTCCCAGGGTAAAGAGCCCCTGTCTAGTTGGTCATTCCTTGGCATTTCCTGCCTCTGGTCAGCCTTATGCTATTTTCATTTTTGGTGTGGTTTCTCATATTCTCTTTGTTGCTTGTAGAGCTCACAAATGTAGTTACATTCATTTCTTTATACACACTCCTGCAATTTATGGTCTGGAAATGAGGAGCTGAACTGCATCAGGCCAAAAGGCTTTTTACTGTCCTGCCTCAGAATACCCATATAGCAGATATCTAGGGGAGTATATAAGACTAGACAGTTCTCCAAAAGTATTTGCACTTTAAACCTCAGGTTCATGCACTGCAAGTTGTTTTTCATACCATTTTCAAATGGTGCAATATTTAGGCTTGTCCAAAAGACAGTTTTTAGGCCTTTCAATCTCCAGCTTTAACCCCTATTGTCCAGCAAGAAATTAAAAAGGTGGCTCAGTCTACTGATTGCAAGTTCTATTGTGACAGTCAAAAACAGGAAGAGATTTCCCTGTTAAGAGAGATTGCATTATATTATAAAAAGTTCTGAAAAGTAGTCAAGCCCAGAATATTCAGTCATAACTATCCATTGAAAGAATAAAATGTTTGTATTCACGCTGAAAAGTAATTTCCTGGGGAAAAAAAATCCACTTTGAAATCTGAAGCTGGCTCTGCTCCGAATTTGTTCTGCAGTAGCAAATAAATACAGAATGCTGCAAAAGGCAGTTAACATAGCAGATTATGAACTGTTGACTGCAGAAGATCCTTGCTGAAGCCTGGTTTCAGGGAATGCAGTGGTGTGGGCAATCTGATAAGGGTCCACCTTGTATAGGCCTTCTAATGAACTCAAAAAACTTCACTAATTAACATTTTGGTCATCTAAGAAGCTGATCATATACACATGTAATGACTGTATAAAGGAATGAATCACTTAAAATGCAATTAAAAACTGCTGCTTCAGCATGGATTTTTTAAGTCAGTTGGAAATAATTACCTTCAGGATGATTTATTGAAGAGATTAATCTTTCACTTAGAGCTGGAGTAATCTTTATGAATTCTTCTGAAAAATATTACTCTCTACAGTTTTAATGGTTACAGGATGAGCCAAGATAGTGTTACTTGCTTTTGCTATCACCCCATAGATGCTCGCCTCAGTGCCTCTGTGTATGTAATTTATTTTAACTGGCACATATCTAATTAGGTAAGTTCGTGTTTTGAACATTATCTTTCTTGATGCAAGGGTTTTGTAAAAGGCTGAAGAATCTCACAGGTCAGATCTTTCCACTTTTTGCAGTACACATCAGCATAATATGGAATCATAAATTGGTTTTTGTTGTCAAATTTCCCATTGAAATCATAAAGCCACAGGAAGTTAAGTGCAAGTGTAAGGTCCTATTGATTTCTGATTACTAAAGATAATGTCTACAATCTGTGTATACTGTAGACATAATATTCTTATTTCTCTGGGAAACAAGTATTTGTGGATTTAATTGGATGTATGTATAATAATAAACTTGAATCCATATAACATAAAGTGTGTTGTTTGTATCAGTTTTTGACTTCACTATTTTTGGTAAACAGATAGATCTAACTTCACTGTAGAAAACAGTTACTTTGTACATCTACCTTGAAAGAAAAATCTGAGCATTTCTGTGTAGATCTTTCTCCTTTCTTTCAGTGAGCTCATCCCAGCACAGTTAACTCCCAGTTTGTCTTAGAAAAGCAGACCGTGTTTCTCACATCTCTGACCTTTTTGGGTTTCAGTCAGTCTGAGAATAATCCTTAGACTGTTGACAGTGTATTTATCTCCATTTCTTCCTAAAAGAAGCTCTTAGCCTTATAAATAATAAGCTAAAATCAACAAAGCTTGGAAGGAACCAAGCATTATGTTTCCTACATAATTCTTCTGGGAATCAAATTGTTTTATATTGTTTGATTTTATGTTCCCATTATCAACCTCCTTACATTTCATTCTCAGTGTACATGAAGGACAGCAAACTAAGGCAGACAGGCTAGTTGCAGAAAAATACCATCCCTTGTGCATGGCAATCCCTTCCTCAGAAAACACTTGAGCTTGAGGAACCTTGTGTTTTCCTTCCATGTCATGCATATGTCTCACATAACACGTCAGATAAATATCTTCCCTATAGCTGATGTCTTTGCTTAAGACAGCAAGAGGAAATTTCTGGAATGCCAGCTAGCAAGATGCTTTCCTGGATGGTCCCTTGTTGTTGCTCTTATTAATATTCAGTATCTTCTGTCAGAGGTGTGAAAAAGTACTTTGGGCCTTTCTGTTATTTGGGGCAGGCATGACAAGCGATAGCAAAATGATTGCATGAATTAACCAGAATAGCTTTCTGCTGGAGTGAAGCTAAGCTTTCTACACACCATGATGCGTGTGTTTTTAGCTTGTTTTGCTTGCTCTGTTGCATTAACACTGCTACAGTTTTATCTGTGCCACTGCACCACTTCCTTTTGCTTGCAATGCATTTCATCACCTGTCAGACTGTATCTGATCTCCTACTAGCCCCAAAATCTGGACAATTGGCACATGCAGAGCTTGATGGCAGAGCAGTAGCTGGGCACCTTGCAGTGCACACTCTAACTTGGGTATACCAGTCTGTGTGTAAACAACTTCCAGTTAAACAATCCTACTTTTTATTAAAACTTGTTTTCTCTCTCTGTCAGCCAGTGAGGCCAGGCTGACGCAGGAAGGAGAAATTTTTGTGGTAATGACATTTCAAAAGACAAACTAAATTTGTTCCTGTAGAAAAGGAAGGACATGAGAAGTAGGAAGTGCTGAGTGCAAATACGATTATGAGAAGTTTACAGGCTATAACAAGATCTTCTGACACCAGAAGGGCCGTCTTTGTGCAACCCCCAACTCGGCTCTCACTGCCAGCCAGAATGTGACAAAGAACATCTCCACGGGTATCTATCTTTTTCTGCAAGAAGCTGTTTGTTTCAGGTGGTTGTAAAAGCCTGGAAGGGAAATTTCCACCCTCGATTTAGTTGCTCTAAGAGATCATTGTGGTTTCTGCTCTTGGCAAGTCCAACCATCTCAGCTTCTAGAACTGTAAGATCCATGAACAAGAACTTTATTCTCAGTATTACCAGTGGCTTTTGTGTTAAATATGGACCTTTGGAAGTTTCCCCTCGTTTCCCCTTCTACCTCCAGAAAAGTATTTTAAGCTGGGGAAGCCAGTTTTCCTGCATTTCTTCTGTTGTCAGTACAGTAAAGCAGCCACTGTCATGGGTAGCATTCCTTTGGGTCCTGCGTGTTTAGACTGTAAGGAGGACACAGAGAGGAGAGATTTAAAACTCATGCTTCCTGTGTGTTACAGGAATAGATACCAAGAATAGACACCATTTTTCTTTGTCTATTTGTAAAACAAACAACATTGTAATAGGACCTAAAAATGAATTTATGCACCCTTTTACACAAAGTTGTTGAAGATGGAAAAGGTGCAACCACAGAAGAACCGCAAGATTCCAAAACCAGAGGAAACATTTATTGGTTCAGATTACCACATATCAGATAATTTCTGTATCAGATAACTAATTTCAAGGTGTGGAATAAATATTTTAAACTCATATAGAATATTTAAAAAATGCAAATGATTAAGGATTTTATTTATTAAATAACTATCTTATATAAAAAAATATATTCTCAGGTCGATATTTGGCTAGAAGTTCCTGTTGCATTCTGCATTATTGCTTTTTCCTTGGTAAATACTTTCAGGAAGAAGTTAGGTCTGTTGATTGTTTAGTAGATGATTCAAGGGGCTCAATAACTTCTTTTTGTGGACTGAGAAACATTTATTTCTTGTCTTAAATGTCTCTAACTTTCACACATCCTTCCTGTATTACAGGTATCATACTTCGCTTATGACCTCTCTACTGTCAGCCTTAAAATTGGTACCATCACTATCCTCTGGCTTAATATTCCAGTAATGATATGTATACACTCAAAAAATAATTTTATGTTTTCCAGCACTGCATTGTGACTGATCCAGGGTCTTGTGAGTAATCTGTGTCAGGAACAGGAAACCAACACCATTTCCTTAATAGCAGTTGGCGATTTACTCACTACAGAATCACTGGAAAATAAATTACAGTGTAATCTGAAGTCTGGAGAAGCTTTCTAGTGACTCTCAGGGGCTTTAAAGCCGGGAGTTACTTCATTTTTGGCATTACATCTGTGTAGTTGAGTTCAGGCCAAGCATTTCTTTTTCACTACAGAAACTTCCTCAGGGCACAGTGGTTGTTTATCAGCTCTTTGCTTGTGTACTCTAGCCCCGCTAACTTATTAGTTGTCTTCCTTTTTTTGTAGTATACACTAACACAAAGCTTTGGGAACTTATTAGAAAAAGTTTAATGTGCTCTCTTACATGCAGATGGGAGAAGAAATGAGAAGTTTTGCAAAACCTCAGATAAAGAATATATCAATGCCATTGCCATTAATACAGATTTAATTTATCAGTTGTTAACAGTGGAAAGATATTTATTTTACCTTCATTTCTGCTTTCCTACAGATATCTCCAGCAGCAAAAAAGTTTAGAAATAAAGGAATGGAATATTATTTTGTTGCATAATGGTGCTAGTTTGTTGTTTCCATTGTCTTTTCACAAACTTTTCCCAAATTCTGCTTTGCCAAAAAAGGATACCTACATTATTGTATCTCCAGCACCTGGGTCTTCATCCTAAGTTCCTTGTAATTCCCCCAAATTCTCTCTTCCTCTCTTATAAAAATAAATAAATAAAATTTATAATAAATAAATTTCTTTCCTAGATGTAGTAGAAAGGTTAGATGCTTTTGAAGACCTCCAGAGGGAGATCCACTACATCTAAAATGAATTTTAAACATTCTTAATGTCAATCACTAAGTACTTTTGGTGAGTTGGAGCTTAGGTTTGGATAGCTTCAAAAACACCTTTCCCCTTCTATTGCTGTGTCCTTTACTTGAGGAAGACTGATCCAACAGGTAGATGCTTAACCATTAGACACAATGAAATCCCAAAATCCCAAATCAAAGACAGAATTACCTGCATGTGGGATAGTTGCTCCATTTCTATATCTCTATTTATCTCATACATTTGAGTCTCTGTACTACAGCCTCTTTGGCATGTCAAAGGTCTCTTATAACTGTTTCTGTTCATGCAAAATTTCATGATTTTTAGGCTGTAAGACCAGATCACGCTCCAAGGAGTCAAGTAATGCTGCAGAGTACAAAATCAAACATTTCTCATACACTGGTGATGAAAATTGAAACAAGCATATAATAGTTGGAAAGAATGAAAGAAAATGTTTGATGGTGTAATTTTTAATAATAGCCACACAGCAGTATTCTAATGCTGATACATTACCTGTGGGTAACCGTCCCTGGAGTGTATAAAATTATTCTTTTATTCTGTGCTGTGTGTGCTACCTGGGTACTGAATGTTTTTGCTACCTGTGATATTAAAGAATTGTTTTGGGAACACTAAAGCTTTTAGTGAACATTTTATGTCTTTTTAAAAGAAAAATATACAAACTTTGTCTTAGATGTGACCTTTTTCCTCCTGCTAAGCTTTGAGCCTGTTGAGCCACCTCAAGCCAAACCGGAAGACAAGAGGAGTTCAGAAGACAGTTGTGTTACCACCCTTGTAATGAATGTTGATGCTTAGGCAGAAAGGAGGCCCAGGCTAAAGGCCCAACTTGGAGAAAGTGAAGGATCTGGCTGATGCCTCAGCACATGCTTTTGTTTAGAATATTACAGCATGGATGCCTCTTGTTTTCATGGGCCCACTAGGGATGTGGAGTTGAGGCCATTATGACAGGCAAGTACCTGCGAGCAAGACTCCATTTCTAATAGACTTGGGCTTTGTTTGATTTCCTACTTATAGAAAAATTAAGCTTTATAAACTCTCTACTTGTAAAATATGTGTGATTCTGAGTATACCAACAGAAGGATGAATTTGATCCTTATTTTTTGATGAGAAAGTGTTTTTGACATAACTTCTGTGCAAGGGAAATCTGCCTGCTCACTCCTATGCTTCCTTTCCTGTGTTCAACTGTTTCATCTAGCTGTTATATAGCTTTTACTATGCATTCTTCTTGCTGTACAGATTCTTACAGCTTTTTCAGGCAGTTCTGCTTGCTATTTCTCTGAATAGTTAGCCACATATTGCTCTTCTACTTTCTACACTTGGCCTTAAAAGACTTCGTTTTATTGTGCTTAAGCCATAATTAAAAAAAAAGAAAGGTTACAGAAGTGCTTAAGGCTGGCAATAAGGATGAGCACTTTTCTTGGAAAAGTACAGCAGCTGGAGGAATATAATCTTAGGAGCTAGGGTGTGATTTGGGGAGCTTTACAAGGAGCTGGATATGCTACAGGTGTTTCAAATTATAAACTGTGTGATAAAACCACTTTTCGGCACTTTCAGAAGCTTTTAGCAATAGGTCAAAATAGAGAATTGCTCTGAGCTCACGATTAAAATTGGTTCTAGGAGAAAGAGACTAAAATAACCGACCCCTATTGTCTATGACAAAGGGGAAAAAAAGAGGCCTCATAAACCATGATGGAGTTCCTCTTACCTATTTGATGGAAGAACAACTATTTCAGCACCATTACTTGTCCTGACAATGGGACCAGGGGGTGCTCTGTGAGGACAGGAAGGCCACCCCCACCTCAGTGACGTACAGTTAACTGGCTATATAAGTCCCAGTGCATTGGCATAGCAGACTCACACATGCAATGAAGATAGTCTCTGTAAATCTTCTCATCCTCCTGTAGTCATTCTGACAAACCGTGATCCTGCTCTGTGACCATTATAGTATCAGAAATCAATAGTAGAGACACCAAGAGTCCATGACCCAGTTAAAAATTTACATATGAACAGACACACGATTCAACAGGTTACTGAAGAATGATGCACTGTGTAAGGTATCAGGGAATTGAAGGAAAGAGGTTGTTACTGATGCAAGACATCTTTAGTGGCTTAGATAAGTCTAAGTTAACTTAAGCTCTTATAAATCCCTGATGACACTTGCAAGGAGAGGTTTGAGTACAGAAGGAGCCATTTTAGATTGAAATGTTCCAATATTTTAGCACTATACTAATCTTTACATCACTGACGCAAGTGCATAGACCTGTTATAGACACTGAAATGTCTTAAATAGTTTCTGGAAAACACTGGCTCATCTCTTGCATCCTCCCCAATATTCTGTTTCCTGCAAGGAGTGTTTACCCTAAAGAGTAGGTTGTTGAGGTCCCCAAGCTGTTGAGGTTTTTATGGTGCAGGTAGTTATATTCTCTGAAGTTTTATACCCCTAAAGGTACCCAGGATTTAAAAATCCTTTTCGCTTAATATATTTAAAACTTAGAAGTTGAAGGTCAAAAAATTTGGTTTGCCATTCTTGAAAAGACCTTATTATGATATATGGGTCAATTTCTGTTTTCACATTTATTCATTCCAGAATTTTACAGATGCAGATAGAATTCAAGATATTGCTTATATCAAGTTAAGTTTTTAAACATCTTTTAAAAATACTCAGCATACTGAAATACTTCTTATTAGAACGAAAGCTGAAATGCTAAGATATAATTTCAAGCTAATTTCAAGCCTTTTGTATGATGTAGTAGAGAATAGGGATTTTTGGGGCTCTGTTGTACAGCCAATTTGTGCTACATATATAGTAAGAAAAGCAAAACTCTTCATCATTATGTTCTGCTTGAGAGGTTTTGCTTCCTTGCCTTGAAATACCTTGTCCATTGGCACTGTGTCTGTGGCTCCTTAGTAAGCCTGCAGTGGGGTAATTTCAAACTCATGCTGACAGTGTTCATGTCATTGCATACAAGAAGTCTACTCAGGATCTAACTTCATCTTGTGAACTTTACATTTTATCATTTGCATTATGCTTGATGAGCAATTATTTTTCTTGAAATGACAGCTTCTGCATCTGCTTCTGCTAAGGATATTTGGCTAGTGTGCTGATACATGACAATTTTAATCTTATGAAATCCCCGTTTTATATTCATGCTGTATTTTTATAAACTATAAACTACCCACATGTTTAAATAAAATAGAGGAGTTTACATTTAGTGTGTTAGAATCACCTTGTTATTACATGGTTTATTGCTTGCTTTCTCTCTTTCTTTCTCTTTCTCTTTCTCTTTCTNNCTTTCCCTTTCCCTTTCCCTTTCCCTTTCTCTTTCTTTCTTTCTTTTCATAACTCTCAAACTAGCAAAATTATCTAGATTTATATTTGGGACTTTGATATTAAGAAGTGTCTTTTGTTTTCTAGGAAGGTCCAGCTGCATTCAAAAGGACTTGCTTTTAATGGAACAGGTCTTCTTCCTTCCGTGTAATTCAGTGAGATTATAATGAGTTTAAACAGGATATACATGAGTTTCTAGCAGCCTGGAATACTTCCAAATCCACTGGTTTCAGAGTTCACATCCTATAGACAAGCCCCAGATTGGCTGTGGACAAGCACATGGGGTACCTAGGTTAGCTTGTTTACATATTCACTCCCTAATGCCATATCCCATATTGGTAGCATAGGAAATGCCCTCACTTGCAAGAGCTCATGGGCTCTGTCAATGACTGAAGCTATCCTGAAAATATTATCCTGAACTGATCTTTGTATTCCCATCAAGCAAAACACATGCTAGACATTAATTTTCCAAAACCAGTGCAAGACATAGCTATAAATTGCATCTTATTTTCAGGGTTTGTACTATAAGCAGAAAAGAACTGAGGGGAAAAAAAGAAGGTGTGGTAAGTTGCAAGAACTGGAGATAATGAGGAATGTCTGCTGGGGAATAAATGCAACAGACTTCTTGGAAAACCTTTGGATTGTATCATCAGGGAAAATGTTTCTGATTCAAGAAGTACAGAAAGCAAGTAAGGGAGAGATTATTTTATATTTGTTGACAATTGTGAGGAATATATGAGAATTTGAGGCTGAAATGTCCACTAGAAAAAGATTCATGATTGCTCAGGACGAGAAGGAGAAATAGCTGAGGGATAGAAAGTAGACTTCGATGAATTCACAAATTCACAGAATGGGCAAGCAAGATCTCGTGTGAAGAAAAATGCCGCTAAAGGGTTAGTGCCTTACAAATAATACACACAATGACAGTATTCATCCACAGGCGTATTCTACCCACTGTGAAGAAAAAGGGAGAAAATGCAGTAAGAGATCAGCTTGATTAAAACATGAACTGTGCACGAACCTGTCTTAAACATAAGAAAGAATAAAGCTGGAAACAGAAACTAGGTCAGGCTGCTGAGGAAGAGTGATAAATATAACCTGAACATGTAGGAACAAAATTTTTAAAAGTCAAAGCTCAAAACAAGATGCATCTGCCAAGAGATATCAATCAAATTGGAAGTGCAATTGTAACACAGGGAAGGCGAAGGAAAGGGTGAATTGGTCAGCTGTTCAGCAGAGAGGAAAAGCATTTGTTGGATGATACTCAGAAGGTTAAATTTTGGTCCTTGCAAACATGATCAAGTGAAAAATGAGAAGTAGTACAACAAAGTAAAGACATGAGCTTTGAATGGAAAAGGAACAATTTAAAGATTAGAGTTTATCAAGTCAGCAAGGGATTGTGAGTTTCCTAATGAATTTTAAGAACTTTATGATGAACTATTGGATTCTCATGTTGCACTGGAGCACATGTAATAGGCTTGAAACTTGAAAAGTTCATGAAGGGAGAGACAGTGCCTGTCTTCAAATAAGGAGAAAGGAAGATCAGGGTATGATTCAGCCAGTAACTTAATTTCTGCTCTTATGAAATGCTTGAGCAAGTAGCTGAAACTGTTAGAACTGAAAGACAACAAGGATATGAGTACATCCAATACAAAATATTCAAATCCATGTAATTTCCTTTCACAGCAGGAAAGTAGGATTTGAGAACATAGACATGATTTATTTTGTCTTTATTAGGGGTTTCTGTATTGTCCTATGTACCAAATTGAAAAAATCGTGATCTATATTAGCGTTAGATGTTTGTCTAGACAGCTTTCAAAGGTCCTTTTCAGCAGAACCCATGCTAGGCTACAATTCTATAAAGCACTGACATAGTGTGGATACAGAAGGACTGGGGAAGTTTCACAAGCCATGAAATGATCAATGTTTTTCAACAAAGACAAAAGCAGTTATGGTTCACCAGAGATGATTCTTTGGTCTTTGTTCAGTTTTTTTCTTAATGATCTGAAGAGTACTCCCATTCAATTTTCAGGTGACATGGAGCTGGGTGGCATGAGAAGACCAGAGAATTCAAACTGACCTCAAAAAATTGACTAAGCAACTTGAAAATTTAAGATGAAATTGAGTAGGAACAAGTGTAATGTATTATCCTTGGACAGGAGTAATCAACTAGACACTTAGGGGAAACAAATATCTAGTTAAATAGCAGAACTTCAGAAAAGGATCTTGGGGATGCAGTGGACCACAATGTGAGGGAAAGACATGAATGGAAGAGGCAAAAGTAATTGTTATACGTTCAGGGAATATAGCATGTAAGTCATAAAACACTGCTTTCCCTCTGCTTGTTAATGTGAAGGTAACAGAACAGAACCCAGTTTGGGACAATGCCTTTAAATCAAGGCATCTGACAAATTCAGAGAAATAGATGAAGAATGGTCACAAAATTGTAAAATATGACCTTCACTGAAAGATTGAAAAATTTATTTAATCATTAAGAGACAAGGGCTATAAAGGCAGTAGTCAGATACGTGAGAGTTTAGCAAAGAAGATGGTAATTTGTCCCTTTTTTCCACAGTGAATAGGATAAAGAATAATGAAATTATAGGAGGGAAGACAGCAATTAATAACTGTAAAAACTTGCTTATGTATAAGGATGCATGACCTAAAGACTACCTGTAATCTCTTGTAGCTCTGTGATTTTTAGTTAGAAGTCAGGTCATGTAGGTTTGATGCTTATATTATGTGATCCCTTTTGTCAGTCTGTCTTTAGGGGTCATAATGCAAAAATACTTGAAATGAAAAGGGGAAATGAGTATGCCCCAAACATGTTATTGGAGAGTTAACAAAATGTAAAGCAAGAAGACATGCACAGCTTTGTCTAAAATAAACACACTGAAAAAGAAGTATGAGTTCTTTTGGCACATGTGTGTGAAAATGTGTATGAAAATAAATGAAAAAGTGATTTATCTTGTTTAAGAAAAGATTGGTTTTATGGTTATAATAGAAGGGCAACAAACCTGTATTAAATAGCTCTTTACTAAAAAATAGATTAAAATTCTTCTATGTGCTTCCTGAAATGAAGTTTGCCCTATACTTGCAGTATAACATTGTGTTCAATTGATCAAATTTGAATAAAGGTTTAAAATTAAAACTCTATAAACACATTGGATGACATTCTATAAGAAAAAATTGTAATCTACAGCAATTCAGACTTTTCTAAAGGCAAAGACTTTGTTCTGCAAAACTAATTTATAAATAATTTTCAGTTTAGATGATTTAGCAGTATTCAAATAAGAAGGCCTTCACAGAGAAGAAAAATGTTCCAACATTTGTGAAACTTATTAAGAGATTTCTAGGGGGCCTTTGGGTTGTGAATGCCTCTACTATAATATCAGAAGTGCTCATAAGAGAAGAAAAGAGATAAAACCCCAGTATAGGTGAGAATGAAGTTCCAGATAAGTACTTCCAGCTCTAGATAAGTACTTTCATCACTACTTTTTTACATAACAGTGAGTTGATTGGATTAAGGAAGGAAAAAAAGGAAAGAAATAGAGAGCTCATTTTTTATCTCAACTGTCAAAATTTGTGTAGAGCCTCTTAAAATGCTCTATTGCTAACATAAATTCTTTATATGGCCATGATTAGAAAGCTGAGGTTTATGCCTGCACATTCATCTAGATTTTGAATATAATGGGCTGCTCAGGTTGTACTTGACTCAAGACAGAGCTACAAATGCTGTGAAGTTGATGAACCCTCAGGACTGAAGTAATTTTTACAGTATTTTGAAGTTGCTGCATGTTCCAACCCTTCCAAACCACTCAGCTGAGGAAGAGGTTTGACTATTAGAGAAGGCAGATTAATTTTCCATTCACTAACTGTGGCCCAGTGATGCCTGAAATTCAGGCAAGCAAATTGCAAAAAAATCAAATTAAAAGCCAAGATGCCTTAAGAAATGTAGCTGGTTAGAGGTGTCTGTGTTTCAGTAAAAGCTGGCTTTTGATATAATTTTATTTTGTGTGCTTTAGAACAATCAGTGGAATTTTGGTTAATATGTATTAAAATAATAAATCATTAATTCGTCTTATGAAGGTCCTGATATATTTAAAATGTCATATTGAAGGATTAAAGAACCAATCAAGAGCAAGAGAAGCTAATAATGCAGACTTTGAACCTTGTACTGATTTTGATTGCGATAGAGTTAATTTTCTTCTAAGTATCTGGTGTGCATTTATATTTTGGATTTGTGATGGAAACAGAGGGGATAACAGATATTTTTGTAATTGCTGAGCAGCCCTTAGACAAAGTTAAGGCCTGTGTTAAGGCCCTCCTCAGCCCACCGGTGGGGAGGCTGGGGATTCACAAGTTTTAAGGGAAAACAGCTGGGCCACCTGACCCCAAGGGATGTTCCAGCCCATATGGTGTCATGGTCAGCATATAAAGCTGGGGGAAGAAGGAGGAAGATGGGGATTGTGGGAATGACGGTGTTGGTTGTCCCAAGTAGCCATTACATGTGAAGGAGCCCTGTTTTCCTGGAGATGGCCAAGCACCTGCCTGCTGATGGGAAGTGGTGAATGAATTCCTTGGTTTGCCTTGCTTGTGCATGGTTTTTGCTTTACTTGTTCAACTGCCTTTATCTCAACAAACAAGTTTGTTCACTTTAACTTTCCCAATTCTCTCTGCCATTTCCAATTCCATTTCCAATTCTCTCTCTGCTGGTGAGAGAGTCATCAAGTGGCTATGCAGGGCTGAGTTGCTGGCTGAAGTTAAACCACCACTAGTCCTGGTTCTCTTCTTGCACCTTCTTTAAAATATTATATTCCAGTTGACTGCAATGGAGTTATTCTTTATGTGTGCTGGAGTTGAAAAAGACACAATGGTGGTAGACGCATGCATGAATACAGAAATAAAAAGTAGGAAAATAGAGATATCACCTGTCTAGTGCAGAGTGACAATTACATCCTAACAAATGTAATTGCTCCAGACAGTGATTCTGAGTCTGCAGGACAAGCAGGATGCAGATAGGGCAGCAGGATGCAGATAGGGCTGTGCTGTGCTTCAGTAACCCAGCCACATCCACACTGTAAAATGATCCAGCCCTGGGTCCCATTGGATGCTCTTGCAGATTTCATTATTATTTTGGTGTGTGGTTTTTCTCGTTTAAAGGACCTGGAATAATCTTAGGAGAGTATTGTAGACTGTGAGATTGAAAATATTAAATACAATAACATTTGTCTAGAGGAAGGAAAAGAGGGATGTATCTCATCTCATGGTCTTGCTGGCACTCAAGGAAGATCATGATGGCTGATGTGGTGTCTCTACATAACCCCTCCCAAACCCACTCTGCTTCTCTAAAATGGGAAATTCCCACAACTGTCTCCAATGCCAGCTGAAACAGGCAGCTGTATCTGCAGGAACATCCTGTGCCTCTGCACCCACATCTTTTTGTACGGACAGAAAAGGGAAAGCAGGAAGAGTCCTAAAGCTCTGAGGGATCATCTGTGTATTTTGGGAACTTCCGTGAAAAGATATGTCAAGGAAGTCAGCCTTTCTTCCAACTTGAGGAACCACTAGGAAAAAACAGCCCTCATGGAAGAAGTTCTGCTAAAAAGTTTTGTTAGGACCCAAAGCTGTGGTATGCTTTGCATTCAGTGGACTGAAGAGGCTCTTGTGCATATTGTCTGTCTTTCTCTCAGTTCTTTTCCCTTCATCTTCCAGGACTGTCCAATTTGACAGTAAATTGTCCATTTCCCCTGAAGAGGAAATCCTGTGGATTATTTTGTGGCTTCCAGTTTAGGTGCCAATATCAAGATAATACTAATCTGTAGGAGACCTGTGGGATCCTACTTTCTGTCCACAACTTCTCTATGTTTTTTATAAGAATCTTGCGAAGACTTGGCTTTACAAGTACAGAAAAGCAGCCCTGCATACAGTTAGGGAAAGAAACTAATTTCTAAGCCTGCACTGTGTGACCAAGAACATCCATGATGGTGTGTAGCACAGCTGGGCCCTAAAAAAATATGAGAACTTAAGGCAGAGAAATTAGTGTAAGAGAATTTTGAAGAAGGGCTTTTACTCATAAATTCTCCACAATGACAAGAAATGTCCTCCAAATTACACTTGAGGCTTTTGGAAATATTTTTATTTAAATACACATTATCCCTCATAGCTTTTCAATCTTCAGGCATCATTTATCTTGAAATTTAGCTTCCTCCATATGTTTACCATCAGCTAAAGCAACAGAGCTGATGAGCAGCTTGGAAATGTTTTGTCATGCAGTATATGAGTTTTTTGCGTTCCAGCTAAATGTTTTTACATTTAACTTGAACTCCTTCTGAGAAGAGCTGAATATTGACTATTAGTACTGTTATTTCATACTTACATAATAGCTATTCATTTGCTCGATGAGTGAATTTTTCCATTAAGGATTTTCAAGCCCCACATCACAGTAGTCTGGAGCTGCAATTGCAATTTGAAGCAATCTTGGATTGCACCGAATTAGTGCAGAGTGGTGCATGGTGCCACCATCTTCCAAACGATGAAAGCTCTGTCTTAGATGGTGCAGAGCACTTCCATTTGACCTAAACAAAATTGACTCAATTTAGCAAATCAATCTCACTAAAGAGCATTTTGGGACTTAATAACATGCACAGAGTATGATAAAATGTTTGGTAAGTGTAAGGGTAAACAGGGATCTTATTACAGAAAGCTATTAGATAAATTTACAAATGGATTTTTTTGTTTATATAAGTTTATAAAAAATTCTGATGCAGTTCTATAGCTGAATGATCTATCATTATACTTAACAATTTTATTCATTTGAGTTTCAGATTTAATTTAGTTTCTTACTGTTTTAGAATTTTATCAATAAAATCTAGGAAAGCAAAGGCAGAAAAAAATCAAATTTGATTGTATTAAGCATAATTCAGAATAGGGTTAACACTCAATCAATTCTTTTGACCTGTTTTAAAGTCAGCAGATAGCATTTATGTCAATTTTTTATCAAAATACTTTAAAGAGACATGGGAGTAAGAGAAGAGTAGAAAAATTATCTGTGTGATTCAGGACTATCACAGTTCAGGACATTCACGAGAGTTTTAGGGATTATTTTCTGACATGACATTTGTAATTAAAAACCAAAGAAAATTTGTTCCTCATTGGAAATTTTATTAAATGCATGACTATTTTGTTAAATGCATGGCTGTTTGAAGAACTGCAGTTGAGAGCACTTTCCAGAAGCCTTAATTTGCCCCTCCAATCTGAAAGACGGTTCATTCACTTTGGTCAACATTGCTTGCACAACAGTCATGTAAATTCTCACAGCCTTTCCCTTCTATGTTGATTTTACTAATAGATTTTTTTAATTTTCATCTTTGCTTTTATAGTCATTTCTTGCTGTCCTTTCAGGTTTTTCTATGTTATGTGCATGAATAACTGACAACATTTTAAGTGCCCTTTGAATATCTGGATTTGATTCTTGCTTACATTTATTTCTTCTTCTCTTGACACCTCTTCTGACAAACTATTCTGCCTTTTCTGATATTAACCTGATGTGTTAAAAAATTTAATCTCTTTTTAATGTGTTTTATCTAAATATATTGGTTATAAAAGGTGATCGATTACTGGTGGCTTGTTTATTCCCTGGAACTGATGCAGACAGAAGCAGGTGCTCCTTCAGAGCGAATTCTCTCCAGATCCTGAGTTCTCTGCCTCTTAGTAGCAGGAAGGCTTCCCTTATTTGTTACAAAGTTTAGTAAAAACAACATACCTTGAATAGGAGCACAACTCATTTCACAGGGGGTAGAGGGCAGTGCCAACTCTGTTTTTCAAGGTGCTGGTGTGTTCTGTGTCCCGGTGACTGACAGGGCATGTAAAATGTTCCATTGCCTATTTCTGAACACTATCTTGCTTAGCAGGACTATGAATCACCAGTGATCAGACAAGATTAAAATTGACCTTCTACTCTGTTTCTAGAACCAACAGATTTTTCAGTCTCTGTTCTACAACTTCTGTCATTCACTGCAGCATCTATTGATATGTGCTCCAAAAGTTCAGCAGCTGTCCTGCCCAGTCTCTTAGTGTTTCAACTAAGCTTCCAAATGCACTCAACTGCATCATTTTCCTCTAGATGAGAGTTCCCATCAGCTGCTTCTCTGTGGAGTCAAGGGCCCCAACAGCCCTGCTGGGACATCCAAGAAATCAGTTGTATGCCATAAATCCATTGAGATATCCATCCAACAAAATGCTGTGTGTCATGTCTACTGTGAAATACAAAAAAGCCCATAGTGCACCTTTGAAGTCAGAGTATTGGGGGAAACAATTTAGGATTTAGGGAGAAGTATGAGCAAACAAAGTTTGACGGCTGTCCAAATTCACATGAGTTTAACATGAAGCTCTCTGCCAAAGGTAACAGCTCACATGCTCTAACAATGGTCAGACACATAAATAATACATAACTAAATTAATTTAACCAACCAACAACACAAAATAATCAAACAGGGAGACCACATTATCCTTAGAAACTGGTAAACTGAAGAAACTCCAAAGACTCTATCTAAATATTGCTGTATTGTACCCTCAATTCCTTGAAGCCTTCATAGGAATCCATAGTTCTTAGTCTCAAAACTTGTTACCAAAGAATGATAGGCTGAAAAAAACAAAAAACCACATTGAAATCTTGTAATAATAATAAATTTTAAAAACCTAGATGAGAAATTATATGCTTGTTATCAGCATTTTTTTTTTCAGCTGCAGTGCTGGACTAAATATAATACTTTGAAAGCTGCTGTTTCTTTCTTGGACTAATAAAAATAGGAGCCTCTATAAACCCAGAACATCTTTCAAAACCCACCAAATAGACGTGTTACTTCTTTTTCAGTAGGGGCAGATTAGTTTTTGCAGAGTAATTTCCCAATACTTTCCCTAAAACCATACTTTTGAAAGCAATACCATAGTTTATAAAACTTTTGAAATGAGAAATCTCATTTTGTGCTTTGATGCTTGCAGTTGTTTAATGATGTTTACTGAAAAATGTTTGTAGTAAGTGCATTTTGCATTTGAATGGTGCTATGTAATTGATGTTAAAACACACAAGTTTGCAGATATTAGGCTATATTTCTGACTAAATCCTTGTCCTTTATTGCCAAATCAGAGCTGAGATAACTTGACACACTCAGTGAAAAAAACTTTTGAGACTCTCAAGTGTTTTGAATCCAGTAAGCATCAGATTACTCATTATTCTGTGCAACATGATGTCTTGCATTTTTGTTGGGTTGATTAGGCACAAAAAGTGGAAAATCTTTCCTATCAGCAGGAATGGTCTCTTCAAGATGTTCATGTCATAGTTCTTCCATTTTCAGGCATGGATTTAGACCCTTCTTTCCATGTGAGTCCATTGAACAGGAAACAAGAAGTGCCTTCTAATCTCCTGGGTAGATATGGTTTTTAAGTACAACCATTTTTTCTGTGTTGAGCAATAAACACCAAGGCGGTGGTGCAGGCAGTACTTTCTCTTCCCTATCTTTAATGAAGGTTTTTACAGCTAGTCTTCTTTGTAGTTCTGATACAGCCTGACAAGTTCAGTAAATTAAATCATGAAGCTTTTCTTTGCAGTATTTAGCAAAACTGCCTAGAAGGGAGATGGCAATCATTTTCATTTTTAGTACAAAAGCTCAAAATTGTAAGGCGAGTCCTGCTACCTTTTGCATAATCCATGGAACAAAAGATAGAAGAACAAGTCTAATTCCCACCACAATCTTAGCACATTCTAAATCCTTCAAGGATACTTGTCTTGGATTTGATTACACCTGGAAAAAATATAATCCAGTTTTTTATTGCTACTGTATGAAACTGTTTGCTGTTTGACTTAACATTGTTTCCCATCCCCAGATCCTCCTGATTTGAAAGCACTGCCCACATCACTGCTACATGGATGTGCCGTTGCTGGCAGAGAAATGACTATGGAGATTTTTACAAAGTTTTTATCACTCATGATTTGCCTCTGAAGATATGTATTTGCATTATCCTAGGAATACACAGGTGTGGTCATATGTGGGAAGGTAGAAAGAAGAGTAAGGCATTATTTTTCTTCTGAATATTTTTCTGTGCAGGCTTACACAGAATTCCCAGGACACATTGCATTTGAGACAGCAAAAAAAATATTCTTGCAAGCCTGCAAAAAGTCTACTCTATGTTCAGATGGAATAAAGTCAGCCTAATGAAAAAGCAGTGTTGGGTTCCTTCTGAACCTCTGGAAAAGGCACAAGTACTGGCTTGTCATTTTCTGTTACTTTGCTATTCAAACAGGTGAAAATATCAGGCATGTGCTTCTTTATATGTCTGAATGAGCTCTCAACATTTAAAAGCTTGGCACACTGTGTTGGGCTAGTTACTTGAGTTTTAAATTTCCTGTTCAGCTAAATGATGCAACTTTTCATGGTCCCTGTTCTCCAAAACCCCTCTAAACAGTCTTTGAAAGACCTTTATTTTTTACTTTAAGTATATCTTATACTTCAATATTTTTTATACAAATTCTTCACAAACCACTGGCAGCAACTTTCACTGGGCCAATAGGAACATGAACATTTGTTTGACTGTGGACAAGGGTGGTTTCGAAGAAATAATGTTAGATATTTCTTCTTGAAAACAGCTCTAGGCAGCTCTGGTGGATATTATGTCATTCTCTGATACCCAGGGGAATTAACTTTTAGCTCTGACCCCGAAAGAGACTCCACAGACAAGTCTCAGTTAGTGTTCAGAAATCTAACAGGGTTATTTTGCACTTGCTGCAAGACGACAAATTCTCTTTTCAATGGTGTTAGGAAAAATATTCTTGAAACATTTCTGCCTGCCTCCTACACATGACAAGTGTTTCTGAAAAAATGCATCTTGGTGGCTACACCTTAGTAGGTAGTAGCAAGTCATCTGATGATCTGTTGCTCAGAGAGAAATTTTCTGTTATCTCTATCCAGACAAGTTGCCAAGACTGTCTCACAAAAAGATTCTTGTTTTCCCTTCCAAATATTGTTCACTATTTCTTTAGTCCTTCAAGCAAGTGGCTTCATAGATCTTAGACACGACTGTTGGGAAAAGGAAACCATGACAAGGCTTCATGTGCCACTTGTAGCTCTTGAAGGAATGTGTGGTTGCTGGCTGCCTGAGAAGCATCCTCACTCATTCCTGTCATGCTGGAACAGTGACAATCCCGCTGAACACCTTGTGGAGCAGACCTCCCTGCACACGTGGAGGCAGCTTTGCAGCACCTGCATGTCTTCTTTCCCCCTTCAGGGCCTAGATGTTCATCATAAGAAATGGATGCCACGTGGCAGTCAAAAACCTGCACACAGCCAAGACAGGTGTAATCTGGTTTAGGATCTGGAAGCAGCGGGATAAAATTAAGCGTGGGTTAAACAGCACCTTGGCACTCACCCAAGGTCTGGGGTAGATTCTGCTAAGTTTTGTGTTGCCATGGCTACATGGGTGGTTAAAACACACTCCAGGGTTTCTGTCTGAATGGCAGATTGTCTTTGACTGCATTTAGATGTATCTCGTGTTCTGTCACTGGGACCATGAAAAGGTTTTGCTGACTTGGTTTGTAAGCCTAACCTCCCTCTAGCCCAAAACTGCTCTGCAGAAGTAGGTTGTGCATTACTGAATCTACTTTTAAATAAAAAATAAAATTTAATGTGGAAATTCAGAAGCCATAAATTTCAGTGCTAATATTAAAATTATTTTCATTATTTTAGGGAAATATATTACCCAAATCATTGTTCAGTGTTGCATTTAATCCCGACTCTGGTAAAAAGAAGATAAATGCTCAGTCCATGCTTTCTAAATGCACGGCTGAGGCTAAACTTTCCTGTATCACATTTTCATATCAAAATTTAACTCTGAATAACCATTGGGTTTAGTCTTGTACTCACAGAGGACACTCCAAAAGTGGTTTGATTACTATGTCTTTGTCTTTGATGAGAATGAAATCTAATGAAGCAAATCACATTTTCTTCACAAGTGAATTCAGTGGTTCATGAACTGGGTTATCTCATATTTTTGTCCTCAGCCAATTTTCCCTGTCTTGCTAAGGAATAAAAGATTTGGGCCAGTTTAATGTAAGACTATTGCACAAAACAATGCAAAATAACTGAAGTCAACCTTAACCTTTTTAGTGCAAAATAATTTACACTGAGACACTGGAATCTGGAAAAGTCTCAGAAAGGAAGACTGTGTGAAAACGGATTTATATACTTCTATGGAAGATGGATAACACATTCTGTTTGGCAAGGAAGCCCAGGCTTTTACAGAGCCCAGCAGCCTTCTTTGAATGCTAACAAGTGTCTCTGTTTCTGGAAACACAGCATTCCTGTTTTGTCTCATCTATTTTGAGCTGAGTGCATGTAACTTTTTCTCATTGGATGTCTTTGTGTTACAAAGGTCAGTGGAGCAGGTTTTCACTTGCTTTTGCAGGTAAGGGCCAGGTTTACTGATGGCTGCTGTGGTCTAACATTGCTTCTTACCCTGTGCTCAGTAAAAGGACTAGCAGCAGCAGCTGAGGATTTTTCCAGCATCTGGGAATCAGGAGTAAACCAAAGACTAGAGGAAGGATAAACTCTGAGCCCTACTTTTCATAGTTACTATCTGGTTTACAACATTAAATAGAAAAAGGCCTGAGTTCACCCTTCTGTTTTGATATAGTAATTTCTTTACATTTACTTTCAGAATCAAATGTTTGAAAAGACAAAATTTCCAACATTCTGAAGCCACAAAAGTGAAGTTAAAATATGCAGACTTCTTACAATCACAGTGACTCCAATACTGAAAATCTGTGCTGATGTGGAAGAATGTGTAATGATTCTAACAGACATGGGGCTGAATTCAGAGCAGTCGATGCTGTAGTGGATGTGACTCTGTGGACACTGGTATGACTTGAGCACTGGGAATGTTTGCAATATTCTGTGAGATCTGTCACAGCTCAGCTCCACCTCATTTTCACTTTGTTTTGCTTTCCTTTCCATGGTTGTTTCCAGCCACATTGAAAGCACATGAGTGAGGTTAACATCTGGATACATAAGAATAGGATCAGGAAATGAAAACCCCACAAGTTTCCTAGTAAGTTGAAGGGAAAGCACTGTGGTATGTGAGAGGAAATTTTCTCAGCATGTACACAAATAGACAGTGGTTATCCACTTTTTCTGACCTTTTTTTTCTCCATCTTCAGTGCAGTCATACACAGTTATTTATGCTCTTGGTGTAAGGATTTCATGCTGTTATAGCTGCACACGCAGCATGTGTGTATTTAACCATGCATGTATTGCATACAAAACACTATTACTACATCAGAATATGCAATGGTATCTTCTACTATGTCCAAACACACTCTTAAGACCTTCAATTCTTGACCTGCCAAAGTGCCTTACATATTTTTGTGCCTTTCAGAAAAATTTACCTCTTTTTTGTTCTGTGACAGTGAAGGAAAACAGAAACTGGATATGAGCTATCTAATCTCTTGGTTTTCCCTCTTCTGAGCTGGTTTTATCTTGTACTCCCAATTGCTGTTGTTGGTCAGGAAAAAGCTTTTGCATGACTTTGCCAAAACCTCAGAAAATAACATTTTTTGTTTTTCTATTCTCCCCCCCCNATTCCCCCCCCCCCCCTTGCCAAATAAATATTTCTACATAGACATAGATACACAGGCATCAAAGCATCATGGAAAACACTTTAAGTCAAATATTCACATTCTAGAAAGGAGATAACAAGCAGAAAGGGCTAATGTTGACTCCTTTTTGTCATGCAGCTGGTGGCCAACTAACTCTCATATCTTATGGGGGCAGATTACTTTAGGTTCCAGAAGTGGAAAGTGAGAGACCAAGCAGAAAACAGAGATAGTACTCAGCCTTTCCTTTCTGCTGCATGTGGACATGCTGTGTCCCTGTGCTGGGGTTTAATTGCTGCTGGAATTTGCAGCCATTTTCAGTTTCATCGGGGAACCTTTGGAGTTAAGTTGCCAGGGTGTACCTTCTCCCCTGACAACAGCCTCATACAAACAGTGTAAGTGTCATGTGGAGATCAACCCCATCTGACAGGTGACACCGGGTTGCCATGCTGCAGGCTGTGAGAATTTTCAGTTCCTGAGCCAAACGTTCATCCTGAAATTGAACAAGTCACAACTTTTAAGCTCTTCTCTGAGTTCCCAGGTGGATAGCAGCAGGGTATATCCCTCCAGATAGAGCAGAGCTGAAAATCTTCAATACCGTTATGGCACTGGAGTGATAAGGCCAACACATGTACTTAAAACAGGAAATGTTTCACAGATGGCTAAAAAGTGAAATGCCAGCCTTTGGGCTAAAGTTTGAAGTTCTTGTTTCATTCCACTCACCCAGGACTGAAATAGAAACTATTAGAAAGAAAGAAGAAGACGTAAACCCCAACATTCAGGGATGAGCAGTGTGTAGCTTGCAGCTCAGCTTGTAGGCATTTTTTCCTTGAAATACGGCAAAAGAAAGTAGCTGAGAGAACTGGAGGAAAAATTATTTTTTGTTGGGAAACATTAGTCAGCTTGTGATTAAAAATAAAAACTTCTATTTGTGTAAGATTTACAAGCCACCCTCATCTGGGATGTTATGACAGGAGATGCCCAAGAATGCAAAATTTGGTAGCTAGGACACAAAAAGCAAAGCCAACCATGACAAGAAGGAGTATTTTAAAGTACTCCTTCTGCAAGGACTAGGAAATACCTTCTGAAGACTTTTTCTTTGAAGTTTTAAAAGTTCCGATGTCTGATGATTTTTTCTCCCCAAATTTTGTGATTAAGTTTATGCACATTATTACAAAGAATTTTTTTATTCTTGCTTGAAATTTATATCTCTGTAACTCAAACTGTGGTGTTATGATAGCCTCAGCTTACAGTGTAAACAGATTTCATTTCCTTCATTGTCCTGGCATCATTTCCCATTTTTATGGTGTTACTGTTCTTCATAATTAGTATTCTGTCTTCTTCCCTTGCAGAGCACAGAGAATAGTAGAGGATGTCATAGATTCTTTAGTCAGAAGCCACCTGTGAAATTTATGTATTTTCATTAATAGAAAACAGTGGAATTGAGTGATGCTTTTGCAGTTTTATGTCCAGCATAAATAATTTATTTGTCCTCTGTTTGTGACAGTCTGCAGTTTAAGCAAATTATTTGCTGACACAAAACGTAACTGAAACTTTAGGTTCAGAAGCTTTGCTGTGCTCTTTCATCTGCTCCCTTTTCTTCACGGAGCATTTTGATCTCCCCTGAAGAAATACCTTGAAAATACAATCCTTTTTTTTTTCCTTTTTTTTTTTTTTTTTNGGACCATGTTCTAATTGAGCAAAAATGACTTCTCTTTAAAAACAAGAATTTTGAAAGTTTTTCCCACAGTGACTAGATTTTTTCAGCCGTGTGCACAGAGGGATTTCCTGGAGCCTGCTTCACACACCTCCTTCCTGCAGCTTGGTCTCCTTCCCCCCTTGTATCATGCTGTTTCCTACATGGGCATTTTTTAGAAAAAGATGCAAAAGGCACCTTTTAATTTCTGCCTTTCCAGTAACTGAATGATTCATTGCAAAGCCAGTAGCAGAATGGTCTGATTAGAGCTGACCTGGCACAGCAGCAGTCCACCTTATGCAGAATAACCATTATTTCACTACAAGGAATGTTATTTTTGCTCCTGCTGGAGCCAGTCTTGATGTGACAGAGAAACTCAAGCCTTCAGAGAGTGGGAAGTAACATCTCAGCGTGACTGCCTTCTGCAAGTTCATACCTCCTGGAGAAGAGAAGTCAATCAGGGCTGCTGCCAGAGACAGAAATGCCCACCTTCCCCTCCTTTCTCAGTGCTGATCTAAAGTTAGGCAGGAGGAGGTGAAGGTTGTGCCACAATGGGTAGGGTAGCCCTTCTCGCTCCTTTCACCTGCAACTTTTGGGCTTGGGAAGGAGCAGAGACAAATTCTTCTGAGTGCCATTGGCAACACCCTGGCCAGGTTTAACTTCTAGGGATGAGATTACAGAATTAAAAATTTTTCTCAAATCCAACATGATTCATTGCCCAGAAGTAAGTGGAGGAATTACTCAGAAATTGCCTGCTCGGTGGGAACTTATATCCAATGACCAGTGTACTTGGCTACAGGATCAGGATATTCCTGGAATATAGAAGTGTCTAGGTCCAGCTATCAAGGCTGTTTGGTGTGACTTCACCAATCCGCCTCCTCATACCTTTTTCTACCCTGCTACCCTGCCTTCCAGTGTTGCATCACCCTTCCCTCCCAAATGATGGCAGAAAACTCTGGGCAACTGCAAATGCCTCAAATAGCCTTTAGCAACTGATGTGCAAGTGGTAGATAAAACTCCAATGCATGGGGCAGTTACGTCATAGTCCTTATCCGCTGAGATGACAGTTCAGGGAATAAATCTTTTTTCAGTACTTCCCTTTCTCCCTTCTTCTTCTACCCGATATTACAGCCTGTTAGTACTTCCTGGCAAAATTAGAGAAGTGTGCACAGAGTGTATTCAGGAAGCTTCAGTTTCTGGTGCTGGAAAGGACAAGTGTCTGGCTTGTAGGAAAATTAGTGTGCTGCTATGTCTGCACCCTTTTGACTTCTACTCTTCCCTTTGTCTGCTATCCATTGTAATTTAACTTCCTTCTGCATCCAGCAGCAGCGACACATTTGTATCTCTCTCTGTATTGCAGCTTCCTGTACTATTCCTTGTAAATCAGCTTTTATACTCTAACTTCAAAATTAGAGGTCTGCTTTGAGTGGGATATGTACCTGATGGCCTCCAGTGGTCCCTTGCAGCATAAATTCTTCCCAGGTGTACGATCCTGACTTCACTTTCACGTGTTTTAATGGCAGGCCACTTTCAGGGATCTGTGCCAGACCATGAGGTTGTCTCATTGCACGTTTATTTGGAGGATTGGACAGCTGCATCTATTTGAAAGGTAAGGTAAACTACAGAATTTGTGCTGTAAACAGAGGTGTCAGACATAAATATCTGTTCACCTGCATGTTACAACTGGAATATTGTATCTGAAATTGAATGTGGACAACAGATTTGGAAATTTTACTTAAAATGTGTATTCCAAAAACGAAAGACATCATCAAATACTTTCCCATGTTAAACAGAAGCAGATTTCAGGATGAAATCTTGAAGACATATGTGCACTGAACTAAAAGTTGCTCAGCTCACAGGCACAAGGTCTGCAGGTTTTTCAGACAGAAAGAGTGAGAATCCCTGGGCAAAGGAGGTAGAGAAGGAATATGACCTCCCAGGAATGAGTTCAACAGATGTTTTTCTCTTTTCTTTGTTAATGTTTTTATGTGTCCTATAAACATAAGAGCTATCATGGAAGAATTCATTTTGTCAAGGAGTTGAGCATCTGGCTCTCTAACAGTGTTTATGGTGCAGATTTGTTGAGCCTGGGTCCCATAATGATGAAAAATAATTCTCACTGCTCTCTTTGACTCTCCCTTTCTATCTGTATCCATTGTGTGTCTCATCATTTACTTAGATTAATTCAGATTAGGAATACTTTTTGACAGATAGGTGGTGTCTTGTTCCATGTTTATGAGATAGTATGATTAGGTGAACATTTGTTGGATCACTGCCTTTTAACCTGCACTTGTGCCATGGACATATGCATCTGGGAATTGTAGCCCTCCTGAAATTTGTCTTCATCCAGCTAGGGAGCAGCTGTGCCACTTTAAGTGACAGAGGAGGAAGTAGGAGAGCGTTTTGAATTTTAGGAAGCAGAAACCTCTGTGGTCAGTGAAAAAAGACTCATCTTCTGTGTCTCTCCTGGTGAAAATATGGTGACTGTGACTGTTTTTGTAGTATTAACATATCACGAGCACAAGCTGTTCTTGCGGCATTTTTGGCTTGGCTGTCTCATAGGAAAAACAAGGGATGAGAGGGAAGAAAAGGAAATATCAAAAGTACTCTGAGTATCTGGTCGTGTATGTGTACATGCATGAGGTGGGAAGAGGGACAGAAATAGTAAGGGAGCAAAAATAAAAAGCGTATGAAAGGTGGGTGGGAGATAAGCAGAGGAAAACAAACCTAGAAGGAAGCAGATTGCACCCCTGAAAAAGATAGAAATGATGAACTTGCCAAAAAGGATCCGGGATAGAGAAACCCCCAAACCACCACAATGGAAAAGTAAAAAAGAAAATTAGACATTCTTGGATTGCTTCCATCCATTTTGTCAGAAATTGAATTTAGCTGTTTACCAGCCATTTGTGTTGTCATCTGATTTAAGTGGTAAACATATTACTGAATTACCACAGAGTCCTTCTAGTTAAGTGTTTCTTTGACGTCCTCAGGAGTTAAGACTGAGGGAGAAACAAGAATTTTGTTCTTCTGCTTATCTGCTATCTTTTCTGCTATCTAAGGTGTTTGGTTATTTTTAGATTTTCATAAAGTATCTATGACTTCCTTTATTGTTATGACCAGCTATTGAGGATATCTGAAAAAGCAGGCAAGGAGAAACTGCATGAACTTTTTTTTAGTAGCTGCTACTCTATCTGTTCCGCTTTCTGTCCCATTTCACTAAAGATTAAGGTTTTATAACTATGGACTGATATCTCACAACCCGTCTTTTGATGATGGTATTCCAGGCAAACACAGTATTCAGCACTGATGTCAGAGTTGTTGGTGCAGCACTGGGCAAGCTGTGGCTTTTTTTAGAGCCTTTGTGACTGTGTGAAAAGAGCAGGCTGCTGAGGGCAGGTATGAAGAAGAAATCCCTTATAAATGCTGAGGAGACTGTGCTTAGGTATTCCATAAAGGGTATCTCCTCACCCCTCCATGTGACATGTGTCCAGATGTAAGTCTTGCCTGAGATTCATTGGTATCCTTGGAGTACATGGGATTAGTGGTTTCACATACAATTTTGTATTTGCTTTTTTATTACACATTCTATTTCTAATTTTAATACTTTGATTTTTCACTTTTTCATCTGTGTCATTTTAGTTAAATAATTTGGCTTTTACTTTTGACTCAGTGCCTTGAGACCAATCCATTCTTGTTGTCATTTCTATCCATGGCATAAACTCTGGATGACATATGTAGTCTGTCTAAATATCAAAGGTTTTTAAAAATGGGAGCAAACAAGGGAAATCTCAGGAAAAAGAAAAAACTAGCTGTGATGTACATGGAAAAACATTTTTAAAATCAAAGCTGATTGCCAAGATAATATCCAACATTGAATTCTGACGGAAGTCCCCATTGCTGGTAAAAAGTGGACGTTCTTCTTTGAACAAAGCCACCCACACCTAAAAAAGTGGTTTTATCCTGGGGCAGATGACTGCACTGCAGCTCTCAATACCTGATTTTTTACAACAGTATTTCCATGGAGCAGCAGGTTAACACATTTCCTGACTCCATGGCAGAGCAGGTATTACAAAATCTAATGTGGTAAATCTAACCTACATTTTGTGTTGACCAAACAGGTGTTATCTGCTCTGTTTGCCTCTGTCTTCTTGCATCCTGGTTGTAAAACGGACATAAAGATACCAGATCCTGTGAGATAAACTCTCATGTGAGAGCTAGAAGCTTTCTGTCTCATTCAGGTTAACTCACTAATTAAGCAGGCAGCTGCAAAGCCCAAGCCAAAAGTCTTATCAGAGAACGTCAGTGAAAATCAACAATGTTTTTAGCCCTTGAATTGTAGAGGTAAAAAAAAAAAATCTGTTTTCAGCTAGAGTGAGAAATCACTTAGTATCCATGATTAAAAATTAGTACTGTCAACAGCAATAAATTGTAATTTCACTGTTAGTCACTGAAGAGATAAGCAGGAAAAAGACAGGAGCAGTTTTCAAAGAACTTGGGAAGAGGAGCACAACTTACAGAAGTGTCCAAGAAAATATGCTGTACTGTATTTAGCTGGAGTGCTCTCTGTGCCTACTGAAAAGGGCTTTCTTATAGAAATGAGTAGGCCTGTTACTTTATAATCCAGCATGTGCTTATGAGACATATGGCCAGGGGGCTAGTGAGACTCACAGCAAGGAATAAAATCTAATTAAGAAGCAAACAAAGCTGAGTAAGGCATGTGTGTGGCAGAAGCATCCAGTGGAATTGCGTGCAAGGATGCCAGCAGTGTTTGACTTGAGAAATGCAACTACTAGGGATACACTGTGCAACTATGATGGTGTCAACAGGAAAATACAAGTTTCTTGTTCACAACAAAACATTTTTGGAAGTTTTCTAGCTCTTCTATGCATTGCTTCATATCACATATTTTACTGCAAAGCAAAACAGAGAGGAAAGGGTAGAGTCAATAAAGGCCCTGCTAGGAATTTTTGCAGACTATATAGAAAGATGTATTTCATGGTGCTGATGTGCAAATGATGATGGGGAAGTAATGAAATTACTGGCAAGCCAGCAAAGAAAAGTACTTTTACATTGACGAGTAGACCATCAGTCCTGTAAATGTCAAGAAAACTTTTAAATTTTTAGAACAACCAAAGTTTTATATCAGAAGCTGATATTTGCATAAAGTATCTGAGCAGAATTTCCACTTTCAAAGACCAAATTTGAATTTTGTATATGTCCTGTGAAAAGACCATACTACATGGTGATACCACAGCAAGGCAGACTATAACACAAGAAAGCAAATACTCAGGGGTAAATATTGGACTAAACAGGCATACTGAAGCTGAGGAAAACTTACATCCTCTTAATTAGGAGTCTATTGGCTTCTGAAGAAATTTGGATAGTCCCAGGGAAACTAAAACTTCAAGGGAGTATCTAGATCAAAATAGATGAAAGACCCAGGGATGCTGTGAGAGATCTGACAGATCTTAGGTTTTATTGGAATCTCTCACATTCTGTTATGTTCTGCTCTTGAAATGTTACATGATGGCTGCATAGAGACTCAGAAACGCCTTTTTCAATAAAAGCAAAACTAAACAACCTTCTTCACCAAGCTGTGGAGCAGCTAGTGCAAAAGAATAATGCATCTGGAAGAGACTTGACAAAACCAGCTTTGTCATGAGGGTCCTGAGATAAGGAGAAGAATAAGTTTGGATTTTAAAAGACATGCTTGTTGCTTGCTTTCTATTACGGAACAGTTCTGTCTTTCAATCTTCGTTATTTCAATGGTACAAACCCATCACAAACCACTGGAAAACACCATGTAGAAGCCATTGGAAAAATATTATCCGGGAAATGTAGTCCTTATGACTGATAAACTGAAGGAGTTGTATTTTCCTGGTGCATCTTAAGTGCCTGGGGAAATACAATAACATCATACTTGAATTTTTCACTCTTATGGCAAGAGGCTCTAAGTTGAAGACCATCACCTTTGGCAAATGCTAGGATAGAAAACTATTTATGCCCACAGACTGTCCAATCCATAAGGAGTCAATGTCATAGGGACAGGATTCTGTCACTGGTTGGAAGGTAATCAATGTACATTAATGATGAGGCAATAAATACAGAGAATTCATGCCCAGGATATTAAAAGGCCTTTGGTGAATTAGGAAATAAACATACTGTTGAGGAATGAACATCCAGTGAACCTTATGAAATATGTTGAGACTACAATAATGAAGAACAACAGAGAATATTTTTGGAACTTCCAGCCCACCTATCAGAAAGATCAGATTTGGTTTTTTTTACAAGAGATAAGTGTGGCCAAAAAGTTTTTTCACACATAAATAACTGAGCCCATCTTTTTTGCATAAAACTTAATAATACATTAAATGAAAATCATGACTGTAATCATACACTTCTCTGAGTCTGAAATAAGAAACCAGCAAAGACCATTACATTTAAATTACTAGCATTGTTTTTCTCAAAGCATTATTTCTTCCTAAGGCTCCCACAAAGACATATAAAAGGAGTAAAAAAATAAAAAGAGCCACCAAGGAACAGAGGTTACCTATGCACAGCACTGCTGCTCTGCAGAGAGCAGAGATAGCAGAAGTGAGTCAGAAAATCAAGCCTCTGCTTCCTGGACTCTGTTCAGCAAAACGTTGGTGTTTACAAACAGCTCAGACAACACTTACTGAGCAGAGACCCAGCTGCAGTAAACCAGACAAGGCAGAGAGACTGCTGGGCACCATGTTAGTCATCCAAAGTCTGTATAAAATAATAGCAAAGGAGAGACAAGAGACTTAGGTCAAATGAATAGGTTATGAACTCAAGACAGCGGTGAAGCTGCAAATAAAAACAACTTCAAAGTTGGAGCAGATGATAAAAAGTTAAAGTGTTTTTTAAAATTTATTATAGAACTATCCCAAATCTGGGAAAAAAGCCAGCAAGCTCCTTTTCCTTTCCAGCAGCTAGAGGGGAGTGGAGTTTCAATTTTATGTATTGCTAACTAATCGGGAGCTAATATAAACTACTAATCTCTTACTTATGCCCCAGGTCTAACATCTTCCTCAGTCCTGCATTTAAAAGTGTCATTCAAAATGTTCAGGATATTGAAGTTTCAATTTTCCTGGGGTAATGAAGAAATAACTGTGGTTTCTGAGGAATATTTCAAGATTATTTTCTACTTAAAAAGCTGTTGCCATAGCTAAATTTTAAAAAAATTAAAAAAGGATTTCCAAAAAGTCAAGATGTCCAAAATAACACATAATAATTCACTGTCTGGTACATCATCACAGTTTCAGTTATCCCAAATAATGGAGAATCTCCACATGCATATAATTAAGCCGCTGAAACAATCTTGGCTCTGCCCCATAGTCCCATGGTGCAACAGCCATATGATTATGATTGTGATTATGATTAAAGCTTCTCAGTCTGAAGTCCCAGGGCAGTATAAATTTCTTTTTCATTTTGTGATGTTTTATTTTCAATTCTCTTATGCTAACCTCTCTTACCTTTTCCTGCAATGAGTAGAATTTTGAAAAGGTTTAAGATTGCATGGCATTTGCTGCCAAGATTAGCATAGCTAAAAATTCATCTCCGTACAACTATTCCCATCAGTGAAGCTATCAAAGAACTTCTCCTTTCAAACAGGTTTTCAATCCTGTTGCTCTAAATGAGACTGAGGGCAAATGTCCCCTCTTGTGCTGTGATGGTCAGCACCTTGTTCTGCTTCCAACATGATGCTGACAGCAAGTTAAACCCCCAGCTAAGCTGGCCCATAGGGGCACCTAATTGGCAGGATGAATTTGCTCATGCTCCTCTGCTACCAGCTAATCAAAATCTCCACTTCCTGATAGTGCAATGCTGCTGTTAACTAGCTGAATTTTGCCTACACTCTCAGAAACCTGGAGTCCTTGGTAGGGCAAGGCAAGTCCTGTTCCATGAGGAACATAAATGAATAGTTTCTTCTAACTCAAGTAATGGTCCTCATGTTTTTGCAACAGAATTATTTGAGTTCAATTTTCCTTTTGAAAGTCCAAGTGTAATGGCAAGGTTGACCACACATTTGTTACATCTCCTGTTTTGGATCACAGAAAGTCAATGCACATCCTTGCTGATAGCTGTGTAAAATAGTAAAGCTCTTTGCTCTTTTTGTGCAGGACAAATTTTAGATGGCTTGCTTTTCCAAGTTTCTAAGCTATTCATTCTTGCTCCTTCCCCATTTCTGAGGCTTGTTAGGTTATGAATTTTCTTTCTCTTTGTCTGCTTTTCCTGGCAAGTTCTCTTTGCAGCTAAGTCCTTCCTTTCTGTTGCCATGCACAATTTCTTTTCCCGCTAGGTTGCTAGGTATTATTAGGTTTCTTCTTATTTTACTACTCATGTGACTTCTGCTCACCATCCCCTCCCAACATTACCCCACACCTTTTATTCATTACCATCTCTGCTCCCACATACAGAGCTGAATAAAATTTTAAAAGTGAACACTGTAAGAGGCCTAAATGAAGACGCTTTGCTATAGCTAGTATTAAAAACTAAAAAAAAAATTAGCAAAGTTCAAACCTTAAGAAATGGGATTTCATATTTGCCCTGAAGAATGCCTTTTAATAAACCCCAAATTTAATGTAAACAATTCTGGTGAAATGAGGAAGTCCTTGGCTGTAATATCTATTGTCATGCTCAATAAACATAGCATGAATGATCGCTGAAGTTAAGCTACACTTCACTATGTTGGTTTAAAAACACATCATAGACTCTCTCTGGGATCTAATTTATTAAACCCATTTCAGCAAACAGTGGCATGAAAAAGAAATCAATTCATTTTCCTCCATAAGAAAGAGGAGCTGAACAACTGGTGTTCTATACCAGGTAATTCAAGTAATACATTGTAAATGTTCTGTCCCGGATGACAGTATGGAAATTACCTTCCTAAACACTGTGAAATACATAGGGGGTCTTTGAAATTTCCTTCAACTTTTTCTTCCACTGATGGTGCAGCAATGATTCTAGTGCTCCTCCACTGAAAATTGCTTCTGTCATACAATTTAAGCATTGGCTTGAGTTCAAAATGACACAGCATGGATGTATGGGTCATTGTCAGATCTGATAAACTCAAGATAAGAAATTCACCGCAGCCTCTCCTGCACCTAACTTAATCTTCTTTTATGGAAAGTTGCTTGTGTTGCCCTTCTAAACTCTACTTACTTCTCTTTCTTATTGAAACCTCCTATTCTGCATGTTTCTTTCTGAATTCTCCTCTTCTGTTACTAGAGCCCAAAGACTAACCCTTGCCTGCCAGACTTTGACTTTTTTCCATTCATGACAAAGACCTGGGCTAAAAGAAGCCCTGACAGTGGTGTTTTCTGTTTCTCCTCTCTACCTCACACTCCATACACAGCAGGCCTTGATCTTCACTGCTTCTGTAGATGGAAAGAGCATCCCTTGGCCACAGCTGGCCTTTAGAATTGCTACCTTCATCTGTGGGAAAACCTAAGAGGATAAATGGTTGAGTAAAATAATAAACAGAGGTGATACAATGATGCCACATTAAAAAATATAGTAACCAAACCATAGTAATCTAACAATCCATCTGGTTCAGCCTGATGTGATAATGCCAAGACACCTTTTACCGCTCCTCTAAAATGCTGTGCCACAGCTTGGCCTTTGCTGGAGTTTCATTCAAGCCTGAATGGAGGATCACACCTACATGATTTTTATGGAGGTTTTACTTTGTTACCTGCAATAGAATCACTGTCAATGTATGTTGGTATAAGAGGAAAATAAAGCTGACTTCCTGCTATTTATTGAATACAGACTTCTTTTCACCTCTTTTCACTTCTTTTCATCTGCCAATAAGTTTCAGTTCCTTTCACATATAAGCTCTATAAAAAGAGAAAAAGTGTCTTTCTAGATATTCCTTGAACAGGTTTTATATTAAAATGCCAGTGTAAATTCTCAATCAATAAAGATCAAAGTAGTTTCTCTGACAGCACAGCAGATTTGTGGTAGCCAACATGTATGAAAACCTTAAAAAACCAATTTGAATGGGCTTGTTTTGTACCACTAAATCCCATCTCTAGCAATTGCAGTCTATTTTGCCAAATAACATATTTCATAAACCAATTACACTGTTTGGTTTTGATATGTGCGTATTGCTTGCTTTGTGATAGAGCAAGTATTTTCTTCTTTTTGGTGGGGGGGAAGGAGGAGATGGGGCTTTGCAGAGTGGGGAAGAGCAGAATATATCTAAAAGCCATTTTTGTGCTCAATATGGAAGAATTATTTCCTTGCCAAAGCAGAAGGAATGGAAAATGGAGTAGAAAAATTCTAAATAATTTAGGGCTTCTTTTCTGAATCTTGTTTCAGTTGGAGATGGCTGCCAATAACAAACTTAAAACCCAAGTACAGGGACGCCCTTTGATGTAATGTTTGTTTCCTGTACTCTGCACACTGCACAATTAATGTGGCCTCAACGTCCGACATTGTCTGAACTCTCTTTCCTGAGCACGTACAAAAATTCTGTGTGCTTCTGAGTCCTTTCACTCACGTCAACTCATACAAGCTTGGTTCAGTAATCTCCAGATCAGGAAATACTACCAAGTTCCTCCTTCAAGTCTTGTAAAATACATGTTTGGCAGGCCACTCAAGGACCAAAGCACAGTAGCGTCCTTCCTTATAAAGTTAAAACCTAACAGTGACAAGAGCCAACAACATTGTGCAAGAGTAATGGAGAAAGACAGTCATGGGTCTCAAAAGTAATACAGCTGTTTCACTGTGATACCACCTCTGGACCAATAAATGTTGACTTCCAGCTGCCTCCCAGTCTGGAACGAAGCAAACCAAGCAGTACCTGCAGACTCCACACTGATGAGGTTACAATATCCTCAGAGCCCAGCTCTGTCTTGATGATCTTGCTGGGAACGGAGAATACATTCTGTCTCTCCAAGTTCTTGCCCACTGTAGTAACAGTGTGACCCATCTTGTTTTGGAAAATTGAACCAGGCCCAGTATAAGCTTGCCTACTTTTTGAAATGTATGGGTGTTGCAGCAAAAGCCACTTCCAAGAGAAGTTATCTAAAAGAAACCATCTTCAGGAAGTCTGAAGAATTTTTGAATTAGCTTTGCACTGTGTACCACTAAGCCATTCTATAATCAAAATAACAGCTTCCTGTTAATTTCTGTTGGTAAAATGCCTCCATTTCAAATCCTGATGTGTTAGAAGACAGATTCCCTGGAGCTTCCTTTACAAGGCCAAGTCTTGATTTTTATGGCTGTGAGATCAGATTGGGGTCTGAAGGATGATGGCAGCTGAAGAAACACCTGCTGTGTTGCAGGGCCGAGGACCCAGAGGGGAACAGCACTGTCACCCAGTAGATCTAAAGTGGCATGGCACAGTCCAGACCTTAATTTAAAATATGGGACATTCCCTTAAGCCAAAGGCTTTAAAGATAATGTAGAAACTGGAGGGAGGTCTATTTTGTACTGAAATATGTATTTCTAGTTAAACTAGCTATTAACTGAAAATAGAAACCCGTTTGTGGGACTTGGTGTCTTTGGCTCCTGTTCATCTGAGTATCCTATTTTTGGAAAAGGGTTTCAAAGACGTGAAACTCACCATACAATCCTGTGACAGTACAGGAATTTATAACTGTTCCAATGGTTTCTGTTATTTCACTTGGAAGGTAGGAATAGTTTGCATGTGTTCCCAAGCATGGGCATATGTAAAAAGGGGCTTTTTCTAAGGCTATATTCCCTGTACATGTTTAGACATTAAGAACTCCAAGAAGAGTTGGAAATGACATTTGCTTTCCAAAATGTAGTTATAGGTTATCCACATTTTGTTGGTAGCACTGCCTAGATGTGGAATGAAACAAAACATGGAATAATGGAGGGCTTGAAAGATGAAGGACTTAATTGCATTTGAGAGGAATTTAAGATGTGACCAAGTAGTGAATTTCATCTGCCATGGTCTCCTCTGATAGTGGTTGTCTATCAGATGGTAAGCAGCAACTTCCTTCATCCATTGTTTTTCCTTTAGCTATTTGTGCAGCAGGCTTATTTATGTCTGCCGGACCCAAAGGATTACATGAACAGTAGTGTTTTTGAACAAGTGTCTCAAATGCATCTTGACAACAAATATCTACACAAAACCAGCAATCATATCTTCCCTCAAACATCTTTAAAATCTAAAGACTTGATGACACAATCAAATAATTTCTTTACAATGCTGGTGCATGGAGGCTCAGAAGCATTTTTTTGCTGTCCTGAGCCATCCCAGACACATTCTTATCCAGTAAAATGGTATTTGTGAGCCAGTGGGGAATTTCAAGTAATCAGGCTGCTTTGCATGAAGTCAACATTCACAAAGAGCTTTATTAGAAATAACTTTAGCTAAAAGAACTGCTGAAGTATGTGCATGATTGTACAAAATACCCTCCTACTGAACAGGAGAGGACTTCTAAATACCTTCCAAGTGAGAAGGCTGTAAGCCAGAGCACCTGGAATGTAGGTTTATACAGTGTATTTCTGGAGGCTGAAACAGAAGGAATCCATCTTCTAGAAGAGTAATACCATGCTGATTTGCTTCCTCTAACGACACTGTTAGTGCATTTCATACCAAAGTAGCAAAAGTGCTGGTCCCACCATTTGATGACATCTGGGATAAATTAAAGCTATTACTCTCATATTAAATAAGGAACGAGTTGCCCAATGTGGTGAACCAGCTTCACTCTCTAAAGGTATTAGTCCAAATTTACAGCTCTCATAAGGAACTACAACTCAGCTGGGCTCCACAGTCTTTTACATCAGCAGTTAAACCCAGCCGGTGTTTCTCTGAAATATTTTTGTACTCTGTTCCCAAGCACTTATTCAGCTTCCTGGGCCAATGTCATTCTCCTAGACAAACAAAGTGATGGCAAGTTAGCTGTTTAGGAAAATACTTCCAGTTCAAATGATTTTTCATAAAAAGCTTTTTTTCAACATAAAAGTCTGTGTAGTTTGGCTCTTGTTCCTTTCAGTGGGAATAAACTGCATCTGAATATAGGGAAAATCTTCGTGTATGTGAGACAATGGTATTGCTTACATTATGTACACAAGGTCACACCCTAAACACTCTAAGGGTATGAAGGCAATACAGCTCTGTAGATAAGATCAGAATTTTGTGCTGAGGAACCCAGATTAGTTTTGCTGTGCCAACACAGCAATGCCAAGCCATGCAATAGCTGGGATGCCAGTCTTCATGTAATTCAGGGTCTCTGGCAATCTGGGCAGGTTGTGATCATGCCTAAAAAGTATGGAAATACAGTGAAAGAGTACAGCTGCTGTGAGTCTGTTTCTGTGCTGCCGTCACACATCCTCCTGCAGGGGCATAACCTAATTCTGGCTGCAGACTCGTACAGCTCTGGTCTCTGGTCAGCAGTGTTTATAAATAGAAGTATGATCTACCAAAAAGTTTCTAAATTCAATTATTGCTTTTTATTTCCTGTGCCATTGCAGAAATGATTATTTTATTTTGGTTTTGCATGCTATCATGCAGTACAAAGTTTCTCTGTACAGGTTTTCTTTTCTCTCCTACCATCACATTTTGTGTTTCTATTCTGCATTTGTAGATTCCTTTGTAACTGGTAACTTCAAACAGATCATCTTCTTTTTCACCAGATCTAATATTGAAACTAAATCAGGAAGAAGGAAGGACAAGCTGACATGGTGAAAAAGGGGAAGGATATATTCCTGCTGTGCAGACGAAGTGGTCTGCATCACAGTGCCCCTTCTGCCAGCAGTAGTACCAAGTAGCTGCAGAAAGGGCAGGCATCTCACAAGCTAGTTTCTTATCCATCCTTGTAATGTCTCACTGTTTTCCTTAGCCTTCATGTTGCTGTCTCGCAGCTGGGGGCTGAGAACCCCACTCTCTTTTCCAGTAACCATGGTTGGCAGTCTCCCAAGGTAGTTCCAAGAGGCTGAATATGGGTTAGGGGCTAAGAACACTGTGTGTATATATTAGTGTGTCTCTGTGTATGTTTATGTGGCAAACCCACCCCAAATCACAGCTGGAAGCTGTTCTTAACAGCAGCTTCAATACACAGATGTCAGCTATAGTACCTTCACAGCCTCAGGGGTTGGAGATACCAGCTCCAGATGCCCAGCACTGCCTTCAAGATGCTGATGGGAGCCCTGTGTCACTTTCAACCAATGGGCATATTAGGCAGAAGCTCTGAGAGCTGGGACAGATAGTGCTGAGAGGACATAGCAGTGCCAAAGTCACAGTCCTCCTACAGGAACCATCCTCATCCCCTGCTGACCTTCTGCTGGAGCTTGGGTTGCTGATCTTGCTGTGCATCATGGAGGAAAGCACAGAACAAATGCCAGGCCCTAATTTTCCCTGTAGGACTGGCAGAAGGAGCAAAAATTTTTCTTCTCTACTCTGTTTGCACAATATCTTTACTGAGAAAGTGCCTCCCAGGAATCCTGCAGGTGGAAATTGATCTCTCCTGCAACATGTTATGCCTAGCCCACACAGCTGCCAAAAGTCATAGGGCAACTCATGCTGGGGTTGAGAGTTCACATGCAGGAAGAACCTGCAAATGCAACCACTGACACATAGACTTTACAACTCACCACAGAACTATGTGGGAACATTAAAAACTTTCTCCATCCACAGTTTTGAAATTCACGTTGAAAAATTTTCTATATTAGTGTTCTCATTTTGCATACTTTCTGAGAAATGGTGCTCATTTAATCCAAATATGCAATGTGGATGCATTTATACTAACACAGAGCTGTTTATTCAAACCAACTTCATTTTGCACAGATTGCCACAATTGATTTTTTGTGATGTACTAGTGCCCCAAACTCAAAATCAATGGAGCCAGTGTGAAAAATCTACAGATATCCACAAACTATTTGCCTAGCCTTGGCAATTTAGCTTTCATCATCTCCAGCTATTTCACTGCAGACCATTTTGATGGAAGTGTTCGCTTGCTCCCACTGTTTTAAGCTTTGCTGGCATTTCATGTAGTATAACTATTTGCTGAGGGGGCAGGTGGTTAGACATTTATATATGTGCTTCTGGAGTGATAAAATGAGAGTCATCTCCACACCTATTCACAATTGTTGGTAACTTAGTGTGGTATTAAAAAAGGGAAATGAGGGCAAACTTGACACAATTTTGCTGCTTGCTCTGTAAAATGAAGCCTGAAGAAAATTGACTTTGTAGACTCTAAAGAAAACAATTAATTCATTGATGCACAATGTGTATACATTTTTACTGGTTCCAACTCTAGAGCTTCCCCCCCCCCCCCC
>VZDJ01007754.1:2709726-2793957 GCA_008694505.1 Cyanoderma ruficeps | reverse complement strand
CCCCCCCCCCCCCCCCAGTTATTGTTATTGTAACTAAAAGACTTGTTTACTTGATGGATCTCCCATTCAACTCAGGAAGAGGGAGATGGGAAGGCACCTGAGCAGCAAAGGAGTCAGTTAATGATGGGGCAACAGAAGGGATGTGTGCTATGGTAGCTGGCCATCAGTGGTCTTGTGTGGGCAAGCAAAGCTCAAAGGAAAAAATGCAGGTCAAAATTTCCAAGTTAATTTCAAAGTTCATATTTTGTTTTTATTTCCTGAGTGACACTATGGGAAGTTTGACTTTTCATCTCAACCATGACATACAAGGCTCAGTCTTCAGTCTTTTTTGGAGCAGATTCAGGTGTTGGTGCATCACCGAGATGCTCCAAGGATCACCATAGGAAATTCATGCTGAATGCAGATGTCCAGCAACTCTTTAATCTAACAAACTAACCCTATTTTGCTTGTACAAAGTGCTTCTGTCTTCTGATAGTGTGTGACAAAGCAAAACCCCACAATTTAAAGACCTTGATTTAATAAATGTTTTTCGCACCCCTGCTTCCTTCAGATTACACCCAAATAATGTACTAAACCACACAACTGATTGGTGTTAAAAGGAATACATCCTTCAAGTTCTGCTGCATGTTATGAGCACAGGACCCCAGGAATGTGCTCTGATAAACACACACAGATCACTTCTAACCTTGGGGTTAGATTTAACAGCAGAAATGAGAAACAAAACTATCACATAAAGGGAAAGATAAAGTAAGATGCAAACACTCTAACATTGCATCTATGCAGGTCATATAGTTTCTTTCTTTAAATTGCCCAATCAGTAATTTGCATCCTAAAAAGTACTTTATATATAGAGAGAGCCTAATAATAGTATGACAGCCTTGATTCCTATACACTCTCAAACTCATCTGAGATACTAGAAGAGATTTGAAATGGTGGCTTTTACTTTTCTGTAGGCAATTGTGCACTCAGACCTACCCAATATCTGCTCCACCTATACATCCTCACTCTCCTGGGGTCCAGTCTTCAGCCTTCCCATGGAAAATGAGCCATATTTACCCACAGTCTATGCCTGTTTGTGCACCGGTTCCTGAGGTTTGCTGAAACGAGTTACACTGGGGATTTGTAAAAGGCAGTGTACACTAGCAAATAAACTCCTGGACTCAAAAAAGGAGTCAAACACCTTGAATAGCATTTTTCCTTCTAGATCTTCATCAGATATGGCAGCTGGCTTACTGCAAGCTCCTGGCTTCCAGTTGTAATCACCCATCTCAGCCATGAGATGATGGGCACTATGTAAACCCCTGTATTTGGGATTTTTATGTGATTACAGAGGAGGCTGTCTGCATCACAGTGCCCCTAATAACTGTCCCTTTTGAAAGACTAAGCCACTGACGGATGCTTGTGGTCTCTACATGATCCTGTGCTTCTAAGGAAGAAAATGTAATGAGCTTTAAGCCTCTCCAAAAATCAAATACATCATCAAAAAAAAACCAAAAAAAACTAACGAGGTGATGAACTGGATGGCCTACCAGGACAAAGAAACCAATAAAAAGCAAAACTATAGTAGGTCATTTTGAATAGCTCTGGTCACACTAATTAAAAGCTCAAACCCCTCAGAAATGTCATGACATTACATGTCGACATATTTCTTTCTATTCCTTTATCCAGGATTGTTTTCTGAATGAGACATCCTTGCTGTCATAGCTCGCTCTGAGGATGTTGGTAATGTAATAGACATCCTAGAGCTAATCTCTGTATACTTCTGCTTAGAGTTCTTTACAGAGAAAAAGCTGTAATTTTCTGCTCACCAACTAACTGGTGTTTGAAAACTTGCCAGAGGAAAAAAAAAAGTGCACAAATAATTGCAGGTATTGTCACATAAAATGAAAATGAAAACTGACCCCAGTATGAATGGCAGGTTAGCAGGTCCCAAATTATTTCTACATTTTAACAGCCATGCATGCCAGAAATCTAATAAACTGGCAGCCATTGGAAAATTGCATCTTAGAAATTGAATACAGAAAAGCTGTTTGCAGATAGTAAAAAGGAAAGCGGTAGTCTTAGACTGTACTAAATCTTAGGAAAAAACTAAGTTTAATACTATTTCTCATGTCTATGTGTTCCTTGGGTCTTGCTGGTCTTGTGTCAGCATTCATCTCTCTTTTTCAAAGGACTGCAGTCTCTAAGTGATCAGTTTGATGGATCCAGCCTGCTCCTGTTATCTGTCTTCCCTTCCCAAGCTTTCCGGCCCTCCACAGAGAATTTCAGCCCTTGAATGTTGTCTGACATGGTTAATGCCTTACCTCTCAACCCACTTCCCTGGCATAACTGTAATATTCCTGATAAATTTCATATATTCCATGATGTGTCTATCCTTAATCACATTTCCTGACTTGCTTTGTCATTCCCCAACTGGTTTAATTTCTAGCTATCGAGGTTGTCACTAGAAGAGTTTTCTGATAAGGGGCGGGGGGGGGAAGCCCTAAACACTCTAGTGTCTTTGAATCCAGTCCTCTGGATTTCACAAAACTGGCCCACCTATGGATTTTAGTCTCTTTTAAAAAATTGCTTTCATCTGAAATACTTTTACCTTCTTTAAAGATGGGTCTTACCTTGTGATTGTATAGTACCACCACCCACAATTTCACACTTTGCTCCTGTGAACAGCAATGGGTTTTCTCTGTCCATACACCCATCTGAAGAGATGTATTTTATAAACAGTGAGTACTTTGGAACACTTAAATAAGCTTTTGGGAGTACTTAGAAAGAAAAAATTTTCTCTGATTTATGTGGAAAAGAAAAAGATGAGGCCAGTGGTGCAGGCTGAACCGTTAAGCTGTGTAGGCTTATTTTATTTAGCTAAACCACAAAACGTCTAGAATATTTAAGTACTTCCTGTAAAGAAAATGAGCACAACATAATGTCAGCTAAAAAGTCAAGAAGAATAAAAACTGCTGTTAGTAGAAAGGATATTGTTCAAGACAAATTTTCAAGCAACAGGACAGATGGACAAATGTATAAGTGCCCAATTCTGTCAAGTTGTTTGAACCAAGGAGAACTAATCCTGAAATAATTACACAAGATTTATGTATAGGAAAACCAGAAAAGGGAAGCTAAAAGGAGTAGGCTAGAAGTGAAGCAGAAAATGGCTTTACAATCCATACAGATTGTGTGTTTCACCACTGGATTCAGACAGAGCTGAAAACATCAAGTCAGCCTGAGGACACCCAGATTATCTTGACAGAGCTAAACTGTGTGCCTGGCCAGGAGCTGATAGAGAAATGATAACAGCCAGCGGATAGGTACTGATTTAAAGAGAAGCACTCACAGTTAGTTCAGAGAGCAGATGAGGTGCGGAAATGATATTTGACATTGGTTCTGTGTTTTGACCTCACTTGTCTTTGCTTTTTTTAGCATCTCCTGTGCTGGCTGCATCATGTCATACTTGCAGAAGGAAATTCAATAAGCACTACCGGTATTAGGGGATATTTGTCCCTCCCTTATGAAAAAACAGACTCTAGTTTAAGGGAAGCCCATGCTTTATGATAAAAGTCTGAAAAAGGGCATCAGCCATTTTCAGTTACTAACTAATATGACTAACATTAGGCAGACTTTTCTGTGGTGTTTTGCCCATTTTTTTTCAAATGCCTCTTTGAGCATTAAATAGGCTTCCAGTATTTCTACAGAAATTCCGACTTCCACAGACTATTTACATGAAAATATTTATTAATATCTTGTGTTTTCAGTTCCTTTCTTAAAAATATCTAAGAAAACCCAAGAAAACAAGGATGACTCATTATAAACAAGACTCACTTCAAATACAGCTCACAAAAGTCTGTACAATTTTCTTGTTTTCTCAGTGAGACTGATCTGTAACATACAGACATATTGGCATTAAATTTGATTTACCAGATTTGAAAATAATTCAGTTGTGGATTTACAGGGGTTGGTATTGGGATGTATCTTTTTTTTGTTGCTCCACTCTGACACAAATGTGATTTCCTACCTTGTTTAACAAGATTAGGTGATCTTTGTTCAGCTCCTCTCCTTCCATTCTTTCTGTGCAACTTAGAAGTTAGAACTTGAAAGAAAAAGAGGTGACAGTGGTAGTGTATTTGTGCCAATTTTCCAGCAGCAGGAAGAGGGAGAAGACAAACACAGTGATAATAAGCTCATAAGGGTGGCATCACCATGGTAAATTGTCAGAATAACTCCTCAATAGGGCACAGAACTAAATTTAGAAGACTACACTGCTGGTGAGTCATTGATCACTGCACAAGTAGCATGGTCTTCTGTTGTGAATACATCTACTATGTTTTGGATGCATGGGAATGCAGGTCGGCGGTGATCAAATTATACAATTGTACAATTTACATCTTGAATTGTCACAGGTGAGATGGAGCAATGCATGGTGGGTCTGGATACGGGGGTTATTTAAGAACCCCTGAGATTTAAGCTTTTGCTCTGCTTGATTTCCTCACACACACACCCTCTCCCTCCCCACCATCACTGTGTTCCCCAGGTCTATGTCCCTCAGCACAGGGAGGTGGTTGCTGGCCAGGGAAGGACAGGCAGAAAGCCTAGTGAGATGATGCTGTGCCACTGCTCACAGGTACCAGTCTCAGATGTGAGAGGTCTCTGGTCTAGCAGCCAGCGTGTCTGCTTGTCCCCCAGTACTTGTCACCAGAGAGTGATCTGATCTCCAGGGTCTTCTGCAACTTCCAGGATCTTTTCTCCAGTCGTGATCTTCACCGCCTTCTTTTGCAGCTCCCAGATTTCCCCATCTAAATAGTCAATGTTCAGAAGGAAATGCATGATCAGCTCCTAATTGGTGGTTCTGTCTTGCATCTTGTTATTAATTGGAGGAATCAGGACATGCCACAGTTATTTAGTCCAAGTATTATCAAAATTTAGTCAGCCCATAGCATTTGCAGCTAGCAGGCTGCATACTCATAGCTCGTGCTTGCTTATGAGTTCAAAAGTTCACTTTCAGATGATCACCCACTCACCCACAGACATACTATCATCTTCTGCCTGTCAATGTTCAGTCTAAATTATCTTCACCTACAATAAGTATTAAAAAAAACCCCAAAACCACAACAAACCGGCTAAATCTTGATGGAAAAATAATTGGGTTTTTTTCTCAAAATAAAGCATCTCAGTGACTCTGGTGCATCTATGGCAGGGACAGCTATGAGGACTGCTGCCTTAGTGGGATACCAGATACAAAGGCATGCACTAAAGTTAGCTTGTTATGGCTCCAGTGCAATGACTCTGAACTAGAAAACAGGCTTTTTTTGTTCTCCTACCACACTATACACTGTCCTGAAACAAATTTCAAATTTTTGTGTTTAGATTTAGATAAAATCAATAGTAATTTCGGGTAACATTTGGAAGTCGTTCTTTCTTCTGAAATTTGTTATGTTAGAGCACAGGTCAGACTTTTTGAACAGATTTCCAGGGACCATGGCTATCTTATATGACTTTTGGAAGAAGACCTGTGTAGTACATTGGCTCTCTGGAAAGGCCAGAAGGACTGAGCTCATGCCCAGGTGAGGGAGAACTGGAAAGGGTTATGCTTTTTACAGTAGGTTTTTTTTTCTGATACCTTTCCTGTGGAAGACCCAGAGGAAAAAAAAATAAAGAGGCAATGAGGCATTGCTACTTCTGAAAATGCACAGAGTGTGCACAGTGGCAGGGTAGATATCAGTAGGGAGACCATTGCCTAAGGTACACATCAAATGCATGAAAAAAGTGTACATATAGCTCATACACAGCCAGCAAAGAGTTCAAAAGTGGCCAGTATTTCTATTCCATTGTATTTTAGCTTTGGATGTTAAAAATATTGGGAAAATAAAAGTTGTTTTACAACAGATATTTTTTCAGAAACTTCTGCATATAATTGCTATTTCAGTGCTGGCTATATCAAGTGATAGAATGAGATTAAAAGAACTAGATTATGCTCTTAGCTCTGCAAACATAAATCTGGAATTGCTCTGCAGAGGTTTGTGGAATTATTTCTGATTTACTGTAGTATAGCTGTGAGACAAATTGGCCTAAGGAATACAGCTGTCTAATATTTTCTTGTGTATGCTGCTTTATTGCTTTGCACACAGAGATGTAGACAACCTTCTGTTATAGGGTGATTCAGTAGTTCCCCAAGACACTGTGATACCATTATAACCACACAGCCAGCCAGATGCATCAAGCTGACAGCTAAACAGACTCTTCTTTCAATTCCTTGGTGTCAGTTGCCACCCAGTGATTTACACCTGGAAATGAACATAAAGAAAAATACTTTCTGACAGCCCACCATTTGGATGATGTCTTCATTGATCTAAAACCACCATGGGTTGAAGCAGAAATTTTAAATTCGTCAAGAGAGTAATCTCTGTGTCCAAAATGTCTCTTATTCTAACAGAACTGACTTTAATTTGTTATTACCTTGACAAAGAAGGAAAATAAAAATATGTGGAGATTACCAGGCACATCACAGATGCCAGGGAGCAGATAAACATTTCAAAAACAAAAGGTCCAACCACAGTGGAGGTCTAATAGAATGGGTGTTTTCTGCAGAATTTTGCAGAATGCCATGATTCTGAGAGAAGGGGACAACACCCACTCTCTTAGTACTCTGAGTACACTCTCTTAGTACTGCTGAGATCATGTCATCTACAGACTATAACAGGGAGAGGAAGGATCAGGAAAGAAAGCAAGGCCTTAAGGTTCCTTTGCCCTATTGTTGTAAAGATTTACAGGGCTCAAATCCTCTAAGAAAATAATTTGGCTTAGAAAAGTTGGGTAATAAAGATTTAGGGATGGTAAGATTTTCAGCTTCTTCAAAAGGGATGAAAGGTGGCCCAGGAAGCTGGGATAGGAGAGAGTGGTGTAGTTGTTGAGGGAAGAGTCCAAGTGAAGCAAGGGTGTGTGGAAGGGTAAGGAAAACAAAGTTGAGACACAAGCAGGAGAGATCTCACGCTGATTTGCAATGATAAAAAGGCTCTTTTAGCAAAGTGTTTGTTTTCAAGTTCTGGCCTCTGCTTGTGTAACCTAAATTCAATTCCCCTCTGACTTCTTTTGAGATGTAACTGCAACTAAACTTGTTTCCATAGTTTCTTACATCTGTACACTGTGTATAGTTTATTTCTGAAGTCTATAACATTTCATTTGTAAAATTACAGGTTGATCAGCATTGATACCAGCATCGCTAATGCAGTAGTGAAAATCAAAACAGCCTCACTGCTATATGGGACTCAACTTGTTTGGCCTATAGGGTCTCACTCAGGCAAACTCAATGAAGCTAAAAAATATTCTAATTAATGAATGAGCACTCTGGACAAGATCTGTGCATCCTCTTTCACAAAATCCTGATTGATGCCCTGAATTTACCAGCACTTCAGAACACATAGTTGGGAAATGCTGCTTGCTCTGTGCTCCCAAAAGCCTGACTTAAAAGTCTTCTCATTACACACAATTTAGCATATGTGGAAATTTTCACTAAAATGGAGTGAAAGGGTTGATCTGGGAAGGCATGTAGCCACATACAGAAGCAGGTCAAGTTGTAATACTGCCTATAAATCTTATTTTTGAAAAAATGGAAGCACTCAAGCACTGTGTAAGTTCATGTGAAAAAAACCAAAGGTTCAAAGGAGAAGGAAGAGTTGCTTGCCCCAAAACCATGGAATGTTGCTGCTTTGGCAACCTCCCTGGAAGAATGAGTCAAACTTTGTAGGGAGAGAAAATGTTTTTAAAAGTGGAAAACCAGACAGGCTTTCAGACATGTAAGCCCTTGTTTATATATGACATGGAAACAGAAAGCTTTAAACACAGGCTAAGAACACCTACTCTGAACAAAACTATAAACTTTTATAGAATAGTGTGATAAAGTAGTTGTAGCCAATGTGAAGAAGAAAAGATGTTAATTTATTACTTGTCAAAAAATGGCGTTATGTGAGAAATAGAATGTGAGAAAAATAGATTGGGTTTCTACAAAAGCCATGATTTCTAATATTCAGTAATTGTAGTTCCCAAGACCGTCTTTTGGAGGCACTTTGTAAACAGGAGAGATGTTTCCCTTGGTGTTGAGGGCAGGAGGCTGGTACCCAAGGACCCATATGGTGAGAAACGCTTTCCTCCTGGTTAACTGGGTATTTTGATCCTTAATCCATTTTTTGTGTGTTCTTTTTGGTGTGCAGTGGCATCTTAACTTTAGTTATATGGTTCACATGTGTGGGTATCTGAATCTTCCTAAAAATGGAGGATCTAGAGATCTTCATGGTACTATTACAGGAGCATTAATTCTAAGATGTGGTAATAGAGTGGCAGGTTCTATGCTGGTTTATTCATGCTGGTCATAAAAAGTGTGTCCTAATGATGATTTTAGGTAGGTGGGAGACATGTCTAAAGATTTTTTCCTATAAAAAAATCATAAACAACAGTATCCATTTCTAGCAGGCCTACCTTCCTTGCACCCTTTGGTTGCAAGGGCTGGACCAGTATTTACCACATCACTTTTCTTTCTTTCTTTCTTTCTTTCTTTCTTTCTTTCTTTCTTTCTTTCTTTTCCTTTAAAGAGTCAGAGAGGAACCAAATGTTGAGTAGAGCCATGCCCAGTTGTCTTCTAGATAAGTCACTCCAAAAAACACCACTGCCTTGAAGTTCTGCTTCCCTAAGTTGTTTGTACCACAAGCGTTCTGTTCCATGCAGGTGAGCTGTTGAAACAGAGAGCAGAAGCCCTTCCTTTTTACAGGAAAAAATCTTCAGACATCTCTCCCATCTACCTAAAATTGTGGTCATGTTTTCAAAATAGTACAGAATTAAAATTCTGCTGAAAAACCAAACATAGCATTATTCTAACAAACAAAATACAATTCTTCCCCCTTGTAATAAATTAAGTGAAAATAAGATGATACAGCACAAGAAAATGTTCAAGTAGCATACATCTGAGTACTGCTTAAGATTCAGGGTCATGTCCTGCCCTCAGGTATACCAGATCACAAACCTTGTGGATGACATCATACAAATACATATATTTATCTCAAGCCATAAAATTGCCTTCAATTTGGACATATTTATTTTTCCTGCAGCCTGACTGTCTATCCCTTTGAAGTCCTAAGTAAATTCCTGATCTGCCCTGCTGCTATTTGCCAGTACAGAAGTGCATGAAATTGGGAAGATATTTTGTTTAGCTGAAGATTTTTCCTTTTTGGGAAAATCATCCAGAAGTCAAAGGCAAGTCAACCACTGGGTCAGTTTTTGCATATCTGTTTGGAAGCATGAAACAGAAGAAAGAGTGATTGGAGGGGTCCCTTGTCTGACAGTCAGGGGTTATAACTAACTTATAAGGATATTAGGTAAATTTTCAAAGGCAAATTTTTAGGCAAATTACAGGTCAACTCTCATTTTTATAAATTACTTGAGTCTGAATGTCAGTAGTAAGAAATAATTTCAGTGTTTCTCCTTGTATCTGAGTGTACATTTGGAACCAACCTGAAGCTTCAAAAGGTAATATCCAGAGCAGCACCAGAGACCGCCTATGTTACCTTCTTCCAAACCCCTTACCCAACCGATGCTTGACAAAGAATGATTTGGTGAACGTGCACGGCGAGAGACTTGCATGAAGGTAAGAAGAAAAATGGAGGATTCCTTTTTAAAAATCATGGACATTCATAAACATCAGGAGTAGACAGAGGATATGTGGGAATCAATTCAGCAGAAGTTTCATTTTCATCTGCTTGTAGGTGTTTTTGGACCGTAGGAGGAATATGTAATAATGGTTTTATAATCAGAAGAAATTTGGCTGTAGGATGACATACTGACAGAGCAATTTGTCTCTGGTTTTACTCAGATTATTCACTAGTGTAAGCAATATGTTTGCATGAACAGTGGAAATAGAAAGCTTATTTTTCCCATTTTTAGTCAAGGATAACTAAATGTATACAATGTATAATGTCAAAAATAGCTTCACAGTGTGCATGATACTTAAAATAGCTACTATTCCTGTCTCACTTGTCAGCCTGGACATTTGTGAGGAAACTCAGAAAGGGCAGAGCATGATGCAGATTTTTGGGGGTTGTGTGGAAGGGAGGAATGACTTGGTTAGCAGAGAGGTTGTTTCCAGAGTGTAGGTCTGCAGTGGAGTGTAAGTAGATACAGTGTGTGTCAGAGTGTTTTCTAGAGATACAGGTTTTGGAACCGACAAGGGATGGAAATCATATTAAATACTCCCTTACATACCCTGAATTGATTACCTTTTTGGATGTATTGTCATCTCTTTGAGCTTCAGCCCAGAAAGGGTTAGTGTGGAACATCATCCTTTCAGTGGGAATTTTATGCTCCTTCCAACATGAGTGAGTCACCATTGCCTGGCTAACATGCGATGACATTTGTTGATAAGAATGTCATACAATGCATGTAGAATGGGAGGCGTTGCAAATGAAATTATGTCAAGCAGAGATCTCACCAGAAGCACAGAGTCTTAGAAGGTAGGTGAGCCCACAAGGGTCCTCTATAGCTAAAAGAGAGGTACAGGCAAACATAGAACTTGTCTTACTCTGCTGACTTAATATCTGGGTCACCCTCTGAAGATGCCTCTACTGACTCCATAAAGATCCCGGGGAGACTCCTGAATTAGGTCCCTGAACTCCCTAAATGTCTGTGTGATCAATCGAACCATCTCTGTGACTTCAGGTTAACTTTGCATCTGTTTCTAGTACAGAGTTTTTGTTTAAACTCATACATATGATAATAACCTTCTAAGTAAAACTTCAGACACATTTTTTGAGGATTCATCTTCTCTTTGCATCCTCTGCTCAGTTCAGAAAATTTGAAGATAGCTTTCTTTAGGCTTTTTTCTTAAACTTAGGGCAATGATATTAGCTTTTGATTAAATTTAAAAATCTCTGTCATCCTCTATCAATCACAGTAAGTTTCTTTCTTAATGAAGAGATTGGTTTTGTTTTATGGCAGCTGGGCACAGGCTGAGAATAATTCAGAGGCATTTCAGAGAGCTCTGACTAACTGCATGAAGTGACAGTTTTTAGAGGTCTTTTAATGTTCTCCTGGTCTTCCTGTCTTATTCTGGCATTTGGAAATTATTTTCCATTTTTGTAACTCACTGGACATTAATCTCATTGCACTTCTGCTGAAGTCAATCCAGGAACATTTTGGTTCTGCAAAAAAATATAAGTGACACAAACCACCCACAAGCATTTCTTTATGCAAAGTGTGTCCTTCTTTACCTAGTGACTTGATGGCTAGTAAAAAATTGTAATATTTATTTATGACAAATTGAGTAAGGCTAAACTACAAAAAGGTGGAAAGGTCAATCCAAAGAACATTATGATGTATCATTTAAATGAATCATCCTTAACTGAAAATGTTGAAATTCTGATCACAATTTACTCATCTTATTTTCTTGCTTCAATTGGCGATGGTGCCTATATTTATATTTTTTCCACAGTCAAAATGTTCAAATGTAGTAATTATTTGGGAGTATGGGCTTTTTATATCTTTCACATTCCTCAGCATTAGAAAAAGATTCAGCCTCTGAAACTTATGGCAGCACACATTTTTTCCAAAAAGTGTGGTATGATTATATAGTCATAGTATTTAATGTTCTTTTGTTCCTACCTCAGCTAGAGTAATTATTTTTAATATTAAGTGATCTGGTGACAATATTATTTAACATAGTAATTCAGCTTTATTTAGGGCTGAAAGAATATGATTCTTTGTTTGTTATAAACAATTACATTTCAAATTCATAATATTCAGTTTCAAGTAAGAGTAATTTACAGAATGGTATAATGTAGAAGCATGAGTAATCATGCCTATCTTCATGTGAACACTTGAAGTGACACTGATTGCGGTGGCATTCTGTATCCCATCTTCCCTAAATAAAATGAAACAAGCTACATTTCACTGTGATTCATAGGAGTCTGGGGACTTGGATGCCTATCTCAAACTCATACACCTTGCCAAGGTTGTCATCATGGTGCTTGATAGCGGAATTCAATACTTTGGTGAACTAAATCTCTCTTACATGCTTGTCTCTTTCTATTGACTGTAAATAAAGCCTTGAATAGCTACATTCCTACATGGGAATCTCAGCTTCCCACCTGAATTTGGATTGACTAAAACGTGCAGAGAATATATCTTTTTCCTTTAAGATATTTTGCAATTGTACAAAGTAAAACTTCTATGTTAAATGCTGCTCTGAGGATATAGAGTATTTCTAGTGAAAAAGCCAAAGGCTTATCAGAGGAAATATTATCAGTACAGGAAGTATGCAAAATAGTGTCAAAAAACCTTATACTAAAACGGAGACTACTTGCCATCCACTTCTGAGTTTGTAGATCAAAGAATGAAAGGAAACTTTTTAACTGCAAACCGCCTTCTGTAGCTTAATTCAGAAATGATCTCTATTTAAAGCCATTAGCAGATTGGACTCTATTATAGATAGTAGAATAGTAAAGGCCTTATAGGCCATTGTTTTCATGAAGCAGCAAGAAAGTTGGGTCTTCATAAAGCCTAGATGGCAGTCTAGATTCATAAGATGTTTTTGCACAGGGTTTTCAGAAGGATTGACAAAGATGGGAATTTCCCTAATTTTCTGTTTGATGAAGATTTTCCATATCACATTTACTGCCATTACTCACAACTTTTTCAACCTTTTTTCCTTGTCCTTTTCCAGAAAATTATTTTCTAGATGCCGTGAAAGGAGAGGAGCATAATGTAGGCAGCAATGTACACAACACAATCTCAGCAACTGCTTTCTTTAAATATATTCATTTTGTGGTATCTTTTATGTGACAGAGCTGCCTCCAAGCAGGGATTTAGTGCTGAAGTTTCTCATTGGCCCTTCAACTACATAGAGTGAATGCACTCCACGTGTTTACCCCCAGAGTGTGAATTCCTCTGTAGGTCCATCACCACTTTCCATGAAGTCAATAGGACACTTTCATGCAGGAAGGCTCACAGCCATCATTCTGATATCTTGTAAGTCAGCATAAATCAGATTGAATTCTGGTTTCCTATTGCCTGGTGATCATTACCAGGGTAACGAGAAAAGGGAAAAAGAAAGAAAAAATCCCCAAAAGAAGAATTATTAGAAATCTGCCCTGTGTAATGCCATTCAAAGGGCTCAGTTATTTGAGAAAAATTGCCTGGATAAAAATAGATTCCTCATTGATAGTCAGACCATTGAGATTCCATATAAAGAGATGCTATTGAAAAAGTTCCTGCAAACTGGCTTTGTTTGGCATCTGACTGAATTGTGGGAGCCCTGAAGCTACCAGCAGCTTCCTGCCTGCCACTCCTGGAAATCCTTTAGATAGTACAAGCAATAAACACTACCCAGTGGGAAAGTGCAGAGTAATGTTTTACACTGATTACATGCTAACAGCAGGGAGAAGTTTGATGTGGACTTCCAGAAGTCAAATATATGAGCTGAATACCCTTTTCTTATAACAAATAACTTACTGAATCTAGGACATTACGCTATCCTCTCAGATAAAGAGGGCTTAAAATGACATTCACACTCCCCTTAAGCCAGCGACGATGTGGCTCTGAAAAGCATGAAATTATTCTGATTCTCCAGTAAGTCAAACTATATCCATTAAAGTTAACTGAAAAGCAAGAGCAATGGGATTTGTATTTAAAATTTCATGTTTTCCAGGCAGTAAAACTGATTGAAATGATTATTTTTTTCTCCTTGTTGAACAAAATAATTGTCATACATATATTTTAGGATATATGTTTTATAAATTATTTTAAAAAGCCCCAAACCCATGGAAACAAAATAAACCCAGGTAAGCCAAGGTGAATTTATAACACACTTGACAAGAAAAAAAGGTGAATTGAATTCTGATTATGGTTTGGTGACTGACTAAATCTCCCCATAGATATCCCATGTGGATATCGTCGCAAGAGGAAATGTTCTTCCTCCATACGGAATAGAAAGTTTCACAGAGTATTCATAATGTCATGTTATATTTATATGAATGAAAAGTTCTAGTTTTGGCAACTAACAATACTTAGTAGTTTTAAGAATCAATGTGCATAAACTTTATATTGAGTCTAGTGACTTAATATGTACATGTGAGTTTCATTTTCGCTGACATCATTCACTACCTTATATTGCATTTAGTAGCAGTAGTGGTATCTCAGCTGCATTTCTGTGTGGAAATCTCCTAGTGGACCTTTTTGTGAGTTTGGCAGGTTTCGGGGTGTTCTTTTCCAAGTTTCTGGTGTGCTTTTCATTGATGCTCTTTTATAGCTTTCTCTCTGCTTTGGACACTGCGTGCCTTTCCATTGCTTTTCCATTTAATAGTTCTAGCTCCAATTCTTCTGCCAAGTCTCTTAGAAGGAAAGGGGCTGGGTTTAATTTTCCCGATGAAGGAATCATCTTGAACCCTGGCAAAACCCTCCAAAACTAAGCTATGGGGGAGGCTGCAGTGTTCCCACTGCTACAGGAACTACCTTTGATGGATGTTTCAGGACGGGGTGCCCTTAGAAGCTATTCTTACACACAAGCATCAAGTGGAAGAGACTGAGAAAGTATTTGAAAAGAAAGAATAAGCTATTGAAAACCACTACAACAATGCTTCATAAGATCTGATGAGTACTCTCTTCAGTCCTCATTTAGTGCTGTGTTGCTAACAAAATTATGTGTGAAGTCAGCATCTCCCCTCCTCCACTTCATATCACTGTGGGCTGCTGAAACACAGTAATTCAGCAGCTCCATCATCTGGTTGTATAAAGCTTTGGTGAAGCTACTTAAACTGGGTCTACTTCTGATGCCAAGAGCAGAGGCTATCAGCTTAATCAGCTCAGGCATTTTTAAACACCTCTGAGAATGGCTGTTCCACAATGTTCATAGATTCCAGGTGTTAGAGGGACTTGGACAAACTTGAGGAGAGGGTCCATGAGAACCTCATGATGTTCAGTGAGCCCAAGTGCGAGATGCAGCACTTGAGTTGGGGCTTTCCCAGACAGGAGTACAGATGAGGAGAAGTCATTGAGACTAGCCCTGCTGAGATGGAATCCCCATGGATGAAGAGCAGGAGAGAGAGAGAGGCTCAGTGGGGCTGGGCAGGAGGAAGCTGGTGATAGAGGGAGTGGGGACAGGAGTGTCAAAGACCTGGGAGCAGGTAGGAGAGGGGGTGAGAGAGCTGGGTGACCCTGTGTCCTGCCTGGGCTGGAAACCTTCTGGCCAAGGAGCTGGCATTTCTGCCCCAGCCCTTGTCCAGCTGAGCCTCCACCGCACACCATGGCACTCACCCCTGCCCAGTCTGCACTACCACAGCCCTGCCTGCTCTGCCATGCTTTGGGGATCATCCATTGTGACCTGACCCCTCTGCTGCTGCTGGAGATTGAATCTCAGCAAAGACCTCCTCACCTCTCTCCTTCATTCTACATTTACTTCTTTTTACTATTCCCTTTTTTTCTCCACTTTTGTCTGCTCCATTTTCCCATTTCCTTTTTTCACCCTCTTTCAAGGCCGGGTTGCCAGAATTTCTTGGAAGGCAGTCCTGAAGAGCAAAGTAGTCCAGGAAGGCTGGACATTCTTCAGGAAGGAAATCTGTTTTCTGGGTAAAAAATGCCTGCATGGCCAGGCTCAGAGAGCAGTGGTGAATGGAGTTACATTCAACTGGCACTATGTCACCAGTGATGTTCCTCCCAGGAGACAGGGAGGAACCAGGTCAGGGCCAGCCTTGTTTACTCCTCTGTCCAGCAAGATCAGGGAGACAACTGGAAGGGTAAAAGTGAGAAAACTCTTGGGTAGGGATAAAGACAGGGATAGGGAAAGCAAAAGCTGGGCAAACAAGCAAAGCAAAACATGGAAATCATTCACCACTTTCCATGGGCAGACAGGTGTTCAGCCATCTCCAGGAGAGCAGGTTCCCATCACATGTAATGGTTACTTGGGAAGACGAACACCACCATTCCAATTTTTCTCTCCCTTCTTCTTTCCCCAGCTTTATATTCTGAGCATGATGTCATGGTCTGGAATATCCCTTGGATCTGATTGTGTCACCTGTCCTGGCCGTGTCTCCTCCCATGCACCTCCAACTCCATCACCAGCGTGCCAGTACAAAACGCAGGAAAGGTCTTGGCTCTATGTAAGTCCTGCTCAACAAGAACAAAAGAATGTCTGTATCATCAACCCTGTGTTCAGCACAAATCCTAAACACAGACCCATATCAGCCATTGTGAAGACAATTGATTTCATCTCAACCAAAACCAGCACAACTAAAATGTCTTCTTCAGGATACGACAGAGGAGTTTTTTAGGTTAGAAATAGCAGTCCTTGCAAATCCTGCAGTTTGTGACTCTCTGCCATGTTTTGTCCAGACCTTTATGATATTCCACACTACAGAAAATTAAAAAAAAAAAAAAATCAATGAGAAATTGACTGAATGGCACAGCAGTGAACCATTATCTCTAAATCAAGGTTTTTCCCTACCTCCAATAAATATTTAAATAGGAAACGATCTGTGAAAATTATTACTAACCTTCTTCTCTGTCAACACAGAGTGCTGAAGCAGACCTTGCAATGCGACCATTACTTGCTATGAAGGTAAAGAAACTGGGGCATGACTGGAAGTGAAGCCACTGCTTAGAAGGTAAATGACCTCAGTAAGGAGTTCAAAACAAATGCAAAAAGAGGCTCAGTTCTAGCAGCAATGATAAAGGAGAAAAATGAAATATCAAGAAATCTTTAAATAAACGAAGAACAAGTGTTATTATTTTGGAATGAAAATGGCTTTGCCACTTACCTTTCTGTACTACAAATGCCAAGACTTCTCTTGTTTCTGTTTCTGTTTCTTTTGGAGTCAAGGACATCAGAATCAACATGTTCTTTTCAGTACAATCCCCAGGAGATAATTTAAGTATAATTGCATTTTTTATGGAGTGTATAGATTTAAGCTTTATTTTGTTTTTAGATACTTTACTTTCTAAGAAAAGGAAGAAGTAGTAAAGTAGCTAGTAAAGTCACTCAAGTTTATCCTTTTAAATTACTTTTACAGACTTCAATGGAAAAAGTCTTTATACTCTTTCCCCCTAATATACAGTAATAAGAAAATCAGTCTTCTTTTATTTTTTAATTCTCATTTTTTAGGAACTACTGAGACAGTGTCAGTTCTGATTATGGATAATTATGGAGCTGGCACTGACATTCAAGGATAAATGAACAATGGCCTAGGTAAAATAAAAGCAGAGAAGTTCCTTTTCATTTGTGTTAACCACATTTTGTCATCATAGGAGAAGACACAAAAATGGCAGAGGAAAAGTCATTCCTATTTTCCAAACTAGCTCCTGCATGAGGATGTTGACTGTCTAAAATATTGGGTGCCTGTGTAGTCAAGGAAGCACTTGAACAAATCAGTCAATAGACCTGGACACAGACACTTCAGACAGGGAGGCTGACTTGTTCCCTGGAGGTGCCAACAGCCCCTGAGCCCCTGAGAAGGGTGGGCTCAGGCACTCTGTCCAACTGAGGTGACAGAGATTGTGTAGGGTTAAATCCACTCTTAGCCGTTCAGTACAACCAGGTTTTCCAAACTGCAGAAGGAGTCTCCTTATTTTATTTATTGCTTCTTATGGGATAAGCTAAATGAATGTCAAGGACTGTTTCTTTAATTAAAATATTTCTTCATTTGCTGACATCTGCTATTATCTCTAGTCAGCTATTAAAACAAATTAGCAAACAAGATCTTCAGCTTTCCTTCTGTGACAAAGGGCAGAACATTTCTAATGAATCAATCTTCATCATCCTTTTTATTTAGCAACACACTGGCACAGGACACTGGCATTCTGTTTCAAAGACTGAAGTTCCTCATCACCTGTGTAAAAGGAATAATAAAGTATTTTTCCTTTTCAACTTTGACAGTTTAAATTAAACTGGGTTTCTCACAGACAAGGTTCTTCTAAGACAGCAGATAAGGGGCAGTGTTTGAAGAACATTAATTATAGGTTCAGATGATAAAAACTGGCTGGAGTAGGCTAATTTTTACAAAAGACCTTATCCTGTTATGTTCTTGGGAAAAAAAAAAAAAGAAAAAAGAAAAAACCAAAAAGCCTCAGCACCCCAGACTGAAAGAATCACGTACAATGCATACAGAAAACTATCCTCTCACCTTTGCTCAAAGCTCATTTTATTGGCAAATTTGAAATGACAAAAATTACTTGTCTCCTGCTTAGATGAACATCTAATTTTTTTTTTCATAAGAATAATAATCATCAAGTCCAACTTCCTGACCACTTCAGGGCTGACCAAAAGTCAAAGCACATTATGAAGGGCATTGTCCATATGCCTCTTAAACACTGATAGACTTAGGACTTTCAGAGTAAGAGTTTTCTTCCTGTGCGTACTGTAATAGACTAGGATAAAAGTAAACAAAACTACAAGAAAAGAAAACTTTTCTTGCGCTTTTATCTTTCAATTCCAATTTTTGGTCAAACAGCTCATTCTGGATAATTTCTTTCCTACTGCAATGCTGTATAATCTTGTCCATGGTCTCGTGCCTATAGACGTTGCCTCTATATAATAGAGTGTCAGATATGATAAACTTCAAGGTTCTTCTTTCACTTGAGAAGAACACTGCAAGCCACTCAATTTCCCCTGTGTTTCTCTGCTGAGCACCATAGTGTAGTCCTGTTTAAAACATGCATGAAATATAGTAGAGATAAACAGAGATTTGGGACTGAACAACATAAATTATTAAAAGCACTGAAAATCTCTGCATGAATCCAATCTAAAAAGTATCATTTAAGTAAAGATGAATTTCATAACATTTTGCAGAAAAAAATAAATTGCACAGGAAGTGTTGCAATTACTCTCTCCTGATACATTAAGAACAGGTGAATTCCAGAAAGGTTAGAAAGCGAGACCTTTCAAACCAGGGTTTTTTCCCCAGAACAATCAATACAAGAAATTAATCTTCTGTGCCTCCCTCTTGATGTATATGGGTTAGTGCATTTTAGAAAAGGACAAACTATACACATAGATAATAAAAAATGAAGTTTCAGAGTCAAAAGCCTGGATTGTGTGCCCTTAGTGCACAGAGTCAACACTGGATATCAATTTAAAAATTAGCTGGGGGAGTGCTGGTGTATAACTGGCTCTTTAGGGGATTCAGGAGTAGAGTGGAAATTGTAATACTTTGCTGTCATTCTGGCCCAGGATAGCAATTTTAATGCATAAGGTGAAATGTGATAGCCCAAAGGGAGACACACTGCTGACAAGGAGTCAGAGGTATACATGAATTAGTGGCACTTCATTCAGAGGGGCAAGCCTAACTTTAGTAGAGATTTTTCAAAGCCTAGATCTTCCACATCCTGATCTTTTCGTAGAGGCCCAGAGTGTCTTTTGAAAGGCTTGTCAGACTCAGCAGGGTTTCCTCTGATTCACACTGGTGTGAGCAAAACGCAAACAGACCAAGGACTGTCATCAGATGTTTTTTACACAAATGACTCTGGCAGATTTCAGGGGTAACTCAGGTTCCCACAGCTCCTCATTGCTATTGTCTATAGGAACCCACCTGACAGCTGAGCTTCCAAGGCAGAGTACCAGAGCAACTGAGCCTTGGGACTCAGTGAAATTTCCTGACCTATTTCACAGTCTAATAGTCTCACTCCAAATGTAACAAACTAAAAAAGAGAAGAAACCTCAAACCACCCCTCCCCCCCCAACAAAACCAAAACCACCCCTAATTAATAATTATAATAAGACATCTTATGCTGGTACAGTTTATACCTGGAAAACACTGTAATTTACTCCATAAACCCAGTTTATTAAAATCCATACAACATTATTTGTGGGTATTCACAAATTTATGGGATGACAATGCTGACTTAGAGCAGCTGTACATTATACACTGGACAGGTATACCGTTGTCTTGGGTTTTGTAACCAAAAAAATGTTTATTCCATCTGTTGAAACCTGTTTGGGTTATCTGCTAAAGTTTGCTTTATCTGCTGTAACTGCTGTAACTCCAGAAGGAAAGAGGTAACTGCCTTCTCTGATAACAAGCCAGCTGTTAAAACTGGGTGGAGCATTGTTTCTTATCTCTGTTCGCTCTTCCACTACCCCTATGAAAATATCTTCTGTTGATGGACCATTAAAGCTCACCAATGACATGACACATTACATCATCCTATTGTGAGATGCTCCACCCAGGGAAGAGGAGCCAAACCATTTTCACCCAGATAAAGAAGAGCCACAAGTATCACCAGACATCCAGTGTTCCCACGAAACTCCCAAAAGAAAACCAGACCCATCTCTGGACCCTTGGCTCCACAAGATCATCTCTGCTTCCAACAAGACCACATCTGCCACTCCAGAAGAGCTTGTTTTTAAACTGTTTCCAACACCCTGACTAACAGGAGATCAGGTTGTATTTCTGACTCTGACAAAGTTTTCTAGAATTTCTTGTTTGTTTGTTTGCTTATTCTTTTGTACTACAACATTTGTATTTTTAATATCCCTAGTAAAGAACGGCTATACCTATTCCCAAAATCTTTGCCTGACAGCCTTTTAATTGCAAATTTATAATAATTTGAAAAAGGGGAGGGGAGGGGGCTTACTTTCCAAGGGAGACTCCAATCTTCCCTGGCAAATACCTGTCAATCCGAACCAAGACAACTGTTTTGACTTCATTTCTCTCTAGTTTAAAGTAGATTTCAGGGACTTTAGGAGCAATCACACAATAAATTGTAGTGGTCATGTGAAGATTATTAGGATCCAGATATGTTTTGATTATAACTCATGACCAATTAAAGTAGTTAGTAAATTTCCCTTAAAGGAAATGCTTTCATTCTGGAGGGAAAGAGAATTTGGAGAAACTGGAATGATTACGGTAGAAGCAGGTTTTGATGCTATTCTTGTTGTTGTCCTTTCCAGAGAAAGTACTTGGAGATAGAGGGGTGGATGTTGAATTTATACTGATTGATGTTTCGGGAATTTACCAGATTTTTATTTTCCTTATTTTTTTCCCCTTGACATTTAGAAGAAGCTAAGCCAGTACAATTCTTGGTTTCAATGTGGTGAATTTCACAGCTTCTTAAATGCATCCCTCTTCTCCTTGAGACATCTGTGTGTTTTCCAGAGAAAGGGAAAGCTTGGCTTTTTTCTTCCTTCATTCATACATAGAGGTGTTTGTGAAAGGAGACCTGGTTAATGAGAGCTGCAATGCGAAAATGTTCTCTGCAATATTGTACTTGGGCATATGTTTCTACTCAATGAGAAAAAAAATAAGGAAAAAGGACTAAAAGAGATTATAATGAAGAAAACAAGTACTAGCAAAACTGAGATGTTTCCAGATGTTTCCAAAATTAAAATATTGTTACTTGTTCAACATGGGCAATGATCGCACTGAAAAAAGACTAAGCTGTTCCTTGCTCAGATTAGTCTAAAATTACTATGAACACATCTAAAGTAAGCTTTCATCCTCACCCAAGGATATTACATGCAATTATGTTATTTGACTGAATTATGGACTTTAAATCTGTGGGGTTTATTCACAAAAAGTACTTTAATGGGCGTAAAAAGAGATGGAACTTGCAGGGTTATTATGAAGCTATTTTAGAAAATATGAATTAGTGAATTGTGCTCATGCCAAGATTTTATTTTACTGACTCACTTCTGTATGGCCATAGAATATAGTGGCATTTCAAAAAGTAGAAAAAATAAAAAAAAATCGGCAGAATTAGGCAGAAATTATTGAAAATATGCCATTCATAGTTCAGAATAGTGAAATAAATAATGTTTCAAAAATTTACATGTATCCTCTCACATGCATATTTCATATAAAGATTAAATTTCTTGTTAAAAAACCATGTTAAGCGTCTCTTGCCCAGACATTCATGCAAGTGGAAAGTGTTGAAATTGGACCCATGTTTTATTTTCACATTTTTAACTTTTATTGGTATTAAATTTTGTCATTCAGAACATGTTCTTTTCAAACTGGAACCTTTACGCGTAACTTTTTTATAGTTCATGGCAAATCTTGGCTATGGATGCTATAATTTGATATACTCTAAGTACAAACGCTTGTTTTTCCATAGTACTTTCAGTAATTCTGTATATGAAAAATATTCAGGAAAAAAAAAAAAGAACTACTGTCTAAAAATTTTGAAAAATATATTGGTCATTGGACATATATCCTGTGCACATTTATTTAATTTAACAATGTTCTGTGAGTTTATAATCTGCATAAACCTTTAGAATAAATCCCACTTTTTCTGTCCTTCAAGAACCTCCTTGTAGTGGTGACCAAATTCTATCGAATTTTGCATTTTGTTTCCAAAACTTCTGGCAAGTTTTTCTCCCATCTGGAAATGTGAATAGCGCATCAGTATGAGTTTAGCATATATATGTTACTCATATGAATGCATTCTTCATATTATAGGATTTTACAATTGAGAAATAGAGTTTTCAAGATGTTTGCCAAAGTTTGACTGTTTCCATTACAGCTTAGGCAGAGATGTGTCATTAATGACACAAGTTTGAATGCTGTGTCTGCAGTGGGCTGACCCCAGCTGTCAACACAGACCCCATTCAGTCACTCTCACTCCTTCCCAAGCAGGCTGAGGGAGAGATCTGTAAGGGAAAAAGTAAGAAAAAACTCTTGGTTTGAGATAAACACTCTGGTAAGCAAAGGGGAGGAGTGGGGGAGAAGAAGAAAAGAAAATAAGTCATGCTAAAAACTACCCAGAGCCAACATCAAAGCAATGCCCTGACAGTCCCCAGGCAGTGGTTATTCCCTCTTCAATTTATTGCTGAGCACATTTTGGGATGTAGGGAGCATCCCTTTGGTCAGCTGGGGTCAGCTCTCCTGACTGACCAAATCTCACTGACTCTGACTGTCAATCTCTTGCCCACCTCAGCCTCCTCTCTGGGGCAGCAGAGTGAGAAACAGGGATGGCCTTGACACCGAATTGCTAAAACACGGATGTGCTATCAGCGCTTTCTTGGTCACCAGTCAAAAACCATACAGATGTGAAGAAAATTGATTCCATCCCAGCCAGACTCAGTGCAGTGTGGATGCAGAGAACACATTTCAGGCATTTACAGGATTGCAGACCCAATCCCTTAGCAAAATTAATGATTATTTATTTATTTTCAGTAGTTTCTAATTCTTTTTGTTTCCAATGGCCTGAGAATGCACCTGGCTTAGTTAATATGCCATCTTTTAAAATATTATCTCCTCTCCCATTGATTCTAACAGGAGTCAGAACAGATTTGACCATCATCAGTCTCCTTTACAAAAAACAGAGAGCTGTCATTCAAAAAATGGGTGGAAGGAGACATCAAGGACCAACTCTTGAGGAATTTGATCTCCTCCTCTACTTGAGAGGAGGAAGCAGTGACACCAAGTCCTGTCATGTATTCTTAAGAGCTGAAAAAGATGGGTCAAATTCCTTTTTTCCATTAAAACAGAATTATTTTAAAGCCTCGGATGAAAAGCTCAGGAGTGAAAACAACCAGGTAGCCTAGTGCTTAGGTTGCTCACCTGAAGAAGAAACCTTGGCTCTACATAATTCAGTGGTAACTGTCTGCTGATTGAAAATCAGAACTAGTATTATTTATTGACTGAATAATTTTGTGATCTTTTCAAATTTTGTTTCAACCTATATTTTCTTCTGTCTTTCTGACCCTTCAGTTTTCTTCTAGTCTTTGAAGGAATCTAAAATCACTCATTGTGACTCTGTTCTTTGGATTCAAGGACTTATATGAAATAGATAGCATAAAATTGAATTAGTAGGTTAACTGATTGTAATAGAAGATTTGCAATTACAGAGCCTAACCATTGCAACACTGCCCATAAAATTTTGCATTAATTCCTGCTGGAACTGGAGCACATCTTTTAGATAAACATGCAGGCAGTCTCAATTTTAAAAGCAGTGACAAAGATTTTACCATAGCTTTTCCTCTCAGGTAAAAATTTACATTTTACTTCCGATCACTCTGTCAATTTCAAGTGTAATAATGGCATTGTGATAGTCTATACCTGTCAATCTCTGCATTTTTTTTTATTATGGTCAGTAGAAGAATGTATTTGTAAGAAGTCTATTTTGTAGTGCAAATAGGCAATATGTTCCCTACAGGAAGACACCGAATTCCAGCTTTTGCTCTGATCCTCTCCTTGTGTCTCTCAAAACGTCACTAGCTTGCAACTTCTCACATCAATTACTTCAGGACCGGAACTTTCCATGCTTAGGGCTCCATTACACTCACAATCCTCGCCACCCCATCATGGAGAATTGCTGTAAGCAGACAGGAGGAACTATTTCCTGTTGGCAGATTTATACCACCTTCCCCAAGGATGGAGGCTGAGCCATGGAGCTTTGCCATAACAGTGCCATAGACTGGGCACCTGCAGAAATAAGTAAATTGGCTTTTGGGTATATCTCTTCCATGTCTGAGCTTATAAACTTACACCTGGAAAACTGTGAATCGGATCTCAGTTTTTCACTCCAGAAGAGCAATGTTTGTTTCCAAAACAGATTCATATGTTATTTTGGTAGCATATGGTCTTGTTTTATGATGTATGTTGGCATTTCTTGGGATGGAAAATGCAATACAAACATGACTGATCAGGAAAATTGTTCCTTAAAGAGAGAAACTAGAAGAAGAAAAAACTGTGTATTTAGCTCATTGTATGAACTTGCTCGGTACTTACAGGAGAGCACAGCCCTTTGCTTAGTTTAGGTGGCCGGTGTTAAGCTCTCAGGTTTTCAGTATTTGATATTCTTCCTTAAAACCTACCTTGTAGGTTTTCTTCTTTACTTTTTTAGTTAGTTTTGGAAAGAAAAATGATATTAATTACTTTTTTTAGCTGTCCCATTTTTCTATTACACACAGTGGAAGCGGAAGTGTCAAGGAACGATTACCTCAAACTTTAGTAAGAATCTCTGCGAGGACTTTTGTTACCTTTGGGAATCTTATATTAAAAAAAAATTCAGTAAGTTAAGGATCCACCTTTCTAATACTACCCCAGACTTTTGGCTGGTTGGGAAATTGCTGGACTATGTCTGTCCCTGGTAGATAGACATCTATTTCATATGGAACAGTTCAAATTGTGCTCCCTGGGACACATCAATCACCAGTCATTCAGATCATATCATGCATCTTTCAGCAAGTCGTATAATGGAAAATTCCATAGAACTGATGAAAGCTAAGCCAAAAATCTACTTTAAGCAAGTGCTTCAGTTGCCAGGAGTTTATATTCATAAACTATTTGTAAAAGCATAATTATATTCCTTAGCATTTAATCAAAGAAGTTATTAATATCTTTTAAATTTGAAACTCAGTTTTATCAAACATATTTTTTAGGTATACGCTGTTCAATTTCAAATGTTTTAAGCAAATGCTGGCTGTGATCAATCAGTTCCAGATATTCTTGGATCTGACAATGGAATATTTTTTTTTTTTGATGCAGAACTCTGTGAATTGCTTATTCCTTCAATCTATAACAACACCGGAATGAAGAAAAATTGCTTAGCTCTTTCTTTCTGTTTTTACAGACCAAAAAATCAGATTAACATGTTAGGGTTGATGCCAGAAATGTTCAGTTCATAAAGCCATCAGACTTTTCCTCTCATCACATGCTCTTTGATTCCCAGTAGTGTGAAATTATCTTTGTGTGCCTTTGGAAATATTGGTTTTAATGTTTGCAAAGCCTCTGGAAACTCTGGACATTTGTGATCAAAATGTTACTAGTTGAAGGTTTTTTTAGAAATTCTCTGCAGGTTATATTCAGACTGTTTAAGTTCCTCCTGAGGTATTATCTGCCATTCACTGTCTTGATCCTGTTCCCCTCTAAGAGCCATTATGTCAGCCCTTCAAATGCCTTCAAAGCCTGCTTACTGACTTACCACCAGGAATTTAAGTAAATTTAAGTGCTGTGAATACTCACCATGAAAAAATAAATTTGGTATTCTAGTGTGGCCTTTGAATTTAAAGTACATCTGGTGTATACTTTTCTCTTTGTGCACTCTAAGCCCCTGTATTTTCTGTATATTGAGGATATTTGGCTACAAATTTGAAAAATGTATTAGATACATATTACTTACAAATTAGATCACATATTAGATTTTTAAAATGAATAGTTTTAAGTGTACTTCAGTGACAAGTATTGTTGCAAAACTGCATTTTTGAAGATGTTTTAATAGTCACACAACTATTCTGTGGAACAAAATATTAATAATTATAACAAATTATAGAAAGTTTGCATTTTAAAGAAATGTAGCGCTCCTTACACAGACGAAGAGGCGTATGTGCTACAGCATACTTGTACCTTGGATGCTGAATGTAGTTTTGGCAAAAGTGATTTAAACCAATTTTTGCTGATTCTTGAGCTTTTCCTTTTTCAAAGGCTTTTTGAATGACATGTTCCTTATGGCTAAATAGCTGCTCTCCATCTCCTTCTGAGCAGGTTGTGCGCTGCTTGCATTTGGTCTGCTGCCTACATTGTGCTGTTCAACCCTGTGCTGCCTCTCTGCACAGCACTGTTGGTGATAAGCAGAGGTGCCAGCCCCAGCTACTGAAACAGAAGATGAAAACTAGCCCAGGGTTAACCACCCCCCCAGTTCGAATTCCACAGTTACTCTTTACAGAAATACCAGGTCAGGGTATTTCTGCATGGTGCAGTATTTTATAGGGTGGATATGTCTCGAGTAAAACTCTATTGGAAAAGTTAGCACATGCAGTAAAAGACAGTCCTAAGTCGTCATAGCACCAGCACAGCTCAGATGCTTGCATTTGTTTTGCTTATGAGCTGTACTAGAGAATGTCATATTCAGTGTTTGCTTGAGACCACGGTCTATTTGTGCCTGAAGGGCAAAAGGCTTCTTTCCTCACGCTGAAGATGATGGTGATAAATAATGACTATAATTACTTTTTAAGTGTTAGAGAGTACACTCATTTGCTTGGAATGCAATAGGACCTATTTTTGCATAGGTCTTGCACACAGATACAAAGACAGATGGCTTCTGTCCCCCAGAATTAAAAGGCGGGGGAGAAGGAATTCATGTATCATTCTGATACTTGGTGTGCCTTACCCACAGAATGCTTTGTGAATACATGGGAAAAGGCAAACATGGGTCAAGGTGAGAATTAATTCTTTTGAGAGAAGCCAAAGGAGCATGTATATTCATATATATGTTCAAGCCATGAGGAAGACATCATCTCTGGATACCTACCTCCTCCTCTTCAGGCTGCTATCCAAAGAGGCAGAAATAAGGTCCACGGCGCCCATGCTTCTGTAGAACAGATTAAAATAATTCACCACCTATTAAGACAAACAAGGGTTACTTGAATTATTTTGACCAAGTAAAATCTCATTCTCCACGACAATGAGGGTAAACCAGGGAACTCCCAGTGGAATGACACGAGAATGAGGGTAGACCAGGGAACTCCCACTGGAATGAAAAAATGCAAAGTAGCTTTGCTAGATTCAGAGGCCTTAACTGACACTGTGCATTAGGGGAGACAGGATGTGTAGTGAGGGAGAAGATAGCAGGAAGCAGGATGATTGCTGGCATTTAAAGAAAGCTACTTGACTTTTAAAAGATGGGGGGAAAAGATTATTTGGCACTTACGTTAATTACTGAAGAGACGTAGGAGACTTTAATTTTGAAGCTAAGAATGATGGGATACCTCATCAAAGGTGCAGAATAAATTTTACTTGGTCCAAAAAAATGTAAGTATGAGTAAGAGAATTTATTTCTTTTGCACCTTAAATTGGAGCAGAACTTTGTTAGAAGCAATTTTGTGTAGCACGCTGCCTCTGGCTGTTAAAGATCAGAATTGCTTCCCAAACTGCCCTTATCTGGCAAACCTTGGGACAAAGGTCATCAGCTACAGGCTGGACAATGTATATGGGGTTTTACTAGAATTTTATGGTGAATATCCATGAATAGAACTGGAGGAAAAATGTTTTCTCATCACAGTAAGTTCCCGTTCTCAATGGGAATTAAATATTCAAAATGCAGATGTTCATGAATCAGCAGTCTAAAAATGTTCATTAAATATAAATCAACACTTCTTTTTTAAAAATATTTTTACTGATCTTTTCCATTACTTTGTAAAATAATTAATTTGTGGTTTCTTTCAATATGATCCAGTATAGTTGTAAAGAAAGAAGATATTTTTAAAATTAAAAAATAGCAATGAAAAAACACTAATTTGGAGGTGGGGGGGATTTAAATGTCAAAGCATTTTTCCAAAGCATTTTGTCAAAAGGACTGTCTTTATTTAAACAGATTTCACTCTGTAATACTGGCATTTTATGACAAAATACATCTACAGTGTAAAATTTGCTAGCAAGTTTAATCACAGATCTACGAAATACCACTGTCTTGTATGATTAAAGTTATCCGTTGGAGCATTGCAGATAAATCTGTCTTCATGTCAGCAAAAGCTCTTGTAAATAAATGCAGACCACTGAGTTATCAGAATCAGTGGAAAGTGTGGAAAATCGATGGAAGAAGTAATGATATTAAAATACAGGGAGCTAATAAGCCTGCATGAAATTTTGTCATTGCCCCTCTAAAGAGTTATCCATTGGTGTTCCATAACCCAAATCTTTGAACTGGAACAAGTCATTGTCTCCTCAATTATTTTTGAAGTCCCTGTGTAATGAGAAATCCTTTCTCAACCTACAGATTCTAATATTTTGTTATAAAAAAAGCACGAACATATTTTGTCTAGTGGTCGAGTGGCTTTTGCCTGACCACTTTTAGAATCATACTGGAACTAGAAATACTGCATGTGGCAAGGGTCTGTCAAATCTTGTCAGACCTTGCCACCACGGGCCAGTTAAAGAGCCTGTTGTGTTATACTGGGCTACAGGACAGTATGGGAACAATTTCAAACTTTAACTGAAAGCCGGTTTTGTTAAGAAAATATATTAAATAAACCCAGGTGCCATGAAGCCTGAAGAAGAAGAGATCCCACTGCCATGGGCATCATACTCTTCCCAATGAATTATTCAGGGAAGTCATGACGTGAGGTAAAATGCACTCATCATTTCTGAGGGAAGAAAACTGGAAATCTCAACCCAACCCAAAGTGATATTGGAAGGACAAGTATAATTTAATGGGGAAAAATGTAAATAATAGTATCTTCTATTGTACAGCAATTATAAGGTTATATTTTTATATTACTTGTTATGAATGTGTAGCACCAAATCTTGACTAATGATTTGGACAAATACATTGTTAAAATCCTACTGGGATAAACAAGGTGTTCTTAGTATCTTATGGTCACTATATTCTTTTCTTCTCACAAGAAGATATTGGGTGTGCATCATCATTTTTTTGATCCAGATATTTTTGTTTCCTTTTGCTGAAATGAGAAACACTACTTCCTGCAGCCATTGTTTTCTCAATGTTTTAGTTTGGTCTAAAAGATCAGGAACAGAAAATGAAATTTTCTTTTCTTGATTAAGTTTTGTGTTTCAAACCCACAGTCATCTTCACACAAATCTTGGCAATAGATCCCAAGCATGAGTACAGGCTGGGCAGAGAATGGATTGAGACTAACCCTGGAGAAAAACTCTTGGAGGTGTTTGTGGATGAAAATCTCAGTATGGCTCAGCAATGTGTGCTCATAACCCAGAAAGTCAAAAATGTTCTGAGCTGCATCCAAAGCAGTGTGGGCAGCAGGGCCAGAGAGGGGATTCTGACCCTCTGCCCTGGTGAGACCCCACCTACAGGGCTGCATCCAGCTCTGGGGTCATCAACACAGGAAAGATGTGGATCTGTTGGAGCGAGTCCAGAGGAGGCCATGAAGATGATCAAAAGGGCTGGAACACGTCTCCTAGGAAGACAGGCTGGGAAACTTGGTGCTGTTCAGCCTGGAGAAGAGATGGCTCTGGTGAGACCTTCGAGCAGCCTTCCAGTACTTAAAGGGGGCTTACAAGAGGGCTGGGGAGGGACTTTTCAGAAGGATATTTAGTAAAGGAACAAGAGGGCATAGCCTTAAGCTGAAACAGAGCAGGTTTAGATTAGTTATTCGGAGAAAATTCTGTGAGGGTGGTGAGACACTGGAACAGGTTTCCCAGAGAAGTGGATTACCTATCCCCAGAGATGCTTAAGACCAGGCTGTATGGGGTTCTGAGCAACTTGGTCTAGCTGAACATTCTGCCTATAGGAGAACAGTTGAAACTAGATGATCTTTAAGGTCCATTCCAACCCAAACCATTCTATGACTCTATGACGAAGATGAATTTAAAGAGCACAGTATCTTACAGCTGCTCTGATTCTTAACTTTCTAATGACACAAAAGGCTAATAACTTCTCATGTATCTATGGAACATGTAGATCAATATTATACCCTGAATACAAAGTGACATTCACAGATATACATTATAAATTCTGAATGCCCTAGACTGTTTTCTTAAGATGTTGGATTTATATAAGAAAATATATCTCCCCAAACCTAATCAGACTTTTAATTTCTCTGCAGTTACTTTAACTGAACAAAACCAAATGCCAGCCAAAGGAAATAACAACAGGGACAGTCAAGTCAGCATATCAAGGGAGTCTTGTTTACAAACTATAGCCAACATCAATTTATTTCTGGCTTCAATTCCTGACCTCCACTTTGAAAGCAATTATTCACAAATGAAAAATCTTATGAAGTCTGAGAACTGTCATGTTATGGATCTTGTAAGTACAATAACCATATATTTACTCATTCTAAAATCTTCATTTGGCACCTCCAAAATGCCAGGCAGATTTAGCAGCCAGATGCCTGTTTATTGAACTGATATATGCAAATAACATTTGTAAGCAGTAAATTGGCATTCTAAGATGGTGTCTGTAGAAAAAAAAGAGGCAAAAATATATTCTAGACTTGCATATACTTTTATTACTTCAGAAACACCATAATCAAGACTATTGTCTCTAGACAAAAGTATTCTTTTCCTTTTGCTTCCACAAATAATACATTGATGATCCATAAATGCCTTCTCTGCTGGAAGTCCAAAAGTCTCTTAGACTGCAATAGTAAAACAGGACTTGCTTGATTATCTTGTTATTCTTTTCAAATGCACTGATTTTTTCCCAAAGCAATCAAATGTTTTCAACTTTCTGAACATTTGCAATTCTTATTACTTTACGTGGTTTATTCCACAGAAGTTTTAATTCCGCCACTGTGCCAATAAAAATGTGGGAGAAATAGGTGGAGAATAATATAGATATATTGATCTGTGTAAGAATATGTAAGAATAGCAGATGCCATCTCTTCACCAATGTAAATATGTGGTGTAGTTTATCCAGTAACTGTGATGCAAATCATTATTATCTTTGAAGTAACCAAGATGAAACATTGCCATGCACTCCCTTTTGCTGTAGAAAACCTCCTTTTCTGGCAGCTATTGTTTATCTCCTTATTTAAATTCTAGTTAGTGTTTGTCAGAGGCAAGCATCATAAATACTTTTTTTCTAATACTGACAATGTTTGATAGCAATCAGAAAAAGCCTTCTGTTTATTGCACACATTTCGATTTACAGATAAATTCTCACCTAGTTAACACCTTTATTCATCTTTCTGGTATCCCAGGGAAATCAATGGCTGACGAGAGTTTGAAATTTAGATGTAGTCAAACTAAAATATCCTCAGAACAAATAAATTACCTATGACCATTGAAATACTTCATTTCATTGCTGGACATCTTTGAAATATTTAGCATAGAATTAACAATAACTTTATTTTAATGAATGTGTAACATTCATTAGTATCATGCCTAAGAGTCTTTTGAAAGTAATTAAATAATATAAGATATGGTTCACTATTTGGTTTAATGATATAATGAAAAAGAGACAAAGTTATTTGACTTCTGCTTGTGATTGTATTAGTGGTATCCTGTTCCTATTGCGTTAGTTTAATCCAATAGGCTTTTGGTTGACTTTTGCATGACATATCCCTTGGCTAGGGATAGCCCCTAGTGATTCTAAGTCATGACTGAGGTGCTGTGTGGCTGTATTTTAATTCACTTTAAAGTGTCTGAAGTGGTGTGATGTGATGACTGCTGCTGCTCATCACAGAGGTGCTGTCATGGCATGAAGCACAGAGTGAATCTTTGGTGTCTGCAGGTGTGGCTAGAGAATATATGGAGTCATGTAAGGCTTCAGAGCTGACTGGGGTAGTACTGACAGGCTGTGAAGGGTGGGGACAGAGAAATTTCATGAAGTGTCATACATGTTCCCTTTCTGAGGAGTCCCTGGCATGAACTATATTGAGAAAGCCTGAGATGAGTTAACCAAGGTGGAAGCCACCAAGCAGTTGGGTAATGGGGGCCATCAGGAGTCCAGTGCTGGAGTGATTCCCTGGCCTTCTCTTGTGTAGGGGTACAGATATATCCTGAGGATCTTGAAAAATAAAAACAAGGCAAGTACAGGGATACATTAAAACATTTAGGTGTATTCAGGTGTCCAGCAGTTATCAGGAAGCCTCACCCAACTTACAGATTTTCACATAAAGCATTCTTCCCACTAAAGTAACTTTAAAAATATATCTGTAGGTAAAATTGTGGATTTGGGTCATCCCATAAAGGTTCACTTAAATCTTATGTGATGTGGTACTGAGAGTCACTGAGATCAGTGACATGTGAGAACAGGTTGAGTTTAGATTGATTAGGAAGACAGAATATGGAGCAGACAGGCTCCCATAATCATTGTTAGCTGCAGTTGCCTCTAGTTCCTGGCAGTTTGTTTCTTTTTCTCCTGCAAAAGAATAGCTTGATGAATACATAGATTTAGCTAGTTGTATTTATGTATATGCATGAAAATGAATTGCTGAACTCTGCACAAATACTGAAAAACATTGAAGGAAAACTGAGTTGAAGCAATTATTTGCATTCTGTTTGCAAGTTTCATACTATTATGGTCCTCTTGTTTGCAGGAATTAGTCTACAGTGTATATCAGGAGTATAAACCTGGCCTTCCAGCAAGATATCTTTCACCAGGACATTTTTTCTCCCAGTCTTTAGTCTATTTCTTTTATTTTTCCCAAGATCCTTCAAGCAGGGCTGGGAACCAAGGGGTTTGTTCATCCTCCATCCTATGACTGAAAGTGCATTCCCCAAAGGCATACTCCACCAAGTGAATAAATAATGCATACCCATTTGAGTGAGGAGCATACATGTAGGCATTTGGTCAGTTGTGTGCCCTGATACACATACTCATTCCTTTGCAGTGCCAGACGTGTCTATGAGAAGACAGAGGCTGTTTGCATTTTGTATATGCAATGGATGCATGGCGTACCATGTGACAAGGAAGAGGCTAAAGAGTCATTCTGTCTTAGGTGAATAAAAGTGACTCCACCCCAATTTATATATTAGCCCCCTTGGAATCTTCCTGTGCTCTATTTCACTGGACTCATCATGGAAGCTCTTCTGGTGGACAAGATATACTCCCACATGTAGCAAACATCAGTCAGCCCTTTAATACATTCTGACAGAGAAAACACAGCTTCTTTGAACACAGCTCACACTGAACTCAAGCTGGGTATAAGCCCATGAATGGACATGAGCAATGGACCAACATGTTCAAGGAAATCTGTGTTGGTAAGCAGATGGGATGATGGATGTTAAACTGTCTGTAGCTTTCACTGGGTATATTCCCAGAAATAAGTAATCACATTAGAATTTATTATGATTCCTCTTATCTCAAACAATGCAAAATAGATTTAGGGACCCATAAACAGCCAGAACCATTGTTCATGAGGACTCTACAGAAATGTGTTTGAACTGCAACTGCCTTGCTCACAGTATTCTTAGGAACAGGTTTTTCACTTTCCACATACATTTTACTATAAAAACCTTCCAATAACCTTGAAGAATACACAGAATCCAGGAAAACTAGCCCCAGACTTGAAAATAACACACAACTTTTGGTAGATTATGACACTGAACAGATTTTGAAGAAAAGTTATCTGGATGAAAGTAGGAATTGTGAGTATCAAATTGGGAGAGAAGATAACATTGAGGTAAAGATAATTGATTAAACCTCAGGAGAGATGGATTTAAGTAATATCTCTGATTTCTTGCCAACCTTATGACTGTTACTTCATATCACTTTGTTTCATTCGATACACTAGATAAGATATTGTATTCCTCCTAGCTCTTGTTCTCTGTTTAAAATATAGTTTCTGCCCTTAACATCTCTGATGAAAAATGCATGAACGGTGACATCTCTACACAAACTCTTTGGTGACTCCAGTTCATAGTTCTGCAATCCAAGAACAATCATGAACAACCACAATGTAAACCAGAAACTGAGGATACTCAGTGCAAAGTGAAAGAAAAGTGGTATGGAAATAAAGAGTGATAATCAGAATCCTTTCAAATGACATTGCATACCAGACAAACAAAACCCATAAAGCTCTCACTTTTTATTTTAATAGCAGCTGAACCATCTGTCAGTGGTAAATTCATCAACTAGTGCCATCAGCTTTACTGGAACACCTAAGCCTGTGTATCATATGAAAGCAGAGGTACGGATAAACATGATGGAGTCAGCAGTCAGGTCTTCCTAATTCCTACACTTCATCATCATCCATCATAGTTAGATAGTTTCTAAGCATTCTGGACATGAACTGATGCAGTTTTGATTGACATTCATATGCTATATTGCTCAAGTTATTATTCTCCCCCCACGATTTCCATCTATTGATGGGCTCTGATCCTAGCTATATGTATTGCTGTAAGTCTCAAGGATTTCAGCTACTATTAAGTTACTACAAACAGTAACACACGAATTTAAAGTTCATTTATTTTGTCCTTTCTCAGACCCTCAAATCCAGCCTAGTATTGTGGTCACTTCCTTTCTGATTATTATGTCCACTGCATATACCTGTAAAGCTATACAAAACATTTATTATTGATCATAGAAAGAATCTATACAGGGAATACCCTATTTTTAAGGGGGAAAAGAAAATAAGAAGAGGTTAGGTATCTGCCACAAGGGTTCAAACCGCGAAGATTTTAACAGATGGCTTTTCTTTGTCTTCAATGGTCAGTCCCCAAGGGACTCATACCTGTAAAATTAATAAGCTTGTTGCTCAGTTGTACTGTCAAAAGGAGAAAATAACTGATGCATTTGAGCCTGTTTATTTTTAGCTTGATGCAAAGCCATGTTAGGTATAATCCCATTTTTCAGAGTGAATGAAATCCCATGTTATCGGAAAAGCTAGAGCTGTTGTGTCAGATTGATGGAGCTTAACTTGTTTAGCCTGACAGATGCTGCTCAGGATCAAAAGACTTGGATGTAAACAATTGTATATCTTCAAGGTCAGGAAAACTCTAGGGAAGTTATGTTGGTGTGATGTAGGATAGAAGGAAGAGGCATGTTAAATGTGTAGATAAACATAGCTGTCTGAAACAGGATGATAGCTTTCATAAGGATGAGTCCCAGGACATAAGCCAAGACCAGTTCAGGCAAGTGCAGCAATATTTGGCTGCTCATCCATAAGATCACTACACAATGGCCTCTTATTTTCAGTAAATCCTTAGCTTAAGTCTATTCTTTTTTCTCACTGCTTCTCTAGAATGTCACAAGACAGATTCTTTCTATATTTCTGAGATCTCCTTATGTTGCAATATAAAAATTGTACCATCTTTATGTACAATTGTCTTCAGTATTTTGTTACAATCTGAAAGAAAAATTAATAATTTCTGGACAGATGCCTTAGTTTTGGGTAGCTAGTGTAGAAACATGGAGTATCTTTCCATTGTGAGCGCTGTTATTGTGAGATTTTGAGCCCACAGTCTTTGAAAATTTTATTCCAAGGGAGCACAGAAACATCACAGAAGACTTTGGAGTAAGTCTATATTCCTTTGCCCAGCTTTAAAATGTGTTTGACCCCAAAGCTAATAACCAAGTAAAAGTCTGAGTGATCTGAGTAAGCACTCAGGAAATGAGTGTTTACATTTGGATGACTGTCTAGTCATTTTAGCCACATGGTCAAGTGTTTTTGCTAGCATTTCTTTTATAAATAGTATATCTTGAAGATTTTCCTTTGGTTATTATCTAAAAGAAGTTAACCTCTTATTTCTCTATTATTTTCCTAAGTGGGGTGTAACTATATTGAAGAGCAGAATGTCAATTCTAGTTCCATTTCTGTGTTTGAGCTCTTTTTTCTGGAACAGTACCTTGTGGGCATGAAGGTACCAGGCAGTCCTGGACTGGAGCCTGGAAAGACAGGCAAAGGCTGTGGCAGAGATGTGGATGTCTAACCTACTAATAAACTTCATTAAATACTATCATTCTAGAATAAAGTAGGGACAACTTCATACCACCTTTATAATCTTCTACAGATGTTCACACTCAAACATTCTAAAAATAGTCATCCAATTCTCTGACCCACACAGAACAAACACAGAATTGTCATAAGTATTCAGATTTGACCAAATGACAGTAGTATTATTAGAACTAAAATCACTGAATTAAGTCAGTCCAGCTGTGTTACATCTGAGATCTTTCCTGGTTATGAAATATTTATATCCAAACTACAAATTTCTCATCTGTTTTAAGCTGATAACTCTGAAGACTTTTCAAAGATTATCACTCAAGTGTCTAGTTGCTTCTAGCAATGATTTTTCTTTCTTCACAAAAGTGAGAAGCAGGCCAACTTTTCCCACCTTTAGACTGTAGTTCAGTCTGCTACAAACGTTGAAGAAACAGGAAATTTGACATTTCCATCTATTGGCTGCAATTTGTAATCCATTGCAGAATTGTGAAGTCACTGAGATGACATTTCTTTGAATGTCACAGTCGTGTTGGTGGAATTAATGACAGCATAAGAAAAAAATAATTAATGAATAGTATCATTATTGACTCCTACCCAGACTCAGTGTTTTAGGTATCCTGGAGATAAAGCGATATTGCACAACTTTAGAATCTAGAAAATCTTCTGGGACTGATGTTCAAAATTTGTCTTCTGCTGCTGAGCATGTAGTGTTATAAAGCTGGACATGCAAGCAGAAACTTGAAAACTACCAAGACATCTAATAATTTTGCATATGTAAATTTTCCTATCTACATCACCACCAACTACACATAAAACATTAACTGCCTTCAGAATATTCCAGGATGCAGTAATACATTTCTATTTATTTAGCTACAAAGAGACCCTTTACTATTAGTGCTTAATTACGGACTCCTCTGAAAGTCAATTTTTTCTCCATCATTGTAAATACAAGTTAATGCACTGGCTTTTATGATAAATTACAAGAATCCTCTTCAGGTAAAAGAGGAGCTCAATTTTTATATTACATTCGTCTGACATCTCAATGATTAAACACGAACCAAATAATTATCACAGTCTGTATCATCCTCTCTGTATTAATCAATTAAAAATTCAATTAAATTTGCCATACTTGTCCTAACAATTTGTACTTTCAGAAGACTAAAGAATTCTTTTTCTCTGAATGTGTAAGAGTAGTACAGAAGAGATCAAAGGAAGGTTGGACATTTTTTTCTTTACAGTAAGGTCTTCTGAAGAGGAAATAAAAGTTTTTTTTGAAATTTAGATGGTAAAAAGTTTTTTGTTTTCTTTCCTGCTAACACAATCTGCAGGGAAACAAAGTTCCCAACTACTGGTTTGAGCTTTCTGCTGGCTATATAAACACTTAAGTTGGTTGATAGTATTTGTATTTTCAAGCTTTTTTTGTGCTACTTTAAATATTGCTAACATTCTTAGCATGATTCTTAAGAATCAGGCTTACATGGTCACTATCTGGTTGTTCTTAACTTCTGAAAGTGAACTCACTGCTCAGCTGGATTTGAATCAAAAGCAGAGGACCCTAGCTGTCAGTAGGACTTAGGGGTGTGTTCTGGGAAGAGAAAGGAAACACTGTACCAGCTCTCACTGAGAAAGGCTGCTGAATGAGAATATGCATTACTAGACAGCTGTGAAGCCTTGTGGGAAAACAATGTGAATGCTTTAAACAGGAACAAAAGTATTTTATCAGAACTTCTATCAACCCTAAGATTCAAATGCACAGAAAAAAAAAAAAAGAAGAAGTCTGGTCAGTTTTGGTATTCTCATTATTGTTTTTTGAAGATTTTCCTGTCCATTCTGTTAGAATGAAAGCTGAGACAGTCGAGCTGAATGGTGGGCTTCATAACAAAATACACAGACATGGAATCCCAGGTCCTACGAGGCACTAGCAATTATCCCATATAATCACTCCTTAAGTTTCAAATATATTTAATCCCCTGTAGGGTCTCCCTTCATGCTGTACCTTCCATGGGTTATAGAAGAGGGAAGATGAGATTCCTAGGTGGTGCTGAGCTTTGGTCTCCAACAGTTTGATTGACCATGAAGTGATAAGTAAGTAGTAGAAGAGAGAAGAACAGAGTAGAAGAGCTTCTTCCAGTTTTCTCTTCTCTCGCTGCATTTTAGGGCTACATGAGGCTCCATGAAATGTATTTCAGCTGCTGGAAAGCTCTGCACATCAGAAAACTGATTTTTTGCCTCTTCCTGTGAACCTTGAAAAGCATTCCATAGAAAATTTACATGTAAGTGATTCTTCAAGGGGAGCCTTCTTCATCACTTAAGTCTGTTTGGCTTCTAATAGATAGCCAAAATAATGGAAAATTCCATTGCAATCACAATGGAATTTTATTGGCAAAGGATTAAGACTGAAGTTAATGTAACTTGTTTCATGTTCTAACACTCATTGAGAAAATCTGAAAAATGAGTACATATAATTGCTTCTCCATACCTTGTAAACACCATTTAAAACCTTCAAAATGTTAATGTGAATATAAATCATAATTTTTTCCCTCAGCAATAGAGAATGTGTCTGAAGTTCATGCCAGAAATCTCATACTGCTAAGGTTTTATTACTTGAAATGTAGAACTCGAGACTATTAATTTCCTTAAAGATAGTGCAGCAAATGTCATTGCTAGATGGAACATAAAGTTTCAGGAATTAATACAACTGTCACCAGTCTGCCAAACAAGAACATCAACAGCGTAAGAGATTAAGAAGTTACTGCAAATAAAGCCAATGGGAAAAGTGCAGCTCTAATCATACTTAGTTATCAAGAAATAACAGTGTGCTGGTCCTTTAAAAGTAAAGAATCATCACTGTTATGGATTAAAGCTTGTTTTTATATCCATGTGACATAGCAAGCTTTCCAAATTCTCTGTGTTGGTCAAAGAGAAGCTGAAGATAGTGCTACAATACAAGCTGAGATAGTTATAAACTGATAGTGAAGATATCTCAGCAGAAATTGCATGAAAAGGCCTCATAGATACACTGCATTGTCCCATGAATTCAGCACTTCAGAGCATTAAGCACTTTGTAAATGTTGGCTAAATGTTAGGCATAGTTCCTTTGATTGGTAAGACAAGAATAAAATCTCCCTCCCTTGTCAGTGCTGTAAAGTTGCAGTTTCCTTTGTCACATATAAGGCATTGAAGAGAGCAAGTCATATATTGTCATTCAGAGTAAATCAGAAGACTGCCTCCAGTTTACCAGGCTGTATGAAATATCATTTAGATAGGACAGAACATGTGATATGTGAGAGAAGATTAAAATAAATTTTAAAAGTTAAACAGCCTCCTTTGCACCAGCAGATTTTTTTGCAATATTTAGTATTTCAATATTTATTTTTCACATATATTGATTCTTTTTAGATCTTCCACCAGCTTCAGTTATGATGCTTTAAGATCTCCAGTGATATGAGGAGAGCCTGTACAAAGGAAGAGAGTTTGGTGCTTAGAACTACTGAAAAAGGGTTTGAAAGTACAGCTGCAATCCAGTCTACCTATCCAGATACGTGATATGGAGCAAACTGGAACACTGTTTCACCTAAAAAGCCCCCTAAAGCAAGCACCTTGCCTCGTCAAAAGAATGAGAAAGGTCTCTCTGATATGTGCAGAAGGAAAACATCGCTCGCCTATTTTAGGCATCTGTTTTTCTCACGTAGTCTATGAGGAACAGAGTTTGTTTGATGATGATGAGTGTCTTTGGCATAAGAGCCTAGCATCACAGCCCTCACTAATTCAGAAGGTGAAAGACACAGAGCTCTCCTTCCAGCTCCCAGACACTTCTTGTCTTCATCCACTGAGAGTGTAATGTCTCATTTATGGAGCTTGGAGAGAGTTGCACCTTGAGCTTAGTTTTCCTTGCCCAAGTCTGTGGTCTAAACCCTGCATGAAGTTTCCATTTCTCTTTCTCTCTGGCACCTTGGAGTTTTTCCTTCCTAACTGTGCAAAATCAAAGGCTCGCCAGGAGGGTTGGAATGTCCTTCCCAGGATATCCCGTAGCTTCATCACTCAGAGGCTCTTCTGAGATATTTTAGCTGTGGCAGCAGCTGCTCTCACACTGGAAAAAGGATGTGAATTTGGGTCTTATGAAATTCATTGCATTTGGGCAGCATCTCCATAACACAGTGTGTAGAAGATGTATTATTTATATGTAGAAGAGTAGACTGATTTCCCTGAGCCAGAAGCAGGGCCAGCATGTTGCAGATAAATTGAACCTACAGCATTTCTGCTGTGCTTTGGGACTGTGGCCTTTCGTTTTCTGCACACCAGGCATACTGTGTGGATCTGCAGATGTTTGTCCTCCTCTGAGCTTATTGTTGCCTAGAAATTACAGGGAAATGTACCACACTTTGCAGTGTTGTAAGGAGAATGTCCTTAGGCAAGCTGGTAAATCTGGAACTGAGGATATTTTTGTAGTTCTTGGTCAAGTCTAGTTTTCACTTTTCTCCTCCAGATACTGAAGCCTGAATTAAACACCAAATATCTTTACTTTCACTAAGAGACAAATTGAGACTTATATCTATCCCTAATGGTTATCTGTATGACAGTGATATTGACCCCTAAGATTATCCTTGATTATTTGCCAGGTTTGGCTGAAGTCACTAATATCCTGCTCACAGAGAGGTTCCAAATCTCTGCTGATTAGCTAAACTTTGTCAATCCTTTGTTCACGAGACTGGAAGTGAGGATTTCCACTCTGCAAGGTGGAATCTTCGTCAGGGCTGAAGTGTTTCCTAATATGATAAAAAATAAAACTTGTCAGTAAACACAAATATCCAAAACTTTCATGGTCTTATTAATAGTGGGTGGTTTGGCAGGAGTGTGGAGCATGCCCATATTGTTGTCTGGTATATGGCCCAGAACAAGCTACAGGACACAAGGTCTTTTTTTCAGGAGAGGGCCAAGAATCCCTCATCTAACCTGGGAGAAGGGAGAAAGCAGCTGAGTGACGTCAGAACTTAAAAAGGCAGGTCAAAAATCAGAAGAAAAAGAAGCAAAGCCTTTAAAGTGCCAGCACTTTAAAGTGCTTGCACTGCCAAGTTTACAGATACTGATCCAGCTCCAATTCAACTATCTCTTGTTTATTCCTTTTATTTTAAGCAATGCAATAAAGGAGATGAAGAAGTTTAAGTGGTAGTTCTAACAGCAGGATCTGTTTATGCAGTATAATATGAGATACATTCAAACATGGTAAAAAGAGATGGGTCTGAAAATATGTCTGCTTTTGTCCATTGGTTTTGGGACAGTTACAGTTATCTTTTTGTAAAATTAGAAAAAGAAAGGAAACTGACCTTCAACAGCAAGTAGAAGTCTAATTAAATTCTTCAATTTTTTTTTTTTTGTGCTTTTCAATGAGTGTGATAATACTGAGATGTACAGATCACTGTACATTTCCATCTGGTTCAAGATCAGTGGTCACATAAGCTAGACTCATTCCCAGCACATTTCAGTCCTGTGAAAGGATCAAAAGCAGAATTCAACTATTCTGGGAATCTTGGTAGGTGATTAAATGAACATCAATTTTGTTCCCATTTACTGGTGTGATATGTAGTGATTTGCTGTCAGCTGAGAGGAAAATCTGAGTTGACAGACTTCATATAAACCAAGGGATAGAGATGAAAGACAGTAATTGAATGTTATGTATTAAAGGGAGAAGGAGTCTGCATGGCCACCCAAGTTTCCAGACATGAATTTTTACAAAAACCTGCAGCTGCATCTCCCCAGAGAATCCTGGCATCCTGAGATGGGGTGGATCAGGAAGAAACATGATGGGAGGGTAGAGGAAGATGGGAAAGTGGAAAAAAGGAGCTGAGCACTGACTAGAGGTAGGGATTGACAATGTTACAGTTTCACAAAAAGGCAGCGTATCTGAAGACTATTGTAATATTTGACGGAGAACTTCATTGAATTCTGTTATAAATGTAGCATTTTGAAATTCTCTTGTTAATGATGTAGTTGAAGCAGCAAACATCTCACCTGACATTTATATCAAGTGCATTTTCTTTTCATCTTCTAGAAGATGCAGGGCACTTTGAGTTACAGCCACATAATTATGTGTGACAGTTAAAGAAACAAACAGGTCTGAAGTTTAAATGTATAGTGTTAGAATATCATCTACATTTAAACCATATTGAGCACTATTTGAAGCTTGGCTCAAGTCGGATTTTCAGCTTCAATTAATTCCATGAGTCTGTAGGTTAAAGTTCTTGTTGTAAAAGTAGGATTATTTTCAGTTTAAGTTTCTCCTTGCGAAGAGATGTGAAAGAGCAGGAGTACTATTTCTACCAAGCATTGATCATTTACTTTATATTAACAGCAACATCTCTGAAAAAGCCATCCTTAGATCTGCTAAATTTGCTGGTCCGCAATCTGCTCAGGTTTGGAGAAACTCAATCTCTTTCAATTTAAGGCTCCATTCTCTTCGGTTTAAGGCTGACATCTGGCACTAGATTTGATCTTTTGACTTTCACAGTGGAGATGGTATACATCACAAAGATTTCTAGAGAGTTCCGTATTGTTCATTTAGGTTGACAGGGCAGAGCTGTTGGCTATCAACAACGAGGTGCCAGAAAAACCTAATGTCTTCATTTAAAACCTGACCCTGAGGACCTGACTTCTCAAGTGTTCTGAATGCAGCTATTGACACTGCACCTGCTGTTGCTGTCTTTAATCACAGGAGGTATTGTAAGGAAACCATCCTTTAAATATTTGGGGGGGATTTTCTGATCCACTGGGGGCTGGATGACACATCTTGTCTCCCATTCCCCATCATGCTTTCGGAAACCTCCTACTAGTAAGGTCATCTCATCACTGTATCATTAAGGATGAGAAATGCATCAATTCTCTGAAGCTATACATTTTCCTTTAGGTGTATTTATCCTTACTTACAAAGGTTTAAAAAGGAAAGAGTGGGATTCAATCCCTCTCACCATGACCTTTAACAGTTCTTTCACCTATTTATTTACTGTTTAATTTCCGGCTCTTGCTGTTCCCATTTATTATTTAACTCACTATATTGCCTGATTCTACAAGGCCAGTTAGGGTGCTATTTATTGAAAAGATGTACGTAATAAAATACTCAAACATCATGTCATTGCTTTTAAATTAAATGCCTCAGAAAAATACAGTTGAATAGTTAGTGAGCTAGTTAAGTGGTCTAGCATGTTTACAAGGAAACACAGCACGCCTGGAAGGAACTTCTAATTTTAAAAATTAAAAATCTGGCTTTTCTCTTGGGTGTAGTATCTTCGAGAGCACAAATCTACCATGAAATGCAATAACTTTTTTCTGAAACAATGCAGACAGCATTTTTAATGCAGGTTTTTAATTATTGATGTGAGAAACTTCAGCCCTGGGAATTGCAACATGATTTTAATAATCGGATAGAAACTGGGGCAATCCTTATCTTACTCTTTAAATAGAGGTGGCTCTTTATGAAGCCATCAGAGTTATTCTGTTTGGCAATGGTAGAAATATTTCATCTGAGTATTACAGAATCAGAACTTTCTTATCCCATACCATGTGTCTCTGGTAGGTTGAGTATCCTGAGAAATAGGGAAAAGTAGGAGTACTTTAATCTCTTTCTAATTCTTAATGTTCTCCAAAGGCTTGCCCCTGCTGTCAAAATAAAAGGATGGCTGCTTTCGGGGCTTAGTTTTATGAGAGATTCTATGGGGTCATAAGTAACACTGTCCCTTTACAGTATCTAACATTGTATTACACAAATCCGTGTTCATATGCTTCCTGTCAGCTTGATTTTGTAAGTTTGCTTTATGGTGCTTTTCTCATCAGCTAAGCCACTTTTATTTGTCCTTTGTCTTTACTTTCAACCTTGATGGAGTTCATCTATGCATGCTAGTATTTAATTTATTGCTGTCACCTGAAAATTATAGCATCTTTTCAAACAATTTGTTTGGTAAAATTGATCTTAACACCATCAGTTTTGATGACTTTCTGAAATCAGAGATAAGCAACTAAAAGAACTAAATTAATGAAGTTAATTACTCAGGAAAAAAAAAAAAGTTTGGATACAAAATGGAGAGCTTGGGAATTAGTACTGTAGGAGCAGGACAGAACTCAGTGTTCCCATTAGTGATCCAATACTGCCAGTAGCCAGAGATTTCAGCAATGAAACGTGGCAGTAGATGAAGGGAATAATGAGATATTGCCAGGGTACTGAGCTTGCTACACAAGACATGATGCAGCTACTGTGACTGTTGAGAACTCAGGGAAATATGGTTCCGTTCTCATCCCTTCCAAGAGTTAATTCAGCTCCTTCAGCAGCAACTCTGTGTGTATGCCTGGACAAAAGGAGATATTTTGGACTGTGTTCAAGGTGAGAACAACAGTGTGAAAGCCAGTGATCACAGAGAGAAAGGTGGGTATGACAGGGTGGTGTTATGAATTTCCACTATGGTTTTCAGTGCCTGGTGAAGATGTTTTCTTTGAGTGCCTCTCAAGGGAGAAGGAGATGCACTTCAAAGGCCTCCTGTGGTGATACAATCCACCTGGGCCATCAAGCTCATTAGCTACAAAGTGGCACCCCAGCAGTGTGTCTGGCTGTGTGACAAGAGTTCTATGCACAAGAGAGTACAGGAAGAGGTTTCAGAGGTTAGATGGGCAGGTGAGCTGCTGCTGGGGTTGGTTGGAGTGTGCCTGCCTGCATGCAGTGCCCTCCCAGGACAGTGCACAGGCAGTGCTGTGCTTGCTTCTCTCTCTCTCCAGTGTACCTGGGTATAATACACTCGTAGATAATCCCCGTGCTTAAAAGATGCCATTCCTACTGCATAAAGGAATTACTCATGTCAACAGATGATTCATCAGTGGGGAGGAGTGGACTATTTTGTATGTCAGGGGAGAAAAAAGTTCTCTGTTACTTGAGGATCTTAGAGGTGGGGATAAAAATATTTCGGCTGATACTGGGTTCAAGGATCCCGTTGTTCTTAGGGTTAAGAAAAGACGTGTTTGGTAAGTATCCATCATATCAGAGCATAGCTAATGTGTACTTATTACTTGCAATTCCATTTCCTTTTTTTGACAGAAAACCCTACAGACTTCATGGGTGAAAATAAGATAATTTTTCTATTGCAATTTCATTTCTAGGACCCCACATTGTAATGTATGTCAGAAACAGAAGTTACTAGAAAAATCATATAACTTATGTTTTACTGTTGTTATTTTTTATTGTTGTTATTTTTGCTGAACAGATCCAAAATATGAAATAATGCTAAATACCATATGTCTGTGATCAGGAATGACATACATGGGATATGTCCTCTTGACCCTATTGGATCATTCAGTTTCAGTTCTTAAGGTTAGGATGCTTAAAGATGACTTTCTCCACACACAGGTAGAAAGGAGGGGAGAAAGTTCCTTCTCATCTCTATGTTCTTGTCACCAGGTTATTCTAAATATTTACAAGATTAAGGATTTTGATTACTACTATGACTTACAAGTCCAAGACCTATATAAATGGGAATGAAAACGTGTGAAAAACGTTGGTCTAACCTCATATGGTTAAGCAGAAGGTCACACTTGCTATAATCAAGATACCAGAATATTCCAGATGAGAAAGATGAGAACGGGAAAGTTGTGCTGAAATATAAATGCATTGTTGCTTAGTTTCTAGAGATAATTTACATATACACAGCCATTAGGACCAATGCCTAAATGTGCAGTTTGCTCTGAAAACTCTCTCACCCTTTATCTTTTCATACATATTTTTCAATACTGGAGGATAGTGATTCCAGAATTCTCAGTTGGGAGAGAAGAAATTAATGCTATACCTTGACTCTCAGAACAAGCTCATACTGCAAATTGAAGTTACTTGGTCCCTTAACAGATTAAATTCATTACATTTGTTTCCTGGCTATCATGACAGTGAAGTGCAGAAAAGGTGTTTATATAAGGCTTAGAACTGTCCTTTACTTTCAGACAAACAGATATTAGAGTGAAATTTAGATTATCACTCCTTCACAGGAAGGTCAAATGTAGGACATCCTCTTATAACATGTAATTTTGAATGGAAAATATTATGCTATTTGATATGCTGACATCAGAGACAACATTATTTCAGTAAATTTCCGTGAGCTGTAAAACTTGATTTCAGTACCTGTTACTGCCAGCAGAGACCAATTAAAAAAAATTCTCATACAAGCATAACTGTGGGTTTTCTATGTTGGGAAATTTTACAGTAAATTAGTGGCTTTGCTTTCCCAGTGTAGAAATGTTAGAAGGAAGGGCCAGCAAATCACTTTAACTTAGCCAGGACTAAAACTGTGCCAGGTGCATTTACTTGGCATCACTATCAAAGGACAATAGGAGCCACCATCATTAATTTAGGAACACAGGTACATGCATTCCTAACAGTTTTATTTAGCCACCTGCTATAGGTACTTTGTCTAGGCAGCAAGAATTAGTTCAGACACTACAGACAGTGCAGGAAAGGGATTATGTTCACATGAGGTGAATAGCTGTGGTGGGATATCCTCCAGTAGGATGTCTTGCCTGACCTCTGTGTGCCTCTTCAGAAAGCTGCAGGTCTCCTGTAAGCCTTGTGTCCCATCTACCAGTGCTGCACAGGTGTCAGATGGTGCCACATTGAGGTAATGGGGTCATTCCCCTGAGAAGGGACTGATCTCCGGATTGCAGGCGCTGAAGTGTCTTGTACAGTGGGTAAGTCCCGGCCTGTAGGTGTCCACATGTGAGTGAGATGTCCAAGCTCCTGCAGCTCTTGATGTAGGCACTTGATTAATTTTTCCAAGCAAAGATTTTCATTTCCATGTGTATATTATAGACGCAGCTCCTACAGGATGCTTATGCCTGCTTAAAATGTCTGCCAGAGGCCAAGTGGGAAAGCTTTGGCACCTCAAATGGCCAAACTCCCTATTTATGTGCAACCAAACTCTAAATCTCCACTGATTGCAATGGGAACTCAGACATCTAATTCACAGGTAAGTGCCCACGTACAGTTACCTAACCTTGGTCATATTTTATGGGCGGATTTTTCTTTTCTGGCTTCTGTGGGGTAAAGGGTGGAGTGATGTTTTTCACTACCAAAGTAGTGTATGATCTACTTACCAGAAAAACAAGACATCCTGCACCAGGTTTTTGTTTATTGCTGAAGAGTTTCTCCATGGAGGAAATGTTAAGGGAAATTATCTTTCAGTACTAAATTTGTCTTTGACTGAGGTATTGTTTAGTTGCAGACTTATAGAAAGGCATCAAAATATGTAGTCTCTTAGCTTTAGGACTGGTATTTCAAAAATTATTATTGATAGACAACAAATATTTTATGGGAAAACAATTTTGTTTGCTTTGTTGATTTTACTCTCTTCTATCCATTTGGCTATTTCTGTTTGTTTTGACATACAAACATTTACTTTTGACAGTGATTCAAAAAATGTGATGTTATCACTTGTCTGTAGAATTAATCAGCTGAGTATCACTGAATATTCTTTTCACTAGATAGGCAAGTAAGTATTTCATTGTCTTTTAAATGGTCAGTCCTTACTCCAGCAACCATGGAATGGCAAGTTTATTTTAGTGGCAAATAGAAGGTGTACAGGCATATATTTCTTTTGTATATTGAATGCAATTTTAAGTGCTTCAGTGCAGACTGTTTTTCCATGAGGATGCTGATGGAATGTCTTTAAGTTGAAGTACTGGTCTTAGAAAGGGGCTTAATTGTAGAGCTACCCTATGAACCACTTCCCTTCCCCTCGAAATGAAAAGTCCAAAATCATGCTGCTTCTCTCAATGTTTTTGAACTGAGCCCATGCATAAGTCTCAGCAAGCTTCACAAATTGGTAATTTCACTGCTTATGTACTACAAGTAATTTTGAAACAAAGGTCTGCCAGATGGGAACCCCCACAAAAAGTAGCTAAAAGGAGGATTTTTCAAGTTTCTGTCATTTCAGCTGACAGAGAGTGTCTGTTCAGTATTTAAGGAGACTTTGGGTACATCATGGTGATTTTGTGAGTTAAAACAGGAAATTATTTTGTGTATACAATGTACAGGGAATAGAAGTGATCCCTGCACTCAAAAGGACTGGTTAACTCTGTTTTCATTTCTGAAGTAAACCTCTGAGATTGTTAAACAGGAAAAGACTGAACAGAGTTTCAAATGCAAAAAACCCCAAGCAGTAGTCAACATTTTTGTAATAGAATAAAATTACATGGACACACAATACATTCAAGATAGATTTTTAAAGATCCTATATGAGAAAGGGGATTTTTTTAAGGATCTATGAATGTAGCAATAACAGCATTTTATGATTTCCATCTATAGCAGTATCACAGAATTTCAAATGTTTTTATCTTAATTAGTGATCCATCTCTAATTTTAAGATCATATCCCCAGCTGCCAACTACAGCTACACAGGGGAGTATCTACTTATTGAAAGCACTTTCTCTGCTTCTCCAGGTATCTAGACATGGACTGACTGCATTTCTTTCTTGGATTTACCAGTATAAATTATTTTATCAGGGGGATATTAATGATTTTTCGAACACTGGGGATTCAGTGAAAAACCAGCCATTACAGGTGTCATGAGATACGCAGGTGCATTATTCAAAAAGTGTAAGAAAATCTTAGTGCCAAGAAGTGTTGGCTTCCACAGAAAGCAAGTGAATTCCTATGGGTCACTCAGAGAGAGATCTGATCTTTGGTCAAAGTTGCAGCCTGTGGATTCAAACTGCCTAACATGAAGATAGATAACATTGTGTATGTAACTCTGAACAAAAACCCTGGAAAAAAAGTCTTGTGGTATCAAAGTTTGGAGTCAAATCCTAACTGAATGTGTAGTATACGTATTTCCAGAACAGGCATTATGGCCTCTTTTGATTTGGTGGAGTCTACAAGAGCGCCAAACTAGATTGCGGTCCCAGCACTTGGGACAATAAGCCAGTGTTTGATCCAGGCTATAGAAATCCTATAATTTTATGAGGAGGTGTGGTAATGCAGTCCCTACACCTCTAGCAGGTGCTTCCAAATAGGAAAAGAGTTTCACTTCACCTTTTGACATGCTAAGAAGTTAGCTGGAAAGTTCTGTGGGTTTATCTTTGTAATTGGCTCAGAGCCAGCCCAGAAGTGTAGATTAGACCATGGAAATGTTACTCAAAGACTGTTGTTTTTCTCATTGGGCCAAGGGCCAAAAAGCCCACCTAAGCTGTTGAGTACTAAAGAGAGAGTGTGGTGGTGTGGTGCTTCTCTTGGGGTTTTTGCCCATGCTTCCTGGCCAGCTCTGGCACCAGCATCCCAAAAAAGGTCCTGGATTCTAGAATACAGTTGCAATCCAATGGGTCCTTGCCTCGGCAGAAGTGTGAACAATGTGAGAAATAAAGGGATGGATCTCGGGTGGGGAACTTCAACTGGGCTTTATTAAATTCACACGACTTCCTTTCACCCAGAAGTCAACCTGCCAAAGCCCCCTGAACTCATCGGGTTTCACCTTAAATCTAGGGGTGAGGGAGTAGGGAGGATACAGCTTGGAACCAATCCAGAATGGGAAGGGAGTAACCCCAAACCTAAATGACAACCCATAGAAAAAATCAAGGAGCAAAGGGAGAAGGAGAACCTAGACCTTGCCAATCACTCAAAGCCTTCACCAGAACTTTCTAGACAAAGGGTGGGGCCTCGAAGTGACAGACAGGACCCAGGTGTCACATAAATGATGATTGGTTAATAACGATAACTGGGGTAAACCATAATGGGGTAAAACATGAGAAAAAACATTGTGAAACAGTATAAAACAAACAGATGCATATCGAAAACTGGTGAAACTCCAAAACACACCACTACAAGGGAGAACAAAGGAACTCCATGCTTTTCACTTTTCGAGGTGCTGTAGCAGCAAGGAGTTTGTCTCTGTGCTGTGCTTGGCTTTGTTGTTTTGCCTTTTTTATTATTTTCCATCTTCATTGAAACCCTTTTGATTTTTGAAGGCACTTGCAATCAGCTGTCTTGCTCATTATTATAGCCACATTCTGCCAGGCTGGACCCTCAGAGTGTGGGTTAAACCCATAAGGAGGGTTTAATTTCTTCCTGTTATTGGCAAAGCCATTGCAGTCTTATAGTCTCAAGGGGAATTTATAACTGGCTTGTGAGCTCTGAAAGATCCACACCAAAATTAAAAGGATGCACTTGAAACCTGTTCCTTCCTACTGCCATGTTTTGATTGCTGTGCTTTCCACCACTTTCTGTTATAATTTGAAACCAAGTCACATCCTCACCCTTTGAGTTTTTATCAGTCCTGATCTTATTTTTGTCCTGTCTTGCCATTTTTTTATTTTCAGCTCTGACCTTGTGTTGAAGACATCACCTACTTCTTCATGTACTTTCAAGAGAGATGGACTGGTTAAAAGCATTTGTTCTTATATGCCCAAAGAAATGAAGATATTCTTAGGTGCAATCATCTGGAGCTGGGATATATTGACACTAGCACAAGTGGTAACTGTTCCAGTTCTGAAGAGTTGAGTCTGCGTATTTCATGTTTTACTGCTCAGCCATGCATTTCACGTCTTCCTTGTGCTGCAGAAGTGCAAACAGAGGAATGCGCCCCAAGAAAAACTGCAGAGACAAATTTGATTATCACCTACACACTATTAACAACTCTCATCTCCCCCTGCTTGAGATCTCCTCTAGTTTAATTAATTGCCTGCTCTGAGACAAAGCTTTTGAATAAACACACACTTATGAACATTGCAGATAATTCAGACAGGGAATTCTAAATGGCATTCATCATTTCTTTCCTTTTGAAGTGTCCTCCAGGCACTAATTTGCCTGTTCATTTTATTCTCTTTTATTTTTTTTAAGAATCTTTTTCATTCTTTAGTTGGAGAAAAGTGGGCATGGTCAGAATAATCTTGTGGCATTGGTGTCCAGCTTTCTTTTTGTGTCATCATAACGCCTAGTTCGTAGAAGACTTGAATTGCCCTAAAATATTTGGGAGCATTTATTCTATTTATGGGCATGCAGAGCAAGTGAACATTCCCTCCCCCATGTGGAGGGAACAAAGGTAAAAAAAAGGAGCCAGATATTTTACTCAGTCATGTAACTTTGATTTAGGAATCTCATGTTCAATTTCTTATTCAGGCACAAAAAGATCTGAAGATAAAGTATTTGAATGCACAAATACATTTTGGCACATAACATTTCTTGTTAGGTCCTAGGTGTGTTAGGAGAAAAGTCCATAAATATCAATATGGATCTGTGCCTTCATTGTTTTGGGGTTAATTTCCCATTGTTTAATTGAAGTGAGTTTTCTTCAGGTGCCAGAGGAGTTTTGATTATAAATCTACACATTTTTAAGAAGAATCCACATACAACAAACTGCTCTGATACTTGTATAGAACAGTAGATTGAAATAGATACAGTACTTTGGTACTGAAAGATGCACTTGTGATTTTTTTATTTCTTTTTCGGTCTTATTTCAAATTGTTATGTAATAAAATAGTGTCCAATAATCTTGACTACCAGCATCATTGTAAGTGCAACTTTTTAGTATTTCATGAATCCTTGGCTGTTGTTAATAATTTTATTTTAACCTTACCCATTTGGTATTTTTTATTGAGTCCTCCATTTCTGTGCATTCAAATATGCATTTTTATTCCCTATATTCAGAATATTGAAGATGAATCTGCTGGTGATTGAAACATAAAGGAAACCACAGCCAACAATGTTGAAGTCAAGAACCCCCTCTAGACACTGATGTCATCGAAACCAAGATGTAGTGGGCTTTACTGTTTTGCCTCTTAAAGGAAAAAGAAAAATAAGAAGAAAAAAAGAAAGAAGGAAGGAATAAAGAAAAATGAAAAAGTAAAGGGCAAATAATAAACAGAAAAAGGAGAGGAGTACAAGTTCGTCTTTATCCAATAAGTTCTTTAAAAAGTTGTAATATGTAAGAATTTTTGTTATCGTACAATGTCCTGGGTTATAGAGTATATTCTATTTCATCTGCTGAAAAACAGTTGGGGGCGGGTGCCTTTTGATAATGGCCCAACGGTCAATATCAGGTAGGGCATTGTTCTTATCTTTCTCCATGATGGGCCATTACGACTCCCCAAGCTCCCAACACATACCCACATTCCATCATGCCTATTGTGAGATGCTCCACCCAGTGGGAGGAGCCAGCCATTCCTACCTGGATAAAGGTGGAAGTCGGGACCAGGAGGCCCCTTTTCTTGCTTCATCCAATTACCAGAGGAAGGCTGGACCCTTCTCACCACCTCAGGACCTTTTTTTTTTTTTTGCTACTGGATCATTTCTGCCTCAGCAGAGCCGCATCTGCTATTCCAGGAGGAGTCACTTTTGGACTGCTTCCGACACCTTGACTAACAGGGCATCAGGTTGTAGCTTTGACCTTGTCAGGGCTTTCTAAAATTGTTGTTTGTTTGCTGGGTTGGTGGGGTGGTTTTGTTTTTTTTCTACCACATTTGTATTCTTATATTCTTAGTAAAAAGCTGTTATTCCTATTCCCAAATCTTTGTCTGAGAGCCGTTAATTGCAAAATTAGAATTTGGCAGGGGGTGAGGGGTTTGGTTTACATTCTCTATTCTAAGGGGAGCCCCAGTTTCCCTGGCAGATACCTGTCTTTCTAAACCAAGACATACAAACATACCTTAGTGTGATGAAGCCATTCACCATTAACTCTACTTTGAGCTCTTAAGGAAGCTAGTGTCAGCTGCATCTCTACATTATTTGCTTCATTATGGAACAAAATTTTCTTGTTTTCTACAATTTTTTCTAGCAGTAGAAAGTACCATATAGCCAGGGAACCTCTTATGGCTGTCTGAATTTTTTGACATCTACTAACTGCCTCGTTTCCAGTAATTTTCTTTTATGGAAGGTGATTTGCTGAAAATCAAGATATTGAAAAGTTAAGGCTTTTAAGACTTTAGGAATGGAGGTACATGGTGACGGTGTGAGAGACACCAGCATCTGTAAATACACAGCTGAATGTTCATATCATCACTTTTGCTCTCTTCACTTGTCCCTCTTACTTCAATCACGTGGATGTACCCTGCATAACAGTGATAAATCTTATACACTTGCTCAAATATAAAATAATACAGTGGTGAGGTCTCCAATGTTTTCAGACAAAGCAGAACTCTTCAAATTACACTGTGGCTGCAAGAATAAATTTTATTTTGTACTTTGTTATCTAATAGCCACAGACCTAAACAATGAAATGAGATGACGTTGTAATGAAATTCCACTACTCTCCCTGACACCATGGAAGAATTGAGACTATTAAGTGAACTGCAAGGGAGAGAGAAAAATTATCCATGGACAGACATTTGTATATTAGGTGGTGATTTTTCTACAGATGCACTAATTACAATTTTAATTCATGTGTGAAAAAAAGGAGGGAGCACACATTACTTCTGTCAAAATAGTTCTGAATGCTGTGAAGATGGTAATGAGTAATGTTCCCTTGGATGAAATGTTAACATGTCTTTTTCTTCAGTGTTATTTTGCTCTACCCCCTTGTTATCTTGTAGAAAGTGTTGATTGTTATTCAAGCCTTAAAATAAGAATATAATGAGTACGTAGGATTTTAGAAGGAAAACACAAAATGCAAGACAAGCAAAGCCCTTTATCTGCACATATTTTTTTATTACTTTTCAGAAGTTCTTCAGCTGTTTGGAAAAGTATCTATAAATCTCTGCTTATCTTAATACATACTTAATCATAAGATAATGAACTGTGCTGAGTGGTGACATGCACCAGTAACCCCATTTTAACATTATAATGCAGTGCTATTAACACATTTTTTCTGCAATGCAGCACATTACTCCTAATGGAAATAATGCCCTGTAGGCAGATCTATTGTTCCATCTCTCCTAGGTTTTGCTGAAGTACTTTAGTACTTAATAGCCTGAGGGAATAGTTGGGTGTGTAACTAAATCAAGATTTCACAGTCAAACAGAGGTTTGTTTGAAAGTTTCCTAGAGACTTAGAGGAAAGTTATTAGATACTCAATACCATCCACTGTTCAAAGAGAAAGAGCAGGGAATTACTGTCTTGTCTGATAAGACATTCATATGTTTTCCTCCCTTCTTATATTAAATGTGTTCTACAGAATTATCCATTGACAGCTTTTGAGAGAAAAAAAATAACTTGTCATAGTCAATACTATTCTGGTGTTACAGAACAATCAAATTGAGAATAGAAAATCATAGAATGGTCTGGGTTGAAAGGGAGACTAAAAATTATATAGTCCAGCTCCCCCACTATGGACAGATCATATCCATGGCTATTGCTGCTTCCTGGTAATTGCAAACTGTATGGGATACTCCACAGCAGTTGCAACTAAACAGTACCATGCAGATATAATGCATGACCTTCTCTGCTACTTTGTGTATCAGCTATTCATCAGCCTGAGTTAGTGAAATATTATTTTCCATCTTGCCTTGTTGGACATGCAGGTCTAATGATATTTGTCTTTATTTAAAAATTTTTCCTGTTGGTAATGGAACAGTGTAAACTCTTCTGTCATGTATTATTTTTTGCATTTAAGTGCTAAAAGAGCAAAAGTTAATTATTTTACTCCTGTGTTTTCTCCATAGCTCTCATAGTGAAGTTAGCTTTTTTATTTGTTTTAGTTGACCCAGCATGACTACAAATGCAGTCAAGTACTTGGTCCTTGTTTCCCAGCAATATGAGCATGAGCTCTCAGCTACTTCAGCCCATTTTTATCAGCATAAAACCAATATTTTTATAGGCATCTTTAAGATTTATGCCCCTCTGAAGGAAAATAATGTTTAAAATTAAAGTAAATATAACATTTCCTATATTCCAGTTTCAAAAAGTAACAAAATTGCTGATGCTGTTTGAATCAGCAAGCAACTGATGAAAATAAACTATCAGAAAATACAATCTCTAAAGAGCATCAGAATACAAATGGATAAAAATCTGATGTAACGGTGATGTAAATTGGAATTTCCTGGACTGCAACTATTGAAATTATGTTAATTTTTAAAATAAGAGCAGAATATGAATTGACCTAGAAAAGACTGAATATTTTTTACATTTTGCTTTTGATCCTTTATGCAAGGGTTCAGGTTTTTTTTCCTTATTATGAAAATTTCTATGGTTTTGTCCACAGTTGTTACAGTAGCAAAAGCCAGCTACTCAGATAAAGATGAAGGATCATTTAGAAATCAAGCAAAATTTCTTGTATGGTTGTCAGTAAAGAAAGAAAGGGATATGTACATTTAAGAATGGTGCAATTATACATCTTGCTTTTTTTTTTTTGTAACAGTTTACACCATCTTTAAGGCAATGTTTATCATAAAGCTATTTCCTTAGTTCCTTCAGATTCCAACTTATTTCCATGTTACTTAAACTGCTTTTATTTATTTTACATAAATGTATTGTTTATGAACAAACTTGTGACACTGTAAGTTGAATTAACTCTCCCTAACTAAAAAGTTGGCACAACAGACATGTCAGCACTGCTTAGCTGACAGACTGCTCATCCAGCCTGAAGAAATCTCCTCTGCTAGAATGTACTGCAGTTCTTGAAAACTCCTCTCAATCAAGCTTGAAATTTTTGTTGGTTAGATGGCGAGATTTCATTTCATGCTCACTCCCTCACTTTTCAGCTTCTGAAAACCTTTATTTATTTAGTCACTCTTTAAATACTAACAATAATGATACAATCTGGAGAGTAGGAAACAACTCTGAGTTTCCAGAGAACATGTATCTATCCCCATAGCACACTGTCTTGTATTCTTTTTCCCCTACTTTCTGCTGAGATATACTCTTCTGCTAGCATATACATGACCTTTGTGTACCAGATTATAGCACATGAGTTTTAATAATATTAAGGTGTTAGAATGTTTTCCTAATACAAAAGTATGCATGCAGCACATGGCACAGTAAGAATAGCTTGCTTTTCCTCTCCAAAAAGATGTCCAAAACATGATAGAATATTGCTGTGAGGCAATCACATTGGGAACTGACAAAACTGTAATTTTCAATATATCTGAAAGTACCAAACTTCTGAAATGATTCTTTCTGTGAAGCACAGTAAAATGAGGACTGTCACATCACTGTAAGTTGATAGAGACTCTGTCAGGCTTTTGAAAGCTAAATTAGAAGCAGATGTCTGCCCACATAAAGAAAATTATCTTATTAGTAAATGGTTTTTTTAATGATGACAAAAGTAAGACTTCAGCCAAAAGATAGGAGAAGTTGTGGGTAGCAGAAGATGGACTTGAGAATTAACAGAAATTAAGGGAGCAGTTTTAGTGACTTATTTAAGATCAGTTATGTTATTTATATTTTGAAAAATTTAATGGCAGTTTGAGAAGTTCACTTTGTTAGACACGCAGTATAAATCTTGTTTCCTTCCTAATTTGGGAGTGGCTGGTCATGCACTGGGACAGACTCCCAGAGAAGTGGTTACAGAACCAAGACTGCCTGAGTTCAAGAAATGTTTGGACAGTGCTGACAGGCACATAGTGTGACCTTGTGGGTCCCTTCCAAGTCAGGGTATGTGATGGTATTTGGGTTCCTTTACAGAACACTGCTGGGAACCTTTTTAAGATTACACAGGGATTGGAAATCCTCCAAGTAATGTAAATACTTTATTTTCTTTAGACAAAATGACAAGCAATATTCTTGTGCAAAAATTATGTGTGCTCCAAGAGTTAACAGCCTCAGATGTCAATATCTTGCTTAGATGTTGTTAGAAATGCTTTGGAGAATAACAAAAAGCCACTTTGATTTAGCCACAGTTTTCCTTGAAATACTATGTCCCCCATCGAAATTGAATTCAATTTTAATAACAGTAATTATCACAATGGAAAATTCTGTGGCACTTTTCACCAGTGGAACCCAAAGTACTTGGTAAGGAAGAGTAGAACATAACTTACTGCATTTTACTCTTTGGCTGGGGCTTATTATTATTACTTTGAATTGTGGTTTAAACCCAGCTGGCAACTAAGCTGGCAAAGCAGCTGCTCACCCCCTTTCCTTCCCAAGTGGGATGGGGAAGAGACTCAGAAAAATAGTAAAACTTGTGGGTTGAGATGAGAACAGTTTAATATTTGAAAAAAAAAAAAGTAAATAAAATTGTAATGATAATTATGACATAAAGGAAAGAGCAAGGGAGAAAACTAAAACCCAAGAGAAACAATGGATGCACAATACAATTGCTTAGTACTTGCTGACCTGTGGCCCCCCCATCCCGGAGCAGTGATTGGCACCTCCCAGACAATTCCCTGCATTTTATACACCAAGCATGACTTTCTGTGGTATGCAACATCCCTTTGGCCAGTTTGGTCAGATGTCCTCCTGGTGGAACTCCCTCACAGCTTCTTGTGCACCTGTTTAGCAGGGCAGAGCATGGGGGGCGACTGAAAAGCTCTTAAGAATAAACATCACTCAGCAACAACTAAAACATCACTGTGTTATCATCATAATTCTCACAAAAAATCCAAAACAGAACACTGTACCAGCTCCTAAGAAGGAATTTGACTATCCAAGCCAAACCTGGGACACTTTGAAAAAGAAAAGCCTGTTCTCAGCTGAAGCATATCAAATATTTGTTTTTAAGTAGGAGTACTAATCTTAAACAATTTAAATGTTTACTCCATAATGCAAAATCATGAAAGCCTTTACATATGTTTGAACCCCCAGATGAACTAAGATGAAAGCAATCCTCGACTTACCACTTAAAACACACGAGCCCTTTCTTTTCGAAGACTTACAGGGTGGTTTAGCTAAATCTAGATCTTCTCCATTATCGTAAGGAACTAGTTTTTGAAGTACGTGAGGCTCTAGCCCAAATGAGATGTTTTTTGGCCCTGCTGCTGACACCTCTGTTGAGTTCTAGAAAGAAGCAGGTTCGGGGGGAGCCACAGCCCCCCCTTGCAAGGGTTGTAGCAGGGTCTGCTGATGCTGCCTCTTACTTCAGGCTCCTGGAAACCTGTTACATGGCCATGAATTTCCACTGTGGCCTTCAAGTACTAATTAGTAAAACATTGTCTAAACTGTTTTAATATACAGCAGCAATATCTGAAAAACAAAGTATCGACATCAGAAAATGCTATGTTTGAAAGCCTCCTGAGTACCTTGATTTCCAAGAGAAGGTTTGGATTTCGATATACATGTAGCCAAACAAGAGTAGGTTTAATATTTTAATATATTGAATTCCAGAACACTGAGGACAAGCATTTGAGCATCTTGAGGGAAGGAATGGGCAGAAAAAAATGAGGAAAAGAGAAATTAATTATAAAATCAATTTAAATCAGAAACATATCTTTTTAATCTGGTAGTTTCCAATTTATGTCATTTCTCTCACTTTTGTAGCATATAGCTGATGTGCTTCTGAACAGAAGGGAAAAAAGGTTGGAGACAGTCTTCACTTACAAATGTCAAGTTTACTAGAACAGGTTAGCAATTTAATACATTTATTGCACTGAATTTAGTTATGAGTACAAGAAACAACAGTGTTGCTAGAAAGGCTACACCTTTGTTCTAAAGTTTACAAAAGGAACCACTAAACCACTAAGTACTTGTTATTCATCTGTCAGAAGGAAAAAGGAAGTTTTAACTAGAACATTGTTCAAAGTGTAGCCAAGTGTGCCTCCGAAGAACATGCTTAGGAATATAATCAGTCTCACTGGGTATTTTCACATCCAGTTTCTTCCTGAAACTGACCAACAGTCTTGCACAGTATGTCAGGAAGAAAAGGTTGTCAAACAGACAGCAAGGACTCAAAACTGCACATGGAAACCCTGGAACATGGAGCTGAATTTTATTGATTGTCTTACCAGGGGATTGAAAAAGCTTTTTTAGTTCAGTAAGTGTTTACCCACAACTCAATCTCCTACCCTTTTTGTCTGTTTTTCTGACATCAGCAAAAATGTCAATACATAATAGTATTGACAGAACAGCTTGGCATGTTTTTGTTTTGTTGTGTTTTGAAATAAGTTATTTAAGGTGAGCTAAAAATGATACTGACTCGAATTGCCTGGTTAGCTGAAAATACTGCAAATATTAAGGACTATGAGCAGAAATAAGACTAACTTTTCTCAGGTCAGGAGGAGACAAAAGGTGAGAACAAACCCCTTGCTACAAACTGTGGAGGAGAGACCAAGTGAGACTGCTGAGGGGCCCAGACTCTTGCAGGAGTTGTCCAGTTACTTTATGCTCACTGCAAGTCTCTGGTCCTGCGATACAGCTTCACTTTCCTGGAAAACAGTTAATCCCATCTGAACTGCCTCAAGACATCATTCAGAGGAGGTCAAATAAATTAAATTTAAATGGAAGAGTTGATACTTTATTAGCAATGCACAAATTTTCACCCAGATTATCCAGTAAGAGATTGCTTACTGAGTCATCTTTGTTGTCTCCTACATTTGGCATGCTCTTCCCACATATCACAGTATCTACAGCAGTTTTAGACGGGATCTGCAGGTTTTTGTTGGGTTTGAGAATTTGTCATGTGTTCAAATTTCATTTCTAACCTCCCTACTTTACTCACCTAGTACACTGTTTCCCCCAGGAGCATCTGATCCAGAATAGTGTGTGGAGAAAGAATCCAACACAGATAAAATTGGGAAGAGGGGCCATGAGAACCTCCTGATGATCAACAAGCCCAGGTGCAAGATGCTACAATTGAGTTGGTGCTTTCCCAGATATTAGTACTGATGGGGAGAAGTCATTGAGACTAGCTCTGCTTAGAAGGACTTGCAAATCCTCATGGATGAAGAGCAAGACATGAGCCATGAGTGTGGCTCACAGACCAGAAACCAACAGCATCCTAGGCTGCACCAATAGCAGGATCTCCAGAAGGCCAAGGGAGGTGATTCTCCCCCCTGTTGACGCTCTCATGAGACCTGGGGTGCTGCATCCAGCTTTGGGGCCCTCAGCACAAGAAGATGTGGACCTGTTGAACAGGTCAAGGGAAGGACCACAAATATGATCACAGGGATGAAACACCTGTTCTACAAAGACAGGCTGAGAGAGCTGGGATTGTTCAACCTGAAGAAGAGAAGGCTCTGGGGAGACCTCATTGCAGTCTTCCAGTACCTAAAGAGGGCTTATTAAAAGGGGGGAGAGGGACTTTTCATATGAGCAGAGGGTGACATGACCGGGGGCAATGGTTTTAAACTGAAAGAGAGTAGGACTACATTAGGTATTAAGAAAAAAATATTAGAGAGTGGTGAAGCACTGGAACAGGTTACTCAGGGAAGCTGTGCATGTCTCATCCTTGGAAGCGTTTAAGCCAGGCTGAAGAGGGCCGTCAGCAACCTGATCTAGTGGAAGGTGTCTCTACCCACAGCAGGGTGTTTGAATGAGACGGTCTTTAAGGTTTCTTCCAACCCAAACCATTCTATGATTCTATGAAAATTATTTTTAATTGAGCAATAGGTTTAAGTCATTCATTATGTCATATACACTGCTAGCTCAAATGATCCTCTTGATACTACTTTCCACCCCTGGAGAAATTAATTTTTCCAGATTGAATGGAACTTTGAAAGACCATCCATTTTTATACTTGAAATTTTTAAAGTATAAACACAGAAGCTGCAAGCAATCATTTAATTCATGTATGTATTTGTGCAGCAGGAGGAGGAGAGGGATTTAGCTGTCACAACAGCCAGCACTTTTTAAGCTGAAAGATAAAGTCAGCTAATACCACATTTGTTTTGACCAGTAAACGTCTTCTCATCCTCAGTTTAGAACAATAATAATAATAATAATTTTTTTAGTCTGGAATCCCTTTCTGCTTCCAGCAAATGTTGTCCCAGAATGTCAGCATTGGGATATAATACCCAGAATGAAAAAACACCCAGAAAATTCTTCTCTGCTAATAAGATTGACTACCTGTGTGAACATTGCAATTTTTTTCCATACACGAATAACTTATCACCATCCTTTTATCATGGGATGTATAGAATTTATCATCATAGACTCTGTGCACAGCTCCTGTTGTCATGTCTAGCTCTTCCTGTTTGTAAGACAAGTCAGACAGTCAGGCTCTGAATTTGTACCTGACCTTGATCTTGCAGTGTCGGAATATACATGTCAGCTGTAGGCTCAGATTGGCTGCCTAAATATAAACACATGAAGCCATCTCCACACACTGAGATGTCATGGAGCATCTTAGACATGGGGTTGGTGTTGTGACATGGAGGTTGTAGGAGACTACTTGTGTCCTTCTGGATCAATAGCTGGATGCTGGGCCGGATATGCCGAGGCATCTCAAAAAGCTCTAGTTTTCCATGTCTAATCAAGGGCACTGGGCCAATGGAGTCTTCAGAGCTGTTTAGCTGATGAATCAGTCTATCTCAGGATAATCTGAATGAATCTTTAGACTCCACTGACTGGATAGCTAGATTTCCATGGAGTATATGGAGTGAAGACACCCTCCTCACTTGTGAAAACATACTTTCCAAACAAATCTATGTGACTGATCTTGGACTTAAATCTAGACCTGAATTTGAACTTTTGCTGAGCTGAGTTGGTTCTTAGAATGATTCAGACCACCTGGAAGAGATGGAGAAAGAAATGGAATGAGAAAAAGAGAAAAAGATTGGTGGATTAGGAGACAAGGCTTGTGAGGAAAGATTGGAAGAAATTGTTTGGTCTGGAAAAGATCAAAAGGCATAATAATGGTCTCTAAGTAGTTTTTGAAGAAAGAGCAGTTGTAAATTATTCCCTGCATGCAGTGAAAATAAAGGCAGTAATTGCAGTAAAGGGAAATGCAGTTCTGACCTTGAAAGAGGAGTTTCTTATCATAGGGATGATGAAGTGCTGATGTGCACAGCCTGAGGATATTGTAGAATTGCAATCTCCAGTGTTTTTTACAAATAGGTTGAACAAACATTTCCAGGAATTATTTTGGTGTAATCAAATGTGCTTGAGGGCCATGACCTGGGCCAGGGGAGCTTTCAGTCTCTTCAACCGTATTTTCTCCAATCAAATCTCTTCTGGTTTTCAGTCTTGAACTACTCCACGCAGAACAGAACACATCAACAAAACACCTGTTATAATTTTAAATTACACTCCTTCTGTGGTGTGGAAACAGTACATGTTTAAGACTAGACAACAGTGATGAGGTACTGGAAGAAATAGCTTACATAATGCCTGTACCACAACCCTTACCTTAGTAGAAGAGGAAATAGAACTTTAAAAAATAGTTAGCTGTGAGAAGCACATCTTAATTATTTATCTATTTAAATCTATCTTTTCTTTCCCTACCAAGGAGAAACAGCTGTAGCAGTGTGGGATGTAATGAAAATTGAAGATGTTACTTTACATCCACTGCTAAGGCAATCACTGTTCTCCTTCCCAAGGATCCACAAGACCTGCCTTTGCTCTCCTGCTGCAGGACATTATTGCAGAGAGCTCTGATGGCTAGCTGGGAGTTAATTAGCTGGAGTAGGGAACCAGCCTTTTCTCAAACCAACCCAGGGGCAAAACTGAAGCAAATTTTAATCTTTGGCAGGCCCCAAACCACATTAGCGCTGCCCATAGTCATCTAAGGAGAAAGGGAGGGATGTGGTTGTCACAGATCTGTTTGTGGCACTTTGAAAACAAGGACTGGTATAAAATTTTAAACACAAAGCTTCTTGCTGTGCCTTCTTTCACCCTATCTGTAAAGACATTTTGAATTTAGATTGGGTTCTGGGTTGTATTTTGCCCTTGGTGGAAATTAGCACAAAGAACAAATAGTCGTAATACCAAGTGAAAGAGTTTTGCTGGAAGATTGCTGTGGCCTCCACATAACTCTCCTGAGCTTAGGGTTGGGAATACTGAACTGAAGAAACTTTCTATAACAGTTAATCTAATTCTTCTGGAAGAGATGTAAAAAAGGGTAGACAAGACAACAGACTTTTGGCTGACCTCCCGCTTCAAATCATCAAGTCCTCTTGAAACTCCCTATGGTTTTAGATAGTAAAAATTTAAAAACAAACAAACAAACAAACAAAACCCAACCACAACAAAAACCAAAACCACAAAACCCCCCACAAAAGTATACTTCTAACTGTGTGGTACTATTTGAGTGAGGCAATTTGTGTTCTCATTGTAGCTCATGATGACAGAGTTCTTATGGTTCATTTAACCAAGGCTCCTTTTAAAGGCTGGGAAGAGAAAGTGGAAAAACTGCTGCTTAGGATGTAAACCTTCACTGTTATGGGAAGGAGGACCTGAAAGAAGAAACACTGATGTTAGCTGAGGGGAAACAGGAGAGGACAGCAGAGGAGAAAGTTACAAAATCCCAAATGGTGAGTGACTGGAAAGTAAGCGACAGAACAGTGCCAGGAGCAAATAGGCAAGTCCCAGTCAATCTCTAAGTGAGGGCTTACAGTTTCTTGGGATTATTTTATGTGCAGCCAATGGGAGGTTATTGAACACCAGAAATCCAGAGAAGAGCTGTGTCACAAGGAGCCAGGGGTCTTTTTGGTTCATGAGTGGAAGGGAGGAACTGGGACAGGAAGCTATATCCTTGATACAGGCATGATTGTTCATAGTGCCTTAGGCTGGTACAGCTGAAGAGATAAAAATCAAAAGCAGTTTAAGTATTAGTGCAGAGTTAGTGTACAAGACTGAGAAAGTCACAGTTTAGTACCTGCCCTTGCTGTGTTTTATGATCCTGGGGAATACCACTATGAGAATAAATCTAAACTCTTTTAGAAGTAAGAACTGTGGGGCTCAACGGATGTTTCAGCCACCGGCCTCAGGCCTGGGCATCTGCACCACACAGAACAGGCATCTGCAGTGAGGATACAGCTCAGAATCTCTAAATCATCTCAGCAGCTGGCCATCAGTCTCAATGTAGAGAAAGGCTCCAGTTTCAAAGCCAAGCTGTATTATTAGGCTGGCAGCTGGATCTTTCAAGCAAAGTGGACTGTTACCACTGCTGGCAGCAGAAGGAGCAGACTGACAACAGGACTGAACGGTTTTTGCTATTGAATGCAAAGTAAGGAGCCTACCTTAGTTCCAGTTTATTTCAAAGGTAGCACATATTTGCTTTGCTTATGTTGTATGCTCTCATCTACTTATAAATTTGATCATTAAAACATATATATGATTCTAAATTCTTTAGTTGAAAATACAAAAAAATATTATAGCTAAGCAAAAATGGTACAGTAATATAGAAGTAGAGAAAAAACCACATAGTTTTTTCCAAGTCTTTAGGTCTTAGGAGCTACCATTTCTTCATGAGAAACAGGGTTTTTTTCCACAAAGAAACATAAAATTTTTGATAACATCAGCGATATAACCTCAGTTGTCACTTCATACAAATACTCTGCAGGAAAGAGTGATATCTGCTGAGAATATGAGGTGGGAGAGGGCATCTTGTTCAGGATTGTTCCCAGTAGCCAGAAATCACAGCAATTTTACAGATGTGACACAGCTAGTACACTAGTACATTCACAGAAAAAAAGTCAATTAAGTTAGAAAAGACCTCAGAGATCGACTCCAACTTCCGACCAAACACCTTCTGGTCAACTAGATGGCGGCACTAAGTGCCATGTCTAATCTCTCCTTAAACAGCTCCAGGGATGGGGATTCCACCACCTCCCTGGACAGTCTATTCCAATGTTTAATCACTCTTTCTGTGGAGAAATTCCTCCTAATATCCAACCCATTCTTAAGTGACTTCTCTCACCCTGTCACTGGTTGCCTGGGAGTAGAGGCTGATCCCCACCTGGCTACACTCTCCTTTCAGGTGGTTATAGAGAGAAATAACGTTACCCCTGAGCTTCCTCCTCTCCAGGCTAAACAACTCCAGCTCCATCAGCTGCACCTCATAGGACTTTCCCTCTAGAGCCTTTATCAGCTCCATTGCCCTTCTCTAGACTCAAAATTCACTTCTTCACTGAGGGCAGTCACTGGAACAGGCTCCTCTGGGAAGTTGTCAGGGCACCACAGCTATCAGAGGTCAAGGAGGTTTTGCATGACACTCTTAGTCATATGATTTAGTTTTAGGTAGTCCCTCACTGGGCTTGGTGATGCTTTCAGATCCCTTCCAGCTGGAGATATTCTATGGTTGTATGGCTCAGTGGGGGCATTACCAGAGATCCATACATCCACATAACACCACAGACCAATTCAGAGGTTTGGGTTTTACTAAGCAACGGGTTCTATATAGGCATTTAAATTGTTCAGTTCACTGATATCCCGTCCCCAGGAAACATCTGTAATTACAAATATCGAGCAATATGTGGGAAATTGTTGTTTTAGGAGACCTCCACAAGAGCAGGCTGTGTTTTGCAGAGAAGCTCTTACAGCATAGTGCTTAGTAGTTAGTGCTGGTTTTTATTTAACAGTGTTACACTAAAGTCAGTGCTCTGGCTGGCTCCCTGCCTGTGCAAGCACTTCACACCAGGGAGCTCTGCTATATAGACCCATAGAATCATAGAAAGGGTTGGGTTGGAATGGACCTTAAAGATCTTCTATTTCCAACATATTTGGATTTCACTGTCCAGCACCATGCAGCATGTGTTCCTTGGTATGTGATTTGCCCTGACCAGCTCCTTCTGGAGTGCCTTCAACTCTTTCCATCCCAAATTGGTCCACACCCAATTTTGGCAGTAAATGCAAAGAATTATCTGCAGCACTGGTTTGGAGTGCGGGCCACTGCTGGTCAGCATCTGCCTCCATGGCCACAGTACCACTACACTGCTCCTGTTGGCCAATCTGGAGCCAGTCTGTGGAGTTTTACCACATTGCTCACTGCTCTCAAGAATACGTTAGCGTTATCTCTAAAATATGCCTGTTTTACCCTCAGTCTTTCTATGATATTTTCTCCAACCTACCCACAGTCTGCCCTCCTTTCTTGGGCAGGATTTGAAAGTGATGTGGAGCAAGACTCTTCCCTTCCACAAAGCAAAGAAAAAAGAATATCTTTTTCTGGTGAACAAAAGAAGAGGAAGTGTGAGATTTCTATCCAGTCACCTGCCCAGCTGGGACCTGGAGCTACCAACAAGATCTCCCCTCCAAGGAGAGCAGCTAACTCAGGACTGCCCACTTCATGCTGTGCCAATACTGTCAAACTGCAAGAAAAGGTTGAAATGCTTATTGCTGGTATAGACTCATCTGTTTCTGCAGCCACCAGGAATGATTCACCTCACCTGACTTAAGCCATTTAGGATCTAGGCATAGACAATGTGTCTAGCATCTTACTATAGTTAGTGGACAGTGCTAATTCATCTCACCTGGAGTGTATGTTTAAAATACACAGAATCATACTCTGGAAATGTCTCTTACTCCCCATTTACCACAGGAAGAACCTAGGTAAACAGCTGCAGAATGCCTGTTTAGTGGGGAAAAATAATCCACACCAGTTATAAAAGTTTTGTGACTTCAGCTGTGTAAAATATTATGTCAGGATTAGATACAACTGTAACCACCTTGTATCATCCAAAACCTGCACTGGGCCGGTGTCCAGGGGAGAAAGGATGGAGATTGTTGCCCAGTTACTCACCCTGCCCTAGTATGAGTATACATGACACACAGACTGATGTTACATCTGCATGTTTGATTCCCCAAGACCTCTCTATTAAACAAAGATTATCCTGATCAATACAGATGGTTATGTTTTGAAATTCCCCATACTACCAATACTTTGGAAGAAGCCTTTCTACTTTCTCAGGGTTGGCTAAAGTGTAAGATGGGCACTTTAGGGTATATAAATTAAAGAAAGACAAGCCTCAGTTTGAGATAGTGCCAAAGACCAACAAAAAGAATCAGATCTAAGACACAGATCTAAGACATGTCCAATGGGAAAACTGAAAGTTGTGGAAGATATTCAGGCATGTCTCCATCTGCTTGTGTTACCAGGTAAACATGCCAGACTAAGAACAAGTTATAAAGACATTTTAGAATTATTCCAGCCAAGTCAGGGTTTCAAAAACAGAAGGCTGAAAAGTGTTAAATTTTCTTTTACTTTTTTTTTTCAGATTAGGCAATTCAGAGAGATTAATAATTCCCTCTAGGTCTCATTGAGATCTTGCTGAGTGTATATTCCCACATTTGTTTATGAGTCATAATAAACATGGAAACTAACCAAGTTCCTGTAGTTCCTGTGCAGGAATGTTATTTAAAAACATTTATCATACACTAGGAAATTAGTCCTTTCCCCCTGTTCTTATGATATTTCCCTCTCCTGTTCCTGATTCCAGCCTGAATCGAGAGTATTAGGCAAGCCCATTTTGAGACATGGTAATAGACAGGAAAGCTTAATCTAACAAGTAATATGCATGTTGAAGTCTGTGGTGTTCTGTGATTTATTTCATTGACTTGATTAATTTCAGAGTGAGAAGACGATTAAGTAAAAGATCTGAGAATCACATAAGGAGAAGGTTATCAAGGGCCTCTTGATTTGCTCACAGGATGAACCTATGGATGAGTTTGCTGACCAGTATTCATTTCCTCCAAAAATTTATTTCTGAAGAACTTTGAATTATTACATCTGCCTCACTGAAACTAATGCCACATGTGTCATTTTTCTGGGCTTTTTCTTGACAACTTTTCACCAACTAAAGAAATCAGAAAGTAGCCTGGCAGAAGAAATAAGATCATGGGCTTTAAGAAATAACTTTGATCTCAGCAACAGTGACTAGCTCCATGAAACTGTGTAGTTGGCAGATTATAATTTTCTCTGGTATTGTCATAGGGCTAAGGGCATCAGCAAGACAAGGTCTCTAGGCAGAGATAATATTTGAGTTATTTTTTTCCAATTCTCTTTGAAATGTTTCTATTTATTGACACCAGTGTTAGAAGCTCTTGCTACGCTCACAGAATATATCCAGTGAGATACAAGCAGTCAAATATTAAATATTCAAAACTGGACTACCAAAATGTAGAGGATTTTCTGGCACGAATCACAGCTCAGATGAAAAAAAAGAAAGAGGAGGTGGAAGAGACAGACAAATCCACCATTGTGTAAACTGCACTTTGCAGAAGTCAAAATGGATGTGTGAACCCATCTTGCTAATGTCCTGGATCTGATGAATGCTTAATATTTCAGTTATTAATGCAAAAGGGAAGAGCTTCAGTAAAGGAAGACCCACTGTCCTGAAAATTATTTCGTGAATATTCCCTTGGGGAAAGGCCTCAGCTCCTACTTCATTCTTGCACCCTGAGTATTCATACTACATAAACCTAATTTCACAAAACTCAAGTACAGTTCTTGGGACGTCTTGTTAGAGTCTGCTCCCAAAAAGCACAGACCAAATCGTATCACTTTTGGCTCTCTCAAGCCAGTATAACCTTCCATCACTATCCTACTTGGCTATGCCGCCTCCTGGCGGCATATTCCACCAACCTGGAATTTTCTCAGCAGCATGCTCTAAGGCTCTCTGGGGGGTTGTGACAGACCTCTGGCATGACATCAGCAGCTTTGAACTGAAAAACCACACAAAAATGATCAAGATGGCAGGTTTAGTCCTTTGCAATGTATTTGTGCCCAGTTTGCCTTGGAAGGTAATACTTTGGGAATGAAATTATTCATTACCACTGGGCTATGGAGCAGAAGCGTTCAGCAGTACCAATGTAGTTACCATTATAGGGCAATGCCAAAAGGAATAAACATAATGATACTATAGCCCCTGGCTGATCTGGTCCCATTTTTGGCCTCTAAGAATGCCCCCAGGCCATGCCTGATAGATCTAGTTTAAGAAACCTGCTCAGGCTTAGGAATGTCCAAATATTTGTCCAGAGACATTAAAAATCAGTTGAACTTAAGCCACCAAAATGTAGTTTATTCATTGTGATTCTATGAAAAAAACCAACCAAGTCCCAAAACAACAAACAAACACACAAACAAACAAAATCAAACAAAACCAATTGATTATTTGTTGATATAGTCACAGAATGTCTAATATTAGTTGGGTCTCTGAGTGATCGCTTCAGATCTTCACTTCCATTGCCTCCTCTCTCTCATCACCCAAACCAGCAGAGGGAAGACCTGGAGATGAGCTGTCGTTCCATTTCCCACCCTCCTGGTCAGCAGCATCCCACCTTGCTCCAGACTGGCAGAGCAGGTTTTCTCTGCAATTTATGCAAATGTGGCAGAAAAAGTGGTGCAGTATCCAGTCTTGATTTAAAGGGATAAAGAATCCACTGTAGCCCTTGGGAAACAGTTTGGTTAATCGGATAGCCACTCAATGAATCATGTTCACATGATTTTTAATTATTATTTGTCCGGCTTCAAATTCCAAATGTTGGATTTTATTATACTTTAAACCTAACTCCTAGGACTGGATTGACCAAAAATCCATCTTTGTAACAAATACAATGTGATCATGACTTGAATATTTTCTTTTAAGCTTCCACAGATTTTGCTAGTCCTTTCTGTAAAAAACATGGGATGATAATTTCCAGCTCCCAGAAAAGCACTCTAACCATCTTTTATGTGATACAGTTTCTTCCAAGAAGGGTAGTAGGGAAAGTAGGCAGTGTAGTTTGTAATTACTTCACATTTGTATGAGATTCCTGCTGTTTAACCAGTAGCAGGGCCAGTCATAGGACTCTGCCTTTTGATCTAAGCCCACAATGGACTTTGTGTTAATTGTTAAGTGAAGGAGGGATGAGAGCCCAGATGTCTTCTCTTCCAGGTATGGTGCCCTGAATACTTCCCCTGTAGACCCATGATCACTATTGTTTTGTGTCTCTGCTAGTGGAGAAAGTCTTCAGTTACCAGGAGCTGGAGGCACTTTGATCTATGTTCCAATGTAAAAATAATTTTGGTGTCATTGTTCAAGAGAAAGATTGTTTGTATCGGATTTTTTTTTTTGTGTATGCAAATGCAAAAGTGAGTGAAATGGAAAAAAAAAAAGAAGATATGTGACTGGTATATTGCACTAGGAGTGAAAACCAGAGGTATACCCACTGTGATAAGCTTTGGTAGCTGCAGGCACTTGAAAATATCTATAACATATAGAAACTTTTTGCTTTTCGTTTTTTGAAGAAACAGAACACTACTTCGAGGGTCAAGTAAAGAGAATTTGAATCTTCAGGAAACTGTAGAAGAGCTGAAACTTCAGCAGTTCTCTAGGATTAGGTATTAGAGAAAAATTATCCCCTTTTTCTTGGTAGAAATTGCAATTGTGAGGTAATGCAAATTCTTTAAAGCTGTGCAGAAATCCTCATGCAGCTCTGGATCAACAAATACTGGAATTCTCCCAAACGCAGGGAGAAACAGCAGGCTCTCACAAGGTGCCAGTTTGTCGCCTGATTAGCCTGGTCTTTGCCTGCTGTTTTCAGCAAACAGCTCAGGTGCAGTGGCAGGGATTTCAGCTGGATTTGACCTTTGCATCTTTGATCTACGTGAGAGGCAAGTCTCCCAGCACAGCATGTACACAATCCAAGGCAAAACTCTGCAGAAATTACAGTGTTCATCATTTTCTCTTTCCCAGACCACAGACATTAAGCCTTTTTCCATTTCCCAGATGCTGTGCTGTTTTAGATTTACCAAAAAATGGGTTTTATGCTCAGTTTGAAGAGTTCTTTTCTAAAGCAAAGATTTAGCTCCTTGTCTCTCTCGGAGCTATAGCCCCAGATTGACAAGAAAGAATTCAGAGTGATAAAACTGAGGCACAAACTTCTAAGGAATCTGTTTTAACAATAAGTATCCTGAAACCAGAAACTGTAAAACTCTAAAAAGTCTACATATCAAACCTCCAAAGAGAGTGTATAAGCCCAGCGTATTTTACTACCTCTGTGCTGTGTGGTAAATATAGAAATGTTTTCAACTCTTTAAATTTTTTAAATTTTACCCCAGATCCACGGGTAAAAGGGTCTTTTTGTTAATATAAAAAGTCACAAAATATCAAACTGGTATTGAAAGCTGACTTACTCCATGAAAGATAATTTTATAAAAGCAAATTAAATTGTAAAGGAAGGGAGACTAACAGAAAATTAATATTTGAAAGAACAAACCCAATCATAACATACCAAGAGGAATATTTTAGGCTATCTCTTTGAATGGTCAAAATAAGTTTTGTTGGTGATGGATTACAGGATAGATATTAGTGCACAGATTGGTTTCTCATATGGCTGTGCAATTAATCACATAATTATCTCCTCTACATGACACACATGTACTAAGATACTGTTGCCCCTCTGCTAAACATCATCCAATTTCTAGAATCAGCTTCTCTTTAGAGGGGAAACAAGAAGCATTCTCCCTGCCTAACTCCTCAAATCACATGTGTAAAAGTGTCACACATTTATCCAGATCATTTGCCACCCTCGGAACAGAGGTGGGCACGGCCAAGTCACAGCCAAGCTGGTGTTCCATGAGCTCAGCTGACAGCAGCTCCTGCCTTCAGGCGGTGGCTCTGCCTCCATAAATAATCCTGCCGTATTAGCAAGCGTAAGAAAACCAGTTCCCTTGCCTTTTAAACTCTTGCTTTGCCTCCCACCCGCTACCATCGGCAAACAGGCAGAGTGACTGCCTGCCTCTCGCCCACAACGCGCTGTGAAAGCCCTTGAGATAGTGCCATCTAGTGCCACCTGCCCCAGAAACACAGATGCACACACCCCTGGGCATCCCCAAAATCCCTGAACGTGCTCATTAATGCATCAGGCAAGCCATGACGACAATCTGCATCCATGGAACACAGGGATAAATGAATGCACCAATATGTTGTCCAAGTTTTCCCTCAGGTGACCTCTTCCCAGTCCTGAACGTCCTTCCCTTCTGCTTCCCTTCTCCAGCTCCTACCCTCATCTAGAGCAAGTAAGTGTTCCTGGGTCTAAGTACTTTGGTATCATCCACTAAGAAAAAAAAATGCTCTTTTTTATTTTACTTATCCTACCTGTGAAGCTTAATATGTTCAAAATACTCATTTTTAGATGTATGTGCTCTACAGACTGCGATATATATTCATAGTGTATCTATTAGACTGGTTGTGAATATCAGATATTTGTTCTGAATATTGAAATATTGCATTTTAAAATACAGAAAGTATTGAATATTGTGCCAAACACAGTGCCACTGAGGAAAAGCCTTGGTAGCCTCCAGTACTGGATAATTATGGTCATTGGATAAGCACAGTCTTTGGAAAACCTCTGCTAGTCACCTCAATAAGTGATCCAGCATACGATGACAGAACAGATGATCCTGGCGCTAAAGATTAATAAGGTACATTAGATTTAAAATATTTTCAATTTCTTCAGGTCCATGAAAATACAAAATTCCTGTAAAAGGAACAATTGCTCAAAATAATTAGCAGCTTCTTAATAACCCCCAAACAATAAAAGAAGAAAGAACAAAAAGAGTAGGTTTCAAACATTAATGTTTAATGGTTTCCTACAACCAGTTGCCCAGTTTTCATATCTCATACCCCAAAATGCTGGCTTGCCTATGAAGGATGGCAGGACTACCAGGAAGGGAATGAGATGGATTAATTATTTAGTCTTTGAGAGGCCTAACATGATTTGGGGAATATTTTCTTCTGTTCTGAGGGCTCTTTTCAAATGGCACATCTAGAGAATTTATGCTACCCTTCATATTATATCTATCTTCAATATGGATAGATGTGGAGCAGGCAGACAGTACCAGTTTTTGAAAAATGTTATTTATTTGATTTATATGTCATGTCTCATTTTCAGTAATCTTAGTGAGTATAGAGTCCTTAAATAAGAGCATATATTAGGACTGCACATATGAACCTTTTTATATGTCACCAGAACTCTACTGTCTGCAGACACACTACTGGTAGAAATGGGAATGGTTGAAGTTTCCCAACACTTTTTACCATCTAGAATTCCTCCAGATGCTGATACCTACCACATTATTTCCACAAGATTTTTGTCTAGTTGAATGTTTTTGAGTTAGTTTTACCCTTTAGTTTAAGAGATTTTTCCTCTCTCTTCCCAGTTGGTTAGTTCAGTTAGTTCCTCTTTCTTCCTGGTTTCAGTTAGTTCCCTAACTGAAAATGTGTGCTAATTCCATTTCTCTGTTGCTCAAATTCAGCACAGAAGTTGAGTAATTTTTTTTGCTTTTTGTGGACACGGTGGGTTTAGAGTAAGAATCACAGAAATGCCTACATTTGGAATGCTACACAGTGGGTATGACTATCCACTAAATATGACCCCTCAGTCAACATTGTCTTTCATATGTACAGCATCTTAAGGAAAAATTGTACATATAATAATTATATAAACAATATGCATATGAGAAGAATGAAAACTTTGTCCTACCATGAGTAAAAATTGGTTTTCTGTGGCCCAATACAGTTGTACTACACACAGGGGCTGTATCTGCAGTATCTGCCTGTTTCCCATGTCACAGTTTCTGGGCTGAAAGTATTCCAGATTAATTAAATATTTTCTTGATGAGTGGTGGGACCCATTTAAATGAGCGAAAATGTTTCACAAACATTCAAGGAGCAAACATTGTCTGGTGGTTTTTTGAAAAGAATTGGAAAATCAAGAATAAGAATAAAAGATGTTTTTATTGAAACAAAACTGGTTTAGTGCCTTGGAATCATGTGTTGGAAGCTTTTCAAGAATATTAAAAGAAGGTTATTGGGTATCTGCATAACCACACATTCTTCTAGTATCTTTCAGGAAAATTTGCAGGGCCACTAAACAAAAGGAGATTGTCAGGAGCTTCCACAACTTAAAAAGAACAAAATGCTACTTAGTAAATTCTGAAACATTTAAATAAAACTAACTACATGAAAAGACACCTTCAACAGTTAGCTCTTGAATTCCTGAAATGTGGACTAGATCCATTTCTCAGGTCAACTCATGTTTAGCTCATTGTCCATCAGAATCCCAAGGCCCTTTTTGCTGTCCAGCTGACACTCCAGCATACACTGATGTGTGGAATGGTTCCTTCCAAGATGTTTCCAGTTTTCCTGGTTGAAGTTCATGAGGTTCCCCTCAGCCAATTTCTAAAGCCTGTCAACATCCCTCTGAATGACAGTAAAAATCTCTGTTGTATCAGCCCTTCCCCCAAGTTGAGGTATTTGGATATTAGAAAATATTTAGTACTTTCCAGGGTAAATAAATAGGAACCCAACTGTTTGAATGTGCCCAAATATTAACAGCAGATGACTCAAAACAGCAATTAATGGTTTTCCTACCAAAGACACAATCTATTCTTCAGCTTCCTTATCTTTCCTTTGACCCATCTGTAGTACAAGAACTTTGTCTAGTCTCTGCTGCATTTTCACATCTTATCTCCTGATTTTAGAAATCTAGAGACAAAGAGCTATAGTTCACAAAGGAAAAAAAAAAGAAAAAAAAGTGTTTTTTTAAATTATTCTTCACTGGAATAATGCCAGGATATTTCCACATTCTTCATCAGGGAAATTAAGACAGAAAACAAAACCACCAAAAGATAACCCACCATGACATTGTGGATAAAATATTCATCTGATCCATAGGAGATCATGAGTCAGTTCCCACTTCTGACTGACTCAGGGCTGACACTTCTCTTCCCCATCGAGTGCCCTAGTGCAGAGGTTACAGCTTTAGTTTCTTTATTGTGAGCAATAAATAATGAAGATCAGTTTCAAAAGGAGAAACTGAGAAGGATTAACTACTCCTCATCGATCCAAAACAGTGGGGGATTTGCATATAATTCTTCAACACCTTCAGGACATTTCCTTAGCATTTTCCTGGTGGTATGTTTGTGAAATTGTTTTTTATTTTTCTCCTCGACTTTTGCCCTTTAGCTACACAAATGAGGGTTTGTTTAAAATGACATATTTACGTGAAAAGATTAGGGTTTGTAAAACTGCTGCATTCCATTAGAAATTGTTCTCACTGAAGAAAACCCTTATCAGCACTCCTTTTGACCTTCCCTGTTATAATTTCATTTCTGTTGTGATCTCTTTTTTTCCTTCAGTAGAGACCAAGAAATGCACATATTTACCAAAAACCCTCAAGATATTAACTTTATAGAATATGATTTAAATGAAAGCAAGTAAAGTGCTCTGTTTTCAGTTCTGAAGGAAGAGAGTACATAATCAATAACTTGGGTTTTGGTTTTTTTGTCTGATTTAGCCTCAACACCTCTATCTTTATCAGGATAGGTGCAAGCATAAATAAGCTTGTGGAGTCCTGGGCAAAGCCACAACTGTTCTTATGTATCTTCTGTGTTTTTGGACCTGTAATTCTCTACTAACTGTATCTGCAAAGAAATAAGTTCCGAAGCACTATATAAAGTTATTTTAAGGAAATCAGGACCACTGAAGCATATTGCCTGGGCTGGGGAGCCCTAACATTAGTCTCTTCTGGCTTTTGTCTTGCTTCCATGGTTACCTGTTGCAAGTACTGCAAAGTGCTAACTATAGAGAATGGGAGAGAAAACTAAACACTGACTTTAGCAGATAATTTCCATTAATTATCTACAAAGCTAATTCTTCTTGCCAAACCTGTGAAGCATCTAAGCTTTTACACTACTTTGCCAGGGCACTGTACTGCATCTATCAGCTCCACCAGCTCTCGTTCCACTCCAGGTTTTTTTCCACGAGTTTCTTTACAGAAGCCAGAATTTAGAAATGACTGCCAAGTTTACTTTTATGGACTCCTCAAATTTACCTTCAGGATTGTACTGCAGTTTTCGGAAAAAGCAAAAGAGAAACAATGAAGACATAAGACTATTGAGTATAAATCACATATTTTCTTCAATATAAACCATTTTTTGGAACAAAAATTTCTTCTGATGAATTAGGTGTTCACTAGAAGAGATAGGTACATTTGTATGTCTCATGGGTAAACTCCTAAATGAGACTCTTTTGCATTATAATTTCAGAATAAATTTAAAAAAATAAAGAGAGAGAGAAAAGGAGAATGCCAATTTTCAGAGCAAAGTTCCCGAGACAGAATGAAATTCATTAGAATATGAAAGATCTGTGGTATAATAACTGACATTCTATAACAGGCTGAAATATAGCTCATATAATAAAACAACAATAAAGTAATAATAGAAAAGATTATTCCATTTTCATCAACAGCCTCTTTGGGGAAGAGAGACAGGTATAACTCTTAACTGCTTTGTTTAATCTTTTTATAAATGAGGAACATGTTTTCTTTATTTCCAATTTTCATGATGGTCCTGGGTGTTCCCTGTAGCTGGTTTTATAAAATGTAAATACAAGTTCTTGCTGATAACACTGCATTACACACTTTCTAAAATTTGGTGGTGTGCAAAGATAGTGCTTCTTACTAGACAGGACTCTAAGCTGAAAAACTATGTCCAGCATTGAGTAGTCATAGAGAATTGAAATCTGTCTAATTTATGAGCAGAAATTACACACACTATGACAAGGCAGACAACCAAAGTAATGGTGAAATTGGAACAAGATGACTCCTGGTGCTGACCCCTTAATAAGGATTTCTGGGGACACTTAAATGGAGCAGGAAGTAAGACAGTTAAATATATTTTTGTTAATGTACATGTCAATTTACTTTTGTGATATTATCCTAAAGACAGGCAAGTAAATCAGAGGAGACTGCTGGAGGAAACAAACAGAAGATAAATCAATGGGGAAAATGCTACTTGGTTCTGACTAAAAGGATAAGATTTATGCTTCAGTGGGTTTTTCAGCAGCATCTGAAATAAGCCTTCCAAAGAAAGGCACACACAAATTGCAGGAAGTCCCTATCTGTCTCAAGCGAGAGATTAGAAATTGAAAGTCCAGGAGTATTATAAATTACAAAGTAGATAAGACCTATGCCAATGGTGGCTTTATTTTCAGTATTAACCCTACCTGCTCTCTGGTTCTGGATAACTAGTGTCTTGAAAAGACTGGGGTTTTTAATTCGCCTATTTGTTTTTGCAGTGTCAACACTCTTTGCAGTTTCATTCCCCATACCCATTAACAGATCATAGTGACAGATAGAGCAAGGGGCTATGAACTTTTACAAAAATCTATCCCCTTGAAGATAGAGGCCAATTTTTTCAGATGGTTTATTTCTGAGAAAGTGTGATGTATCAACAAACCTAAGTGATGAAATTCAGCCTGCAAAAAAGAACACATTAACCAGATGTAAATTCATAGTTGGGATTTTATTATGTTTTGGTTAAAATCAAATAGAAATTTTGCCATGGCACTTTGTGAACTCTTGTCTGTAGGATGCTTTTGTCTTACATGTTACTTAGGGATCACTGTCATATGATTGATGCTATATGTATTTTACATTGTTTGTGAAATCATGGAACAGGGACAGGCTTAAGATTATGGAGTGTGCCAGAATTCAGAGTAAATAATTTAGATGTTCTTGGATAAACTCAATTGTTATTTTATGCCTGTTTGACTTTGAAGAAATGAAGTTGAGGACAAAAATAACAGCCAGATATAGCTTCATCTATGCAATGGAAACACCTGGTTTAATCTTCATGATGAATGTAGGCGTAGTTAGAGCAAGTTTTAAAGTTTTCAATTGACTTTCAGTTACAGACAAGTCAAATATCAATCCTTGCATTTTTTAGATCATTGTATAATGTAAACCAGATATTTTTCTTCTGCCTCATGAAGGCAAAATTTTTCTTTCTTGAAGGTGGCAAAGTTGAAAATGTTTTTCTTCATTTTACAAAGTTTATTCACAAAAAAAAGAGACTGAAAGAATGGAAATGTGTTAGCATGGTAAAAAGTATTCTATTTTAATGAGAAAACATTCAAATACATGTCAGCAATTGCAAATTTGGCAGCACTTTTGATATATCAGAATATGCTGAGGAAAACTCAGTGTAGGGTGCATTATTAGCCATTTGTGACTATCGTATGTACAGATATTTTCTGTAGAGAGATGACATGGAAGTCCTAATACAACCTGTGATGAGCAAGTTTGAATCTAGGGTCAGCACTTGTGGCTTTGCTTCTAAGCTGAGAAAATTGGTCTCTCAAGTAGCCTGATGATAGATACTACGTTTAGCCTGGATTTTTAGAAATGGTTTCTGGTAGAAGCAGCCACTCAGAGAATTTATCTAGAGGGGGAAATGGCTCTAAGATATTATGAGAACCTGCTGTGGAACAGATAGTTGGTGTAATTTAAAGAACCGGATGGGTTAATTTGGTTTTTTTTTCTTTTTTTAATTTTATGAGATAGAAAGGAAGAAGATCTCATTTGACTCCTTTCTTTATAAAACAGTGTAGTTTTCATTAAAAGTTATAATTGTCTCACAATTAGCTTTGGATTAGATTTGCTGGGGCTTTTGCTTTTCCAAGCACCTAGAATCCAAAAGAGCACCATGAGAGGACAGGCAATCATATGTCCCTCAAGTTCCCCTCTTCCATCCGTAACAATCCAACAGACCACTGCCTCCACTAGTCTCTTGCCTTAGGAATCTACTTTGCACTTCCTGAAATGTGGAGAAAGTGGTTATTATATGTATCTGCCACTGGGATCAATCTACAACTATGTTATCTACTTATAGACATTTTCCAAATACCTCTAAACAGTTATGCCAATTACTGGCATAATTGTACATGAATCCAAATAAGCATCAGCAAACGAATCAAACTGGAAGTTGTACAATTTGCCTTGCTAATTATATTCCCCATAAAATAGCTGTCACGAGATGTCTGCTACCTGCTGACTGGGGAATGCGGGGAGGTTTTCATGCCAATTTTGAACATTATTAATAAATAGGATATTAAAATGGAAAAATATAAATAGCTTCAGAGAGTGATCAAGAGTTGTTATTTTAACATATGGAACATTGCCAAATCTTAAGATTTGGAAACCTGGCATTGGTGGGTAAACCTTTGTAGTGTGTTAGCAGAAAGTACAGATGCTTTTCTCCTTAGTTCAAACTCTCTGAAACCATTTCCAAATAGCTTTTTCTTTTAAGTATCCAGCCTCCAAGAGAAGCAAGTTTTGGTGTGACAGACTGAAGAAATATAAATACAGGCCATTGTTGGCAATTTCTTTATGCCTAGTTAAAATAAGCAGATTCTTGGGGTTTCTATCGTTTGACTGTCTTCCCCTCCTTCGAGTACTTCACACTTTTTATTGATTCTGCAATCATACAAATAAATATTATAAGTTATTTCCAGTGAAGTTTTATTGCCACCATAAAGGAACTTGTAAGAAACAAGCAATACTGACAGGCTATAATGCCCAGATTCATGTCACACACATCAGAATATTTTTGCAACTGACCCCTTCAATCGAGCTAATGCTTGACTGAAGTAATGAGGTGTTCCTTCTCCCAACTGCCAGCTGGTTCAGTCCCACACAAGATGACAGCAAAGGCTGGTGAGGGGGAAGCAGCAGAGAGGAAGCAGAGACTAAAGTTCCTGCTGCCTCTCCTTTGGCATTGATTGCTTAGCTGTGCAGCTCAGCAGCAGCAGAGGTGCCTTGCAGATGCCTCTTCAATCATCTGTGGGAGTGTGGATGTGTCCTCTCCACTCCTAGGAGTCAGGGAAATCAGCACATCTGTACCCCCTTGCTACCAAACCTACAGCTCAAATAAGACACTTGTTGGTAACAATAAGGAGTGTGAGGCACACCATTATCTCTTTTGCCTTCTGTACTTGGTTTCCTCAAAAAATTGGGGATTACAGCATGCACAGAGTAAGGGCAAAAGAAGAAGCAGCCACCTATCTATGGATGGCTGAAAATTTTGCTGGTTCAGAGCAGAGTAAAGCAAAACTGGCAGAATTCTGAGCAGAAGACAGTTCATAGTCTATTTTCATCACTATAGTTATCCAGAAATGAATCTGGCCACTGCCTTTTTCCACTGTGAAACTTTGATAATAGAGAGGGGGTAGAATAATAAAGAGGTCCAAAAAGAACAGGAAATGCTCAAATGAACCTATTTTGCTTACTAATGATGCATGAAGAAGTAAACAGAGCTAAATTTGGTTTTTACCTTCTGTGGTCCATCTCAGGATGGCTCACAAACACTGACACCAGGGAGATGATTGTTATTACTGGTTACCTGTTTAGGATTATGAGCACATGGGAGCACTTTGCACCCAGAGCTGTAGTCACACATTAACATCTCTAGTAGAAGTGTGGAATTTTTCTTGGAGACCTTGCTGTGCAATCAGACCATTTAGAACAAGAATCTAACATCTGAGAAACCTTGCGTTAGATCCCCAGGTATAACTCTCCACAAGACCCGTCCAACAAACCAAATCTCCCTTTTTTTTTTACAGTTCATATATCTCTTTTTTATCTCTTCAAATTGAAAACTGTCTTTAGCCTGCTACTAGAATTTCAGAAACACCCACACTCTGCAATATCACGCTTCAGACGGTAAAATATCTCTAATCAAAAGTTCCTATTCTGGCTCATTTTCTTGTGCTTCTGTGGAAGCTGAGCTCTGCTCAGAGAAACCTACACAGAAAGCATCTTCAGCAAAAAATAATATTATCTCAAAAGCCTTTATACTTTTTTGGCATATCTGTTATGCTCATTTTTATAAATAATTGTGCACAGGTTCATCACCTTGATATGGATATAAATATCTTTGCTTCTAAAAAGTGGCACTTCTCTCTGCTCTGCAACACTGCCTCTGGTTTCCACATACTGCAGAGCTGTATTTTGAAAGTAAGTTGCAAAGCAGGAGAAGAAGGAATCTACTTGCAGGTTAAGTGTCCTAAAAAAAGAAAAAAATAGTGAGAGGAAATGGAACTCAAGCTCAGATAAAAGAGGCTGTGAAATACTCAGTTTTGCACAGGATCTTGGACCTCAGAATCAGTGGCAAAATTCTTGTCCTAGCTGCAGTAGATCATGGATTTCACTGCTTTTATATTCCTGACCAGAGGAAAAATGCTGTTTAGGAATAGATTCATGACTACATGAATATTCTCCTGCATTCTGGCATGTAAGCTCTGACCTCTTGCTGCTTAAAAGTTTTTGCCCACCATTCTGAAGAAAATTAAGGAAGTTAAATGCTACAGACAAACTGTTCTGATACAGATGATTTGAAAGATGATGAAGGTGTGTAGCCAAGGTGGTGTTCACAGAGTACCATCTGCCTTTTTTTACTGATGATGTGTGTTTGGCTGTCCATTATGATGTGATGCCTGATGTGTGATAAGTATTGCATTACTGGGGTAACAGCATTCAAAATCATCAGAAAAGAGTCTGCCATTTATATTCTTGGTTATAAAGTCAAGGAAGTTCCATCTTCCTCTTCTGAAAATATCAGAAGAAAACAAAATAAAAAGGGAAAAAAAAGGGTAGAAATTATTGGTCAAAATTTTTTTTTGAATGAAGCATGAGAGAGGCAATGAAGGCGTTTCCAGGTGATAAACTGAAGACAGTAGAAAAGCTGGTGAAGAAAATAAAAAAACTGTTAAGAGGAAAAACTTTTGAGTGGTAAAGGCTGAGGTGAGGGGGAGTAGGGTGGGGGCAAAACTCATCATAGATAAAAACAGAGAGAAAAAAGTACAGGAAACAGCTGAAAAGAGATGCAAAATACATTGAATGGAAAAGGGACTGTGGATGTCTCAGTGAAGGGAAGTGTGCAAACAGAATAAAGAAATGAAACATTGGGATTTCTGGAAAGAGAAAATAAGAAGATATTAAAAGCGGCAGACAATAAGAAATAAACAGGAAATCTAGTGTGAATGCTGGCTTGGAAGAATTCTTTCAGGATGAGTGGTTGGGGAGGAGGGGTATTTCTGAAGGGATTATTTTCAGGAAATAGCAATTCTGAAATAAGGAAGTAAAGTGGAAATATTGAAGAAATACATCATCTCCAGCTGCTTCTTCCACTTCCAATCCTTTCTTCATGCCACTTAGCATCATTTTCAGTTAAAGATCCTTGATATGCTTCTCCCTTCTTTGAAAATCACCAGTAATCTCTCTTCCCATCAGCTCTCTGAGTCCTTGGCTCCTATCAGCTGAGGAGAACAGAATTTGTCCTGCCCTTTGAGAAAAAAAATATTCCATCATGGAATTTTACTGCCTCATGGAAAGGGTAAATATAACCTCATCAGTTATAGCATCAAATCACAGAATGATTTGGGTTGGAAGGGATATAAAGATCACCCAGTTCCAAGCCCCCTTCCCTGGGCCCCTGGATGCTTTTCATTCAGGTTGCACAAAGCCCGATCTCGGCCTAGCCTTGAACACTTCCAGGGATGGAACAGTCACAACTTGTCTGGGCACCCTGTTCCAGTGCCTCCCATCCCTCAGAGTAAAGAATTTCTTCCGAATCTCTAATCTAACCACAATCACTGTCAATGTGAAGCCATTCCCCATTTTCCTGTCACTTCAGGCCATTGTGCAAAGTCCCTCTCCTGCCTTCTTGTAGGTGACTTCAGGGACAAAGCTGGTCTAAGTTATTCCTGGTGCCTTCTCTTGTCCAGGCTGAACAATCCAAACTCTCTCAGCCTTTTTTCAAAGGAGTGGTTCTCCAGCCCTCTGATCATTTTGGTGTCTCTCCTCTGGACTCACTCCAACAGGTCCATGTCCTTCCTGTGCAGGGATTCCCAGAGCTGGATGCAGCCCTGCAGGTGGGGTGTCACCAGGGCAGAGCAGAGGGGCGGAATCCCCTCCCTGTCCCTGCTGCCCACGCTGCTTTGGATGCAGCCCAGGACACGTTTGGCTCTCCGGGCTGGGAGTGCCCATGGCTGGGTCATGTCCAGCCTCTCACCCACCAGCACCCCCAAGCCCTTCTCAGCAGGGCCACTCTCAATCCATTACCTCTTCACACCTCTCACTGCAAACGGTGAAAAGAAAGAGCCAGAGCCCTCAGCACTGCCACTTGCAGTATTACTGCCTTCAAAATCTTTGTCTGTAACTGTCTGGAATCCAGAGAGACATGAGACAAAGAAGAGAGCAACAATCAGATCATAATAAGCATCATTCACAGCTGAAGTGCAGAAAACTGAAGTAAGAGTTTTGCCAGTGGAAAAGCACTTTCTCTTGCAATGTTGCTGCATTCCCTGTAGCTTTCCCTCCTAGGTTCTACAGCTTTTTGCCATGGTCCTTGGGCCTTCACAACTTGTTGAATGTGATCTGAAATCAACGGATTTTCCTCATTTGCCATTTCATTTTATTAACATCTTTTGCTCACAGATGGTTACACCAAACCTTTTGCTTCACTTTACATAACTACCATTAACATTTGGAGCCAAAAGTAAAGAAAGAAAGCATATGCTGGTAGTAAGGGAAAACATTTTTTGCTGTATATACACAAAGAGAGCATTTTACTCAGTGTTTATTAAATATAGTAGTTACAAAATCAGACTGGGAGACACAATATCCTACACAACTGAACCCAATTGATTTTTATTTTTAACTATTTGTTTTCAGTCCATGAAAGTAAAATATTAGTGGTTTCATCTTAATTTGACACTTCATGCAATGTTTCTGAATGATGTGAAAAGAGAAGCCTGAAACCAGCTAACCAAATGAACAGGGCTGAAACAAAGTCTGCAGACAACTGAGAGTATTTTTAAATTCCTAACCACAGCCTAAATTCCATTAGCATGAGACTTGGAAGGACACATCTGTTATTCTTTAAGGAACTAAAGCAGTTGGCTGGCCTCCTAGCTCTTGAACAAAGTGTTCAAGGCTTACATGGAAACACTGTGCTGCATATAATGAATCTGTTTAATTTAAATTATTTTTCTATTTTTCTATTTAAATGATTTTCCTTTCTTCTAGAAAAAAGAAAGGAAGAAGTAATGATTGAGAAGCATCTGTGAAGGATCTGCTATACCTGTGTTTTTTTCCAAAATCTGTCTTCATAACTTGGTTCATCCATCCTGTGGAGTTGCTGGAAGAAGCACAAACATGGAAGCACTGTAGATAAAAAGTACAATGTCTGAAGATTAAGTCTAGCTTCCTGTTTTACAGTCTTGTATATGAATGGGAAGTTTACAGAACAGGTATGAAGAAAGCTCTGAGTTCATTTTACTCCCAACAAATTGATTCATAATACTGACCAGCCTTTTCCTTTTTTTTTCCTTTTCTTCCTCTTCCCTTCCCTTCCTTCACCTCTTCTCCTCTCTTCCTTTTTTCTTTTTTCTTTTTT